>VZRE01014473.1:763866-795312 GCA_013396775.1 Cephalopterus ornatus
TAGCATTCATTCGGAAAAAAAAAAAAAAAAGAAAAAAGAACCACTGCTCTTTTTTGGAACACAGTGAATTGTAAGCATCTCTGTATTTCAGTAGAACAGCTGAATTGTTGTTATACACAGAGGAAACCAGAAGTTTGGCACTTGTATCACTTGCATTTGTTATTGCATCTTCCACTTTGCATGGCACATGCACTTTAGCAGAGCCCATGCAGGCCGTACAGCCACAGTATTTATGGAACAACCAGAGGAACTGCACTTAAAACAGGGAAAGACATCCCTAAACCCCCCTCTCCTGTGCTTGGGCATTTACAGTCATGCAGGCACAAGAAATATCGCAAAGAAACTCAGCTGCCTGGTGTGTTCTGCAAGGGGAGTTCGTAAACCAGGCGCCTCAGTAGCTTTGATAAAAACCTCTTATTTTCACCCAGATCTCTGCTTCAGAAGGCAGGCTGTGTGCCAGGCACGTGCTGTGCAGTCCAAGCACAGCCTGCCCACAGCTATCAGTGAGCTGAGTTTGTGAATTTGCTTTGTTTTCAGATTCACCCACCACCCTGCTGCGTAATCTCGTATCCGTTCGCCTTCAATTTACAGATGAGGTACCCCCAGAGCTGTGGAGAGTCCCTCGACCAGGAGCAGCTGGGTTGATACAGCATTTTCACAACACCTAAAACTTAAGGACCAGCTGATAAAACATTTCAGGACAGACAGACCTTGCTGTGGTACAGCAAAACAGACTCTTCAGGATGCCTTTTCTTCAGGTTATAAAAAAACAGAAAGAATTTGAAATCCAACCCTCTTTAGGAATATGAGCATCTCACAAGGCCAGGTGTGTGCCTCCCTCAGGAACCCCAGGGATTTATTTTTCTGAGAGCAACAGCACTTTACACCTTTGCTTCTGTAAATCCTTCTCTCTGCTGTACAGAGCAGCCACAAGACTACGCATGTAAATCAAGCACAGAGGACGCTGCTGAGTGCTTACAGTAATATCTCTTTTTTTTTTCCTCCCCCCCACTTGTACACTCAAAACTTTTGATTTAACCTAAAATTAGCAATTCCAATGTTTTTCCAAAAATTACCTGTGGTACATGAAAAAAAAAGGAAGAGGGAATTTTTTCTTTTTGGAGGGGGAACTGTGCTAAGAGATGGAGTGAGGGGAGAAGAAAAAGCCATCTCTCTTCCCATCTTCCCCAACTCCTACCCCATATTTTGGTGATTTTCTGATGACAGTGGCTGGGGTTTGTCCAGTTCCTCAGCAGGGGAAGGAAAAAGGATGCAGAGGCCCAGTCCAACTCCTCAAGGTGGCCCAGCCAGTCCTGGTTTGGGATTGTGCCGAGCTTGACTCAAGGTGCAGTCAAGGACCCAGCCCCAGTCCAAGGTGTGCCGGGCACCGAGTCAGTGGCTCTTTGCAGAAATTCAAATGTTGGTCTAAAACCATCAGCATTTCAATGCTGTGATGAACTCTCAGCCCCAGGGAAGGTGCCTAAAGCCTGATGGTGAAGCCTCATTACAAAGTCACCTGTGGAGGACCTGGCTGAATGAGAGAGTCGATTCAGGAGCTGGAAGCAATTAAGGCCACTGAGCCAAGCAAGGACAACTTAAACAAGTTTCTAAACTGCCAAACCACGTAAACCTCCTGGTCTGCACCTCAGAAAATTCCTGAGCTGTTCAGCCATCGTATGCAGGGGTACACAGCACCAAGGGTACACAGCACCAGGGGTGCAGGGACAGCTGGGGCGGTGGCATTTACCAGTGAACCCAGTTCAATCTATGGCTGTTTGCACGTTCAACGCCTCAGGAGACTGGTGACCTCCCTCCACTCAGCACTTCTGGAATCACAGCCTCCCTCCCCTACTGAAGTCGACCATCTCTTCTGGAAAGCAAAAGGAAAATCAGAGGTCAGCTCTGCCTCTTGTCTCCTGCACCATCCCCGGGACAATCCCTGGAGAAAGGGGAGCCTTGGCATCAAAGCCTTGGTTCAAATTCAGAGAGAAATCAAACCTGGTTATTGCACGTGCCAAGAGATGCACTCGCAGATCAGACCAGGGCAGACAGACACGAGTCAGACCCCAAAGACACATCACTTCCCTCCTACACACACAGGGCCTGGAACAGCTCCTGGATCGGCCACAGGCAACACAGATGGGGAATGATCCCCATTCACTTAAGCAAGACCAAGGAAGCCAGTTTTGAGATCTCAGGAGTGCTTAAATCTTCAGCCTGAGCACATACCCCAAACTCCAGGAGCAAGTGTCCCTGGAGACTTGGTCCCTGGTCCCTGGCTGCACACAACGTGACACAAGCACACGAGTCCTAAGAAATTCAGTTTGCAACTGGTTCAGGTGAAGAGGCGTAAACTTCTTGGTCAGATCTCACCAAGTGCATTCGCAACACGCTCCAATCACGAGAGATTTGTTTGTTTTATTTATATTTAAAAAAAAAAACAAAAGTAAGAATACCTACTGTTAATCCTACTTTAAGTGTAAACATTCTGTTCAGTAATTTTAACTGCAAAACACTGCTTGAGTACAGAGGATTTGGATTCATTATGTGCATTTATCACTTTCGTTTTCTGGGTGCTGAATGCCCTCAAGGGTACTGGGAAGCTACAGGGACTCGGGAAATAGCAGCCTGCAATATTCTGAATAACATTTTCGGAAGTTTTCCAAGCCACTTGGAAAACTGAGCTCAAAAGTGAAATAGGTACTTAGGAACATTCATCACTTTTGAATATGGGATCTTGGCACTTTGTCTGAGAAAAATAAAATTGATCCATGTAAGATTTTTCAAAAAAGGGAAGTTTTGTAGGTAAACTAACAGCGCTTGATTTATTTCACAAGACAGCCAAGGATGGAAATAGTGGTTCACATTTCTGTAGTAAAGCATTATATATAAATTTAAAATCTAAAGACATATATATACACACACCAAGTTTACTGCAATGCATAAATATATAAACTTTTTAATATGTCAACTAATATAGGTCAGAAAATTGATGTATAATAGTTCAAGTTTTGCAGCACTTCAGCATTGTAAAAAATAATAAAAAAAATAAATAATGGTGAATGCATTGGCTGCTGCCCTCTTCTTTGCCCCCCCCACCCCCTTTGCTCAGAAATCAGAGTAATTCCAACCACACATCAGTGCTATGGAAGGACCGAGCAGAAGTTTCAGAATGTCTCTTCAAGGACTATTTAGTGAAATATCACTATTTTGTAGGAGTTTGGGATTGTAGTTCAGCACGTCTAAGACGATTCAATGAAGATGACAAAGGCTTACACTAACACAGCTGAGGGCAGAGGTTGGCTTGTCTGAGGTCCACAAAGGTGCAGAGTGGAAAGTCTTGTGTGGAGTTATAATACTGGTTATACAAAATCTCTTTTTCTGAAGGGCAGGAGGTCTTATTTCTATTTCCCATCTCTCCCATTTTACTCCTTTTAAATAAATAGAGGTCATGTCCCACCCATCACAACAATAATGAAATCAAAAACTGAGGTAAAAGTTCTACCAGCTGACCTTGACTACAAAAAAAAGGCAATTAAATATCGCTACTGATGTGAACAAGGCTTAGTAAGAAAAAAAATGCAAGATTCTAAGTTCTTCACTATAACCATGCCATAAAACCCAGCTTTCCAAGTCAGACAGCAATAAACAAGACTGTACCTTAGCACGGAAGTCATTAGTAAACAAACTTTTGATCCCAATTTAAAGTCGCTGTACAAATTTTCCTGAACTCTTAGTCCAAAAATCAGGTTTTCTGCAAAAGAAATATATCCTTATCATACTTCACCTTTGTTCTGAGAGAGACAAAACACACCATTCTATGATCCTCAGGCTTAAAAACCATTCTTAGTTTGCAAGTGATCTGAAGTAAAAAGGAACACAACCTATTTGTTTTTTTTTTTTTTGCTTTTACCAAAAGCAGCAATCACCTCTAACCGTTCCAAACACCGCTTCCCTTTTCACTTCAAGCAAACAGCCACCAAAGCCCACCCAGAAGTACACGCCACCCACCTGCAGACCAGTTCATCGGGCTACTCGAATGACAGCGTAGAAAAAAAAAAAAAAAACCCGGTTTACTTCTGTGTAATGTCCCGTATCCATTTCAGATTAGTCCATTTTAAATATATTAAAAGTATTTGTAAGAATGAAACCGTTGCAAATGAATGAAAAACCGTATGTACACACCTCCACCATTTTTAGGCACAGACCTTAATCTTTTTGAGGAAGGACTAGAAATAAAAGGTGCAAGGACCAACGTCTCCTATGGCATCACGCTCCAGCAGCAGTCTTGGCGGCACACCAGGGAGGTTGGTTATTGTACAGCTCCTGTGTATTACAGCTATCCAGTCCCAGACAGCACTTTTATTCGGACCAGTTCCCCTCAGGGGAAATGCACCTGAAATCTGTTCCATTTTCCAATAAGCTTGGCCAAAGGAAACCAATTCCCACAGTTCCAGACACAAAAAAAACCCTTCTTCAATAATACGGTTTAAACTCCAAATGGTTACGACTGACGGTGTTTCCTTGCTCTCCCCTTTTATTTCCCCCCTCTCTTCTTTTTTAATGTATACTTAAGTTATTTGTTCCCAAACAAGAACTGAGACTCAAGCTTTTTAAGCATTTAAAACAAAAACAGTTACCATACCAAAAGCACAGCATACAGTGTAAGTTTCAGCTGTAATTTCTCAGCTTTTCCTTTATATAGAGCTAGATTATGGTGGGCTGCGCAGAATTCTTCCAGTCTCCTCCCCTGCCAGCACACGGATCACGGAGAAGGAACACGGATGCGGAACAACCCCTGCTGAAGCTGCAGCCGGAAGAGTTTGCAGTTGGCGATGCGCAGGGCGGCGCAGCCGGTGCGCCGCAGGTCCGACGGGAACAGCGGCTTCGTGCGCTGCCAGGTGCCCGTGCTCCTCTTAAACTCTCTGACATAGTCATAGTTTGTGCCTGAGTTCACAAAAAAAAGAGAGGAAATGCCTAAAACGTGCTGTAGGTACCACCACGTTTAAGCTCTGATAATCACAGAATCACAGAATTGACCAGGTTGGAAAGGACCTCCGAGATCATCCAGTCCAACCCTTGATCCAACCCTGCTGTTGTTCCCAGACCATGGCACTGATGCCACATCCAGTCTCATCTTAAAAACCTCCAGGGACGGAGAATCCACCACCTCCCTGAGCAGCCCATTCCAATGTCTGATTACCCTCTCTGTGAAAAACTTCTTCCTGGTATCCAACCCAAACCTCCCCTGGCAGAGCGTGCAAACACGTGAAGGAGAGCGTGCTCAGAAACACAGATCGGGTGCTGGACGGGTGGTTGAAATTACTGTCAAAAGGGAACTGCTGTGATGTTTCTGATCCACTTAAACCCACCACACCTGGAATTTTCCTCATTCGCATTTTGCAGAAAATGTGAATTTATGTATGTATATACGTATATATACAACTTACACATGTACCCATGGCCACAAAAGCATGTAGTCTTCCAAACCTCTTTTACAGTACGTGGCCAGATGCTGAAAGCTGGGCACTGGCTGTGTTTGTTAGCACACATTTATTCAGTCAGGACTTGGAGCCCAGAGTCACTCTCACATACATATGAGCCACCGGATGATGTCCCCAAAATGCAAAACTGCCTGCTTACTGCTACAGAGACAGGAGCCACAACCTCAGGCAGTAACAGTTTTCCTCACATTTAGCTAAAAGCAGTTAACACACTCATAGTCTTCTTTTCTGATCTTCAAACTAATCAACCAAATTACCCAATGCTCACAGCATTGAACTTGTTTCTGAAGAGCTCCAAAACCAACCTGCACGTTTCTGTATGTCCAGCATAATCCCCGTGAACCACAGTAACTTAGAACAGAATCCCAGCCTCTTATCCTTAAAACGTTCAGTCTCATTAGTGCCAAATATTTAAAAGACTGGAAGAAAATAAGCAACAAGAGGTTTTTAGTTCTAGTTCTGACCTGTGTCGAGATCTCCAATCACGTATATGCTGGCTCCGATGGGCACAGCTCCATACACGAAAGAAGAACTAGTTGGGATACAGAGGTTCTGGTCATTTAGATAAATCCACCTGTAAAAATAATAATTAAAAAAAACAGGACGTGATTATTAAAAAAAAAAAAAAAATCTAGATTCTTTTTGTAACTGTAACCTTCGACTTGAAAGCAGAGAGCACATGTTAATTTGTTATGTAAAAAACACTGGGAATGTTGTCTACACTGCAATAGTCCTGGCTTCTCCTAGCCAGGAAAAGCAACTGGTGCTGCTGTATCCTGAATTTGCTTTATTTCAGAATTGCTCCACTCATCTGTGTAATCTACCTATAATAAATTCTTCTTGCAGCCACCCAGTGTGACCTTCTGGAAGCGACCGGGCATGTCAGAGAGAAAAACAGCTGTGCCAGTCAATTTTCCCTACAGAGAAAATTTTAGGCTGTTTTTTCTTAAAATTAGTAAAATCACAAAGACGTATATGTCTTAATGATCCACGCTAGGGGAAATAAGAAATTGCTGTGGCAGAACCTTGTAATTAAGCAGTGCCTTCTCCCATATAATCGCTTAACTTCTCTAATTATGCTTTATAAGGGCCTGCTAAGAAGAATGCAGCACTTGGCAATGCTCAGCTCCAAAAAAGGGACAGAAGACTGGAGATCAAAATGGTAAGGGAACTTGGAAAAGCAAACTGTCCACTATCTGGAATTCCCAATCACATATCAGGCTCTTTTCAATCCCTTTCCAGCTCCTATGCAATCTTACAAGTCCCCTGCGTTCACTGCAAGCACCGTCTCATTTCAACACTGCAGCAGCCTGATCTTCCCACCCAGAGAAAAGCAGTTTCCCGTGTTGAAGCCTTTGGAAAGCAGGTAAGTACGTACTCCTCACCCACGTGGGATGCTGGTTTATAAAGGTGTCCCACTTGCCTAGAGTTGTCAGCATCCTCTTTGGTTCTGAAACGAATTCCTACAAAATGCTGCTGCACGTTAGCAGAGGCTGTCACAGTTCCCATGTGCAGACCCTGAGACATACAAATCACGGCCATTGTAGGTGACTGCTCCTACATCTTTTATTAAACAGTTTACGGAGAACAAGAAAGTCTGAGAAACCTTTGAAAATCACCCCGTGGCCATAACAGGTTAATCTGAGGGAAAAAGTTCAGAAATGCCCTCACGGATACCTGCTGACCATGGAAAATTCTGCATCCTCTGAGCTCCTGATTCAGAAGTAAACCTCTCTTCTGGCACTGAAGGGGATGCTGCTCCATATCAATTATCTTGGAGACAGAAATCAATTTTTAAAGGGCAAATGAAAGGATTAGCTGTCCATGATTTTGTGCTGTACACTGAAGGATTAACATCCTGCAGAAAGCAAGGCCATGGTCTGTAGCTGTCACAGGGGACGAGAGATGAACTAAGAGCAGAGCAAAGGAGAAGCTCTCTACACTGATTCAGAAACTCTCTTACAGAGCAAAACATCTTGCACCACATTTCATTAGCTTCCTTTCCTTACTGTGGGAAGAGGGCACAGTCAGTGTTTTCACTGCTTTTTAGCAGCAAGTGACCTAGAATTTTGAAAACTGAGTAAGTGGCAGAGCAATGTAGGAGGAAGACTGGAATTTCTTTTTTTTTAGTAAATACAGGACCATGTTATGAAAGGGGGAAAAAAAACAATTCAGAGGGATATCTGCACTAGATACTCAAGGTTTTGGAGTTTAAATAAAAATACCTAAACCCAAAGTGTGAGGTCCGAGCACAGCACCAAAGGGCAATATTAAAGTATCTCCAGTTGCTTGTGAAAATTCATTCTGAAGCTTTCTCAACACGTACACTTTAAAAAACAGGCACCACTTTTCAGGAATGCTCACAGCAGCTTTAGCAGTTAGAACTAGGAAGGAACAAAGACAGGAAGGGCAAGGGGTCACGTTTCATCAGAATTTGACTAAGCTCCAGCTTAATGTGGGCTGTGCCTGCCTTTTGAGCAGTATGGAAAAAACACCATGACCAAAAATTCACAATCTTCAGGAATCGGCAAACAGTCCTTGGAACAGAACTCTGGCGTACTTCCCCGGGATGGCTCCACTCAAACCGAGTCCAAGAGGAGCAGGGGGAAGGCAAGTACCACCATAACCATGGACAGAAGTGACTGCTCAGGAACTGAAATGTGCTTCCACTCAAATTTAATAAAAGAAAAAAAGAGGGAAGGAATCCTGATTTTTTTTTCCACTCCTAAAGTGATATAAACCAAATGATCCATCCACGCTGCTGTAACTAAAGAGCAGGATGGGAACTGCTTTATGGCCACGTGGGAACTAAGTAAAGATGTGATACCGAACCAGCATATTCCAGATATATAACCTCAAGCTCATCCCAGCTGGGAAAGGAGGCCTGCAAACGAATGGAAATCCGTGTTTCTCTCATCTGACAGGGCATCAGACAGTGTTCTCATCACATTTGCATAAGCACTTGCTTTTAATGAAATTCCTGCACACTGAATGGAAGAATCTTGCTAATTACACATACTATGTTACAAGATTATTTAGTTCACTACTTATATACTGCTGAAAGCTTTTCCTTATTTTTATGATGTTCTGGTAGCAAAAAGAACATTTTAAAGGAGTTTTTACCAAGTACTGCTTCTGAACAAGTATTTCTCACTTTTATCCCCTTAATACCTGCAAATTTTCATAATTCTTTTCTGAATCTGAATCATGAAAAGAAGGAAGAAATCCTACCTCACTTACAGACCACCAGCAAAAGGCAGTTGGACTATTCCTAGGGACAGAGCTCCACCAGCAGCTCTTGCAAAGAATCCTGAAGCCAATTTGGGCTCTGTTAAATATTTCCAACTCTCTACACTGAAAAGAAAAAACCCAAGTGTGTACAGACATCATCCAATTCTCCACAAACCTACGTGATGCAAAAAAGTATATTATAAATTATGAACTGTGGCAGAAGGAAAGACTGACTCACCAAGGTCTTGAATATGTAGTTATGATTTCCTGCTTTTTATGGAGTAAAAACACTGGACCACTGAGTGAAGGATACCATCTCAATCCCCCACTTTCACATTTATTAAGTCTGCTTTTAGCTTGATCAATATTTTAGAAAACAGGATACAATGCACACAAAGCTCAATCTATAGCCTTTGAAAAAAAAAATCCACATCCTGAAAAAGCCCTGCAGTCTGATGTATTTTCTATCTTTGGTTCACTTAGATTCACTCATGCACGTGACTCTAAAGACAGGCTGACAAAACATTTATTAATTGAAAAACCTTGGTTACAGCAGTACTTCAAATATGAGAATTATTTTCTCTATTATCCTGTTCCACATTTCATTTGGATGTTACTATTCTGTCTCACTTCATTTATTTTATTACTTGTTTATACAGCACAGCTTAACAGGAGTCTCAGTGTTTATTTTTTTGGTAGTGTGAAGATCTCAGCACATCCCCAGTCTTTAGAAAACTCTGTGTCATAGTTTAGAATAACAACTTCGAAAGACTGCGCACTGTGAGTTATTCTGGGGTAAGTCACTGTCAAAGTAAACAACATTAAACAAGTTCAGTCCTTTAATCCAATTTAAGCCAGAATTATGGCAGCTTACAGGAATTAATATGTTTATATACTGCTGTAAGTACATACTTAGACATACACACTGGAGTAAAACCTGTAAGTCAGACACTCACAGCCTCTGGATGCCTGGGATGGTGCTGACCCCATGCTCTCTGGTAATGAGGCCTGAGGCACACATGGAAATTCATGCAGATGACCCAGGTGTGCCCTGCTGCACGTACCCGAAACCCAGCAGTATCCCATGGTTCAGCTCACCGCACAAAAAGTTCTCTCCGTTCAAAGAGAAACTGAACATGATGGAGTTCTGCACTTAAAAACAGCTGGAAAAGCCCACAGCCTGTTAAAAACTACAGAATACTGATATGTAACCATTAAAAAACCCACTGTGAGTTTTGGTTGGAGACTGCTAGTATTGATGTGCTGTGACTCTGACCCACTGCTGCTAATCTAAACCACCTTGCAAACATATCCCTCCTTTCCCCAAATCTGTTAACCCAACACTTCTAAATTTCTGCCAATAACACGCACATACATGGCTGATGTGATATTTCAGCTCTGACAGCTCCAGTGTTATTCCATCACTATAACTACAAGAAGTGTGTGCGCTGTGAAGTCTGAGGGTTCATATCCTTCACTGAGAGAGACTGTCCACCTGAGGTAACGTCTATGGCATCACTTATGCTTTACTCCTGAGTACTGATGCACAGCAGGGCACGTGCAATTGCTAAACTCATCAAACGCACACCTTAGTACTCAGCATAACGTTTTCACAGACTTAAGAAAAGCATTTTATTTATTTTGAGTGAAGTATGGAAGCTTTGTTTTCTGCTATTTCTCCATCAGCCCAGGAAATAACACCCTCACATTTTCCAGAGAGTCAATTTGCTTTCATGGGATATTCATGAAACCCTATTTTAATGAAATTATGACCATTTTCCAGATGCAATGTCACTTCAGAAAACAATACTGGACAACAACGTACTTTGTCTCAGACAGACAGGCAGAAATATTTGCCAACTGCAGTTGGAAGGGAAGTCCCTTTATGGCCATTTTCTCTCTTTTCCACAGTTACAACTGCTCAGGTGTGACAGTCCCTGCCACAGCCCCCCTGAAAGGCACCCACCTGCACAGCTCTCCGAGGGAAACCTAGGATAACTGGGAGACCCTTGGAGCTGAGTGCTGGAACATAACACAGGGACACTGCACCCTCTTCTGGCTACAGCTTCCCTTGTGCCTCTCGGGGCTGAACCGAGACCTTCCAAACTTTGGGAGCGTGATCCCCAGCCAGCAGAGTCATCCCAGCCTTCCCTGGTCCCCAGTCTCCAAAGGCACACCCACAACCCGTGCCCTGCCTGCAGCACAAAGCACACACAAACTGAGTTCAGTTTCTAGGCTCAGATCCTGCAGTGGCAGAGCAAAAAGGCAAACGAGAGTATCTCAGCGGCCCTCCTGCTGCTCCCTCACGGCCCCTGAGCCGGCACAGCCCTCACACCACACACCCAGCACGGGGCGGGCAGAGCAAGACCTGAAGCAACTGGATTTTTACTAGGATTTTATTTGAATCCTGTAACCCCTCGGGGATGCCCCAAGCACAGACACAGGCACATCGCAGCCACGGTGCAGGGCTGGGTGCTGCAGTCAGCAGGTGGCACCACGGACTCACCCGCAGCTCCAAGGCTGCACCCTCCGAGGTTCCCAAACTCCCCCTCACGGCAGCTCGCCCTCTATCAACCAGAGGGACAGGTTCACAGCCACTGGTGAGAGGAATCATGAGCTACAACCTTCTGAAGAACAGAATCAGCCTGGAAATATTTCAAGTGAATCAGCTAAGTAGGAGAGAGGGGAGCACTTCTTTCCAGACTTCTTTTCCTTTCAAAGACCTCTTTCAAATATGGTTAATAAACTTTTAGCATTTCCCCACCCCCACAGGGCGAGAAAACACTAGGGAGCATCAGCAGCAATAGCCTCTCTTATCTGTCTCCACTTGAAAGGATGTTTTTCTCTAGCCTCATTTGATTATAGCTAGTTTAGACATCACTTTGAACAACACAGAAGACCTCTTCATGCAGAAATTGGTCTCTTTACAACCGCATCTTGCAAGAAAATTACATAATGAATTTACATCTACTATTCTATTTTTGTGTCCTTTTATACAGGTCACTGTCATAAATCAGACTTGATCTTCTAATAATGACATGCTAATCTTTTCCACTGTCAACAAGCCTTGAAACATCTGACCACAAAGTCTGTTTTTCCATTTAGTTTATAAAAGAGAACCATCCAATTTATAGTCATATGCAAGCAAAAAGTTGCTGAAGGAACCAAAGCTTGTCTTAGGACTGGAGAATAAGGTGACTATACAAAAAAATCTGTCTAAGGTAACATTTTGAATAGTTACCACGTGTAATAAGGTGGATTCCACTAGCAGAGCCAAGAGATAACAAATGAAGCAATTGGAAGCAGACTCAAAACAAAGAGGAGATCAGCCACACAGTATGTAGAGGTGGCTGTGGAATGTACAGCATCCATAGTGTCTTTGCTATGGCAAAAACCTATATCAGCTAAAAATGCTTGGAGCAAAAATGCATGAAATTTCTTATCCCTACCTTAGGAATTCCCTAAGCTGCAAATCCCTGGAGATAGGACTGGATCATGGAGAAATACCGCAGTACATACATACATTCCTGCATAGAATCATGCAATCATTTAGGCTGGAAAACACCTTTAATAAGCACTCAGAAGAAGCCTTGGGCATGAGCACAGATAGGGGCAGCAGTACCCTGCACTTGGGGAAATTGCAGAGTGCAGGGGAAGAACCACAAACTACCTGTATGACCAAGGGGCTTGTCCTCTTCAGGGGCACTCAAGACTGACAGGGTGGCCCAGGGCTTTAGGCTTGGTACGTTAGAGGGTAAAGCCACTGATGGACCCTCAGTTACAGCCAGACTGGGTCATAAAAAACAAAATGAGCAGCAGAGATACACAGCACAGACCTAATAAGCTCTGAAATGCTGGAGCAACAGTGGGGGAACAATCAGAAGACTGTAAGGCATGTATTTTCCATGTTTAGAGCTGCAGCCAGTTACCTTTTAAACTCATCATGATAAAATTCAGATTTGCACGTCACCATCTCACTGGCTTGACTGTCATCACGACTCCTCACTCCACCAAAGACATAAAGCTCAGAGGCAACTCCACAGGCCACTGCCCCAAATCTGAAAATCCAAATGAAAATATTAATGCAATATGTTGACATACCTTTCTGAACTTCCAACATTTCTTACTTTTTTATTTATACACACACACACACACAGATCCCTTATACATCCAACAAGACGAGATGAGTCATGGATATGAATTGCAAGCACCTGATTCAGATCACGTGAAACAGGAAAGTATTTATCTCTGAAAAAATTTCTGAGGTTCCAACTAAACTATAATTTCTAGTTTTCATTTTGCATCAAGGAAGTATTGCTTGTAACGTCAGGAGTGTATTTCTACAAAATTTGTATCTATTGCTGGGATGCTTCTCTTTTCCTCAGCCACCATGATTCAGCAAGTCGTGGTGAAATTCACGGGACATCTTCAGGGATTCATCAAAGGACAATTTCCTCTCATCAGAGTCAGAAAAGGTTGTACACAGCAGTCCAGTTCCCCCCTTCCATTTTCACCCACCTCCTCTCTTTGAGAGGACAGATTGCTGTCCACTGCTGAGTCCTGGGGTCGTAACACTCCACAGATTCAAAGAGTTTTCCATAGGAGCCTCCACCCATTGCATAGATTTTCTTCTTCATAGCTGCATAGCAGCCAATCTTATGGAAAAAAGAAAAAGCATATCTAAAATGACACACAAAGGCACAGTGTTGAGAGGCCCAAAATTAACCATGCACACACAGGCATCTGGGTTGCCTGTAGCACGTGTCAAACAATGCCAGGCATAACAATTCTCAGCCAGAGTTTTGCTTTGGTATATTAATAAAGAAGCTGCTCTCTCTCTTTTCATTTTGAGATTATTTGTTACGGCTTCCACTTGAAGGAAAAAGTTAAAATATGTATTTTTATACATACACACATATCTGCATTGCCTGTTTAAGCAGAAGTAATGCAATAATATACAATGTAGTTCTTACCTTCCTAACCATGGTCAAGTCTGGCTGCTTGGTCCAGGTCCGGCTATAAATATCATAGCTCTCCATAGAGATCAGCTCCCTTTCACCATCCTCACCTCCCAGAATATACAGAATTCCATCAATCTCTACCACACCAAAATTGTGTCGTGCCTAAGGAATACCAATAAAGCCAACATTGTAAAATGTAACTACTGCTGTGAACAAATCAACACAGTCTTATTTTTCAGCATATCTGTCTGCAAGGTGCTATTGGGTATTATGCTTGGGGTTTGTTTTTTTTAATGGTGAAGCCCTAAACACCAGCATAAGATTATTAATTTAATCAACTAAACTAAACAAAGGGTATTAAAAGGAGGGGAAAAAAAAAAAAAAAAAAAAGGCAGAGCAGCAGAAGCCAAAGAGACCACACAGAAATCTAAGAACAGAGCTTGGCTCTATTTCAGTTTGCACAGTGATGGTCTCCACAATGAAGCTGTTGCTTTCAGGTCTCTATAGCAGCCAAATTCAGATTCATTATCTGTGCAAAGGCAGCTCTTCTATTTTGTATGTTTGGGCACACTCCCCTCAGTCCCACAGCAAACAGGAAACATCACAATCATAGTCTTACTCTTAGTAAGCAGGAAACTTAATGCATCATAACTACAGACGTAGCCAAAACTACATGCCTTTGCCAACCAGAGATTGCAAAGAGGAAAATCCTGGGGCGAACAATTTCTTAATAAACACCCTGTGCTGACTTACAAAGATAAAACCACAGGTGTATTAAGGATATATGTTTACAAACAACAAACTGTTAACTTTTTGATGGAATGTAAGTATGAAGAAGGAAGCATTAACTCAAACCAAACCTAAGTATGTCTGTGCAAGCCAAGTTCTGTATGTTGGCCAGTCCTCTGTCCATGTTTTCTGCACAGTCCGATCCCTTTGTCCATCTCAGAGTTCTCTCGTTTTAGAAGGCCAGTACACGCAGAACATTAAGTACACTATATGACTGATGCATTATGAAATTCCTGAAATTTTGTAGTTCATCTTACAGTTAGCTCTTCACCAACTGTTTAGTTTTTCCAGATCCAGCAGTCAGCACCAGACCACAAGAACAACAACAGGATATAAAAGGAAGTCAGTCTGCAGCATGATTTCGAATGTGTAAGATGCGACTGAAGATTCAGAATAAAATTTTGCAGAAGAAAAGGAACATTTTGCCAAAGTAAAAACTTAAATCCCAACAGTTAGATAGAGATCTTGCCTCATGCATTGGTGGTAAGGAACTCCATGAATTGGTGTCTGGATCATATTTCTCTCCAGAGCTTAGCGTTCCCTTGTTTTCATCCTGACCACCAAGCACAAATAAAAATCCCTCTGTAAAACAAAATGTAACATGATCTTAAGAACAGGACTCACACCTGTACACTGAGCAAGACAACGTGATTGGTGAGCTGTATCCTGGAATTCACTGAGAGATTCACACCAGTCACAGGGCAGACTCTGGACTGGAGAAGGCAAAGCACATACTCATATCTGACTCCAGTCTACCCCTGCAGATACTGTTCAACATATTCAGTGATGCAGCAACTAGAATTTACTTAAAACATGAAATACTCCTGGAGAGACAGATGTAGCAGATTCCCACAAAATGTTGCGGGAATAGTGATTTTAAGACACTCGGATGACAGGGATTTTCACAGAATCAAGTACAGTTTTGGGCAGACAAAGGGGAAGCATGAAATAACCCCAGTGCAGTCAATCTTCAAGAAAATATATTATTATAAGCTGTATCTCAGATTTTGAGGCACTGGTAAGTTTTCATAATATTGACTTTAAAAATACGAAGTTCCCCTTTACCTGCTGACAATACTCCATGATTGATCCTTGGAATACTCATAGGAGCAAGTTCAATCCAGAGCTGTCTATTGGGATCATAAAGAGGACACATACACCGCATCACTGAGGTTGGTTTCCGTGATCTGAACACAGGGTGGGGAGGGAACAAACAAAAACAGAAAGACAAGACAGAGTTTTACAAGTTCACTGTTAACACCTCGTGTCCAAAATGTGTTTGTTCATATTTTCGTGTATATTCATCACATGTGGCATTGCCCTGGTAAAGAAGAGACCCACAAACCAAACATGTAAATTGAGTTTGTACAGACTGGAGACAAAAAGCAGCTGCACTTCACTCCTGCTGTACCTTCCTGTACCCTTTCTTAATGAACTCTGAACAGCTAAAAATAGCTGACAGAGCGTATTAGTAATGTTTGAGTAAAGTGACACGCAAAATGTTATCTGAGTGGCTTACTACACTTTGATAAAGAGCTAACATCTAAATGCTAAATTTATTTAAACAGGACAGAACCTTCCCCTTGCTGTTTTTTTGAGCCACAGCTATCATAAACAAAACTGTTAAAGCACATGTTTGCTGCATTTTTGTTATAGATGCTTTTCAGACCTTCGGAAAGGTGTTTCTCCAACGTTCTGTGCTGAACAAACATCCTACTCTCAGTTTCCTACATGTTGAGTGTCAGAAACAAAATAACCATTTATTGCCGAATCATTCCCAGAGGTATTTCAGGCGACCAACCTAAACCAAACTGAAATGACAAAGTAACAGGTGCACATGTTGTCTCCACGCCGTGTTTTCAGACTGCCACGAGTTCTAGGCACTGGCTCTGGCACCAGCTGTGAGCACCGCGATGCCACCGCACACTTACACTCGTTCCTCCCCCCCAACAGTCACGATGCACTCGGAGTAGCCCCGGGGCTTGAAGGAGGCCAGCATGGCCTCTCCCTGCTGGGGGGGTGTCAGCGGGATGTTGTTGCACTCCTTGACGATCTCCCGCACCAGCGGCTCACTCATCATCTGCTCCCGTAAATACGCCGCGTCCAGGCCCGACACCCACACCGCTGACATGACATCCTTCATGTGAACCTGAGGAGACAGAGGCGTGCCAGGGAATCACCCACCTTGTACACAACAGCACTGAGGCACCACTATGTACAGATGCTTCTGTATTTATCAGATACTTAAGGGTTTTTGGTATTTGGAAGTAACAAACTATACAGTACGATGTTACTAAGAAAACGCATCAAGTCCTCAAAGTTTCTCTATAAACATGTTACTTGCTTTCTCTCCACAAAAACAGGATTATATCATCAAATGCCAAAATGGTACTTTTTTTCCTTATTGTCTATCAAATAATAAAGGCAGCAGATGATGTATCACCCACAGTGCTTTCACCCTTTTACTGCAATCCCATGGTCTGCATTTCAGGCAAAACTCAATTAATTCCATAAGTGCAAGATTAGTCCTGAAAGCAATAGATCTATTTCAAGTTCCCACTGATTAGAATAAATACTCCAATCCGCACCACATTCAAAATACAAACATTTGGATGTCCTGACCTTTCTGGATTCTGAATCATGAGAAATCCACCTAATCACCGCTTCAAAGACGTATCTTTCGTTTCCAACATTGAGCTTTTCCATCGACAGCACTTCTTTCAGTTTTTGAGGAGTCAGTTCCAAGAATTCCTCTGTGCTGCTGACATCTCGAAAGTGAGTTTCCAGATACTCTGAGGCAAGGTAGTGAACATGATGCAAACAATAGTGCAGTGCAAAGTCCCGAATACCAATACAGTTCTCAGCAGCTATGCAACCTTCTAAAAACTCACAGCAGAGAGTTTTTAAGTCTGTAAGCAGCAGGAGATCAGCTGCCTGTACCACATCTTGGATAGTTTCTTCATTTAGCCTGATCTGCAAGAATTAATTTAGAAGTTATAGCTACTATCACTCATTTGTTCCATGACATGCCCGCATTCATTACCCTCAATCTCAGTGGCTGAAAAATGGAGCATTAATGCCAGGGTAAAAATTAGGAGAAACTGATATGACTGCTACCCCTTTACAAATGAACACAGGGATGGAAAGGCATTTGCTTGGCAGAAGGTGTCGAGCAGAATTTTGCGCCTGAAGAAACCAACCATAAAATTGTTCATCTCATCTGGGAACCTAAAATGAGTTTTGCTGCAATACACAAATAATTTTTTAAAAATGCATGCCCAGAAAAGAATTTCAAGCCACATCTGCCTTTTCTTTTTTCTGCTGAAAGTTAAAGCTCGTTCAGCAATGTCAGTCTGGCTCCAAATAAATTGGACACACCAACTTTAATTCCTGCCAAGGCTCCTGGCACACAGATCTGAGGGGCACAGTGGCAGCAACAAGAGGCCAGAGAGGTGGGCATGAGGGGCACTGAGGGAGGACACCTGATGTAATGTAATGCCCAGTGACGGGGTCTCAATCTCTACAGCTACCACCAAACCAGTCCTCTTTCACAGCTGACACACACTGCACGCTTTAAGGCAGGTCACTGAAGGCAGCCACCAATTTTAATACAAGTGTTTGACATTGACTCTAAATTTTAAAGTCCTCCCCAGCTGCACGAGAAGAGCAGAGATAACTGCAGAGCTTCCTGCCTCTACTTCACATGCACAGCCCCACTTTGCAGAAGTTTCATCACAAAGCTTTAAATCTCAGCAGGTTTATCTTTCAGGATAGTGTTAAAACCAAAGTTATTTTGACAAATAGTCCAACTGCTGTCTAGTTCTTTTTAATACCATACCTGCCCGCTGAAGATGTAATCTAGTATCTCTTTCATGATATCAACAGATATCCCTTCGAGTTCAATCTTGTATGTTGAGCCATCATCCTTTGGAGGATTGTAATTCAATTTTGTTCTAAGAGAGGAGACAAGAAAAAGAGAAAAGCTCAAAATCCGGGCATGGTTTGCTCTCAGTTTTCTGAAGAAACAAGCACTAGCTGTGGATCACTTGAGCTAGAGCAGGGATGTTAAAACCTTCCAATGTGGTGTGAAAACTCCCTTGAATCAGCATGGAAAGGATGTAGGTCTGGTCTCTGATATTACTCATCACATTTCCGAACTGAACAAATACTTTAGCCTTGCAAACCACCCAGGGCACCAAAGAGCCAAAGTATTTTTTATCCCAGCTCATTCATCACAAGCATTCGAAAACTTCACTCAGCCCTTCCAACAGAACAGCAGCTCTGCTGACAGATGAAACACAAGAATTTCCTTTGATAAAGCTGGAAAAAAACCCAAAACAAAACAAAAACCCCCAAACATTTTACCAAGAAAGAAATAATTAGAGTGAGCAGATGTGATCAGAATATTCACTGGCAGCACAAATATTTGGACTGCATTACCATTTTGTGTAGTTTATGATGTTATCAGCCTAACGCTATGCCTGGCCGTAACCAAGCCATGTGCTCATAGTTGCAGGAAACAGCCCATGTACTGCTCAGCAGAGCTTTAAATATTCATCTGCATCAGTGGACACCTCACTTATGAGCAATTGCTTTAAAAATACCAGGAGCACTGTGATGTGCCTTTGAATAGCAAGGATGGGGACTGGGGGAAAAAACGGGGAAATAATAATTACACAGCAGACACTTTGCTTTCCATCAACTGTTTGTGCAAACACTTTTTCCAGGAAAGACAATTTTAAGTGTTCAAAAGTGGGCAGCGTCCACCAGTCTGGTGCAAACAGCCACGGGAGCTAATAAAAGATCATTTTGAATGTCTCTTTTCCACACTTTAGGCAATGAAGAATACACTATATAAAGACCAGAAAACTTGTTTCATTACCTCTGTGTATATTTAGATATCTACATCTAAATCCCAGCACACAAAAGGCTTAAGAGCACTTTTACATTCATTTGAATACATTCTGGGATAGAATTAGTTTCTTAATGTGAAAAGCTGTGGCTTTGCTAAGCTGCAAGTGACCAGTTTGTCACAGTCTTCTGCTATCCGTGCTCACATTAATACATAAATAGGACTTAGCTAAGGGCAGATTCTGCTTTACTTACTCATATCAGAACAAATTAGTTTCTCACAAAATAAGCTGCAACTCACATCAAATAAAACCTTAGTCTGTAAGGAGCTATTTTTAAGTGTGAGTAAGGATGGTAATTTTAGCCCTTTACTTAATCATGTCTGTGGTCTTGTCTTCACATCCCTCTCCTACACTGCAGAACAGCCGGGGACAGCGGTGCTCGGCTCCTCTCAGTGTTTGTATGGCACAACTTAGAACACAAATAACAACAACAACATGGTATGGATTAGGAAATTGTTTATTTCCTAACACTTTGGAAGGAGATTAGGAAAATTAGGTGACTCCCACTAAAGCACATGCTGCAATAGCAGGCACTGATTTACAACTTGTCAGTGTAAAATTTCTAACCCAAATGTACATCTCCAGCAATGTGAACAACACGTACCTCAGCTCGAGCCATCCTTGCCCATGTGGAATGTGCACTTTTCCTGCCTACAAACTCCAAAGGAATTACAGAGCAAAAGGCTTCTTCACACACATTTTCAAATCCATTCAAACTACCTCAGTTTTACTACTACTAACCACCTCCCATTTACACTCGAGTTTTAGGTTTCCTGGTTTGTAACAAAAGCTGTATCTTGTTTCCTGGGATGAAACTGTTTTTTCTTTTTCATTTAACATAAAATATATCAAGGTTTGCAGCATGTGGCTTGCTTCAGCAGAAAAGAGAGGCAGTTGGATAGCACCTGGATCTCACATGTGTCAGGTACCTGGGGGTAGCTGGTAAGTTTAAACACAGAGCAGTATCTACACAGAACCCGGACAGTCCAACACACCACGGGGCTTAAAACAGGCCCAAGGCATATAATAAACATGTTGATGCCAGCACTAATGGGGAGATTAGGGAAAGGACTAGTGCTATTTATCACTAACTTTCATCTTAGCATCACCTGCACACACCCAAGCTAAATCACCTCATTGCGTGGACTTTACACTGACACTTCCTGGTAACGAGAAAGTGTTGTTCAGAGTTTTTGGGTCTTATCAGGCTAGATGTTCTAATTACTGCGTACTTTTTCAGGCATCAACAGTTGGTAATCTGAAAAGAAAGGACCCAGGCCCTGATGCAAGGCCAAAACACAAAGTCAAAGCAGAAAAATAACCTTGAGAACAAATTGAATGATTTCAGCTACAGACACTCATACGGAGGCAAACATTCACCTTATGCAAATACATCCCAGTTCAGACTAAGTTTTGCTCCTATCATGTGTCACGGGAAGCAGTAGTTATCCATCTGTCACATGACCTTAATTTGTTGGTTAATAAGCTACAAGGTTATTTATTTTGGTACAAATACTTCTGAGCTATGACATGGGAGCCATTCCCAAAGGCAGCTGGAGGTGCTCCTTGTCCTTCACGGCACGCACTGCAGGACAGCTACTGGCTGTTGGGAAGAGGGGAGGGAAAACATGATGCAAGGGCATATTATAACCAGGTTTGGGGCTGGAAAAGGGTAAGAAATAAAACTGTGAGTCTAAAGGCAAGAAAGCTGAATGAGGAGAGAAGAGTAGGAGGTATGGAATCGGAGGGTAAGGAGCTCTGTCTCCTCCTGCATCACCCAGCACCAGCTGTGATCTGCACCCAGCTGTGATCTCACCAGCAAGCTGAGGCCTGGGCACCCCTGTCATAACACACACAGAACGAGAACATTTCAAACCATGCTTGTTCCCAGGTCAGAAAGACAGTGGGCACATGGAGAAACACTTAACCCTGGTCCTCTATCACATTTCACTTTAGAAAACAAGTTGCCAGATATGCTTAAGCAGAGTCTTCCCGAACTGTCAGCATCCCAGAAGGAGGATGCTCACTTTCCCCCACACTCTTCCTCAGGGTGATTTATTCAGCCTGTGATTTGTGTGGCCTGAAAGCTGCAAAGTGCCAACCAGCAACCCAAGGTGCAGAGATGGGCCCAGCTGCAGCACAGCTGCGTCTGACACATGCATGTGACAGCTTCCTACTGTGGACAACATTCCTAATTACTTTAAAAGCACTTCAAGCTGCCAAACCACAGCTGAAAAGGCTGCCTCAGTCTTCCTTAATTCAGATGGAAGACCAGAACACCAAGATTTAGAAGGAAATAACACCCCCAGCCAACCAGAAAACCCTTGAGCTGGGAGTGGAGCACAGCTGAAACACACACAGAGCTGGGGGAAATAAAACATGGCAACTTCTTCATCCTGTTCTATCAAGTAATTTAATTTTGAACAGCTTGACTCCATATATGTTTTAAAACAATATTTTCCATTTTTTAATTAAGATCATCACCATAAACTGAAATTGCTTCCAGTAACATAAACAGTGTTCTATAAATGCTTAACATCTACCCCAAACTCTTGTACCTCTCCTCAGGAAAACTGCTTGGCACACATAACACCTTGGGCAAGTGGCATCAGAACAACTGGGTTGATGTTGTGTTTTGATGTTGTCTGTGTGACAAATTTAGAATCTGCTGTTCCACATGACTTAAGGAATACAATCCTAATGAGTCATCTCAAATGACACTCCGTAAGGCAGAATGAGGAAAAAAATTCCAGTACCTCTTCTGTATGTGTAAGCAATATAAACAAGGTGAATTCTCAAAATGGAAATAGGGCTTAAGGACAGATGCTGATATTGCCACTGACAATTGACATCTAATAACATAAAACAAATTCAAACAGTAATAAAAACCCCCACAAACAAACAAAAAGCAAACTAACAGGTAAATTAAGAGTGTCCACAGTTCTTGATAAGATTCAGATGGCTCTTCCAACTTACTGTCATTTTAAAAGAGCAAAACAAAATAAAACACAATCATCCTTTCAGCCTTACAGCCAAGTGCCTCTGACAGCACCAGACACTGGGACAGTTAAGATGAATGAGAAGCACATTGAAAAAGAGTCCGTGTGTCTGAAAACTTGGTTTTCTTACATTTTACAGACGAAATTTTACAGGAGGGGAATAATAATTTTTAAAAATCCAACCAGACCAAACAACAAACAAAACAAAAATTCAAACAAAGAACTCAGCTGACACCAATAGCACTTGTTTTCCAGAGTCAGGCATAATTCTCTGGGAATAGTTTTATCTTTAAAATCTCTGCCTTATTTGTGAACTGTTAAGAAAAGGTAACTGGTGTGTTTTTACAATGGTGACCTAAGTTATGAAGAGAACAACACATCCCTTGAAACGCTTTAATCGTAGAGCGCTGGTATATTGGTACCTAAACAGGTAAAGAAAACACCTGTCTGCAAATACTGTGCCTATGAGAGTGCTCCAGACCACAGTCACCTCAAGCAGGTTTATACTTACAGTGAGGAACAACCCAAAACTCTGGGATACAAGAGACAGACACTTTGGGCTTGATGCTTTGCAACACAAAACTTCTACCTGCTCTCACGTCACCGCTCTGCAAACGCAGTTCACTGACCTACTTCCACAGCCACGGCAGGGTGTCAGGAACCAGACTGCGGGAGCCGAGGGAGACACTCGTCTTTTGGAAAGCAGCTGTCTTCCCAAATTAATGATTTTGTTCCAGATTAACCATAAGGGGTAGTCTTCACAAGCCTTGCCAGTATTGCCACACCAACAAACCGAAGCAGCAGAGCCATCCTCCCAAACCAAAGAGTAATAAGATTGGGGTTTGATGATATATCCTTTACCTGCACCAGTGTTTTGGCCTTCTCTAGAGAGCATTAGCGTTCTAAAGGGAAGTTGTACCTCCAACAAATGTTTCCAGCAAAGACGTGCACCAAACTTAAAACACGCTCACAAGGATGACTCAGTCCCAAAAACGGCAAGTGAGTACTTGGAGATTTTGCATCAGGAAGGAGAAAACTTAAAAAATCTGCTTTTGATGACACAGAAGTCAATTCAGTCACTCCTGGTCTGGGCTTCCTTATGTAGGTTTAAGTCTTTCAAGTACAGGCTTTCCATGTTAAATCTAATTAAGTCCTACTTAGGACTGACCATTTTAATGGTGAAGTTTTCCATTTGCCTGCCTTCCTCCCTGCAATATTTTCTCCCATGAAAGTCCTGTCTCTCTACGTGCAAAAAAAACCCCTTAATAATCACATTATTAAACAGGTCAGACATAAAAACATGATGCAGCAGTTCACTCCACCCACTTGCCATCCTCCAAAAAGATATTTTACAACCAAATCAGAAGGTTTCCTTTGAGGTCGCACCCTGGCCTTTAGCACCACACATAAAAACCAGTCTTCACCACACCCTGCAAAGGGTGCCAGCTCTCAGAGGATTTTGGCTATGCCTCTTCTGTGTCTCTCCTATGTCTCTCTCCTTAAGATTATCTGTAACTGCAACCTCACATCTCAAGGCAAAGTAGTCCACCTAGCAGCTCTGCACAAAAACCAGCAGAAGGTGCTTTGCTTGCTTTAAGAGAAACAAAGACCAGGAATAACCAAGTTTTTTCATCTATTGGAAAGTTTAAGTCTGGCAAAAATGTGGCTTCCCCTCCTCTCCATAAGAAAGGGAACAAGGCAATTCCCTCAGCAGCAGCAGCACAGGGGACAAGTACAGGGCTCATGGGCTTTGCTCACTGAAGAGCTTGTTTACCCTGAAAATCTGAAATTACTCTGATTACACTGAGCTCATCCAGAGCTAGATTGTAATCTAAATTGGAAATCTACCCTCAACCAGCGTGTCTTGCCTAAACATGTGAGTTAGCCCTAAGTAGACAGAACACACACCCGACAAGCAGTGCCCAAGAACGGACCCTGGGAGCTGCTCAGCAGCACTAAGGACCTGCCTTTTCATTTCACTCTGGGTTTCTTCAGCCAAGCTGGAAAACAACCAAGCAACTGCACCAGCTGAGCTTACAAACAAGTCAAACACAAGCAACACAGATGAGCTGCTGGGCACCCAGGGCTCACGTCAAACACCCCATGCACAGCACAAAGCGCAGCTCAGGCTCCCCTGTGCACGTGGTTGAGCAGAGCTGGTTCAGCAGTGGTTGTTCATCTATAATGTACTTTCCTGTGTCAGAAACACCTGCCATTGGATTAAAAAAGGTGGGTTTGTGGGGTTTTTTCTTTATCTAATCCCTGTTCCTCTCTGGGCAGCAGGTGGGGTCACATGGATCACTCATCAGAGCCCCTCTTGAACTAAACCTGTACCATACCGATGGCATTTTTCTGCTCCACGTGACACTCGAGTCCATTCACCAAACTGATGATTTCCAGCAGTGCCACACCTATTAGGCAGGACTTCCTTGGAATAGCAAAGGAAGACATTTCTGGAACACAGTTTTAAACCAAGAAATGAACAGTGTCTTACTTGAAAATACAACTTTCAAATTAACTCTGCTTTTAAACTTGTTAAAAATGCTTTCTTAGAAGAAACAAGTGCAGTACCATACCCACAGTCTTAAGCTTATAATTTAACATATTTAAGAAATGCAACACCGTGTAGTGTGGCTCTAATAACTCAAACATTCCTGTGACTTACTAATATCGTTATTTGAAAGAACACCAATGAACCTGCTGAGAAAACTTGTATTAGCCAGGTTTTTATACCTCACTTATCCTTACAGCCCATGGGAGAAATTAGCACCACATCAGAGGAAGATTTCCATAATTGCTGATAAGTATGAAGTCGAATGGACAAAATTAGAAGTGCATGAGTAGTATTGTGGGACAGCTGGAAGAGGTTTGGAATCCAAATGAGGGAGGCACCTGAACTCTGGATATGCTGAGAGCTGGAAAACACAGACCTGCAAGACTATCACAGAATGTGATGACACAGCCACGAGGAAAAGGGAGCCAGGAACATGGATTTCACCAGCACAGGAGTCTCCAGTGCAGAGTACGAACTGTGTCCATAAACAGGAGCTGCACTAGGCAGCCTACACCGTTCAGGGGATGTAAACCAACACCCTGAGGACATAAACCAGCCACCAACCACATGGTATTAAGAACATATTTCCTTGATAGGCAACAAGCAAGCTGTCCATAACAGTGATTTATTTTGTTTTCTTGGAAATATTAAGCAGGGGCAAAGATAAAACCCAGGAGACAAAGACAGGACTGGAGACTCCTCTGTGCACAGGTAACACTACACCGGTACTCAGCACCCGGATATATGGAATAAGAGCCTGAACAGAATGTGAAGAAACAAATCCTTTCAAACCCTTGGTTACTTTTTGTATTTGTCAGCCCACACCAGGAAGAAGTTCCTTTTGTAACTGCAGATGAGACCAAAACAAACAAAAGAGGCTCAAAGAAGAAAGACCCACCAAAAAAAAAATCAACACGCAAATCAAGCAGTTCAGACTCATCAACTCCAGACACATTGGCAACTTCAGAGTGGCCCTGTTCCAGCCGTAAAACACATTTTAAAACACGCAAGGAGAAACACTCATAAGAAAGGTTCTTTTAATAATAAAAGTTTTGCCCAACAAGGCAATTAATGCAGGTGTAAAGGCAACCTACAGAGTATAAATTACCCAGACATCCCAAGCAGCTCCATCCTGCCACGCCTTCCATCCCAACTCGCCTCTTACATCAGGCACACAGATACAAAGAAAGGACAAGAAATTTCATCTCGAGTTCTCCTGGGTAAACAAGGTGCTCTGATTCCCAGTTCTCCCTTTGCCTGACGTGTAGCAGCAGCCCAACTGTATTTTTTTTTTTAATATTTGGGGCTGGGCAAGAGCCTTGTGGCTTCCTCCCTTCAGGCCATCTTTAGGGGCTTGTTGGAGCAGGAATAAAATTAACAACTCCCCACTCAAGCCTGGTATAGTGACTCCTAAATCCCTTTTGAAACCATAAACTTTTAACACACCTTTATCACTGTTGCCCCTCAACTGCTTATCCAAACATAACACGTGTGTAGGCACTTCTGACTTGTGCCAGGCAGAGAGTTTCTGGCCAAGGCAACTATTTTGATTTACTGCTTCTCGAAGTTACAGAGACTTTAAAACTCAGTTATCACTACAGCGTAATAGGTAGTGTTGCAGTTCAATTTTTTAAAAATCAAAACCAAACCAAAATTATGCCTAATTTTAAACCTAATTTTAAAAACAGCTTTAAAAGTCTGGAAGCAAATTCTGGCCTGATCTGACTAGCAGGAAGTTCCTGACTTCCTACTGCCAAGGCAGCCTGTAAAGCTCCCAGGAGACTGCCAGAAACAAACTTCTCATAAGAAACCTTGAAGGTAATATGGCTTTAGAGCCCTCCTTGAGAGTGCAGTTACCACAACATTGCCCTGCACACCCAGTGAAGAGGGAACCAGCCCTGGCACAAGCACAGAGCGATTCAGCTAAACCAGGGCTTGGGAGCACGGGGTCCTGACAACCAAAACCTCCCAGCTCCAGCTGCTGCTTGTGTTCCTGACTTCAGTACTTGTCCCATATTGAAAAAAAGTTTTATAACACCATAAAAGGTCTCTATAGATGTCAATAAAAACAAAATAGGTACCAGGAAATCGGCAGCAGAAGCTACTGGCGTGCACTGGCTTCCAGCTGACCTTGCTTTACAATATTTATTGTCCAACAGGTGTAACAAGAACTGCCCCGTCCCACTTCTCACACCAGCGCTCAGGGATGCTCCCAAACACACACACACAGGGATGGTGTCTCAGCAGGATGCCCTCAGGACAATTCCAAATGCTCCAAGTGCCAGCACACAGAGGAAGGGGCAGGAGTCCTGTAATGGGGGCACGTCCCACCACATCGCCATGGAAATCTATTTCGGCATTGGCAAAGAGGTTATGATTTTGAGGCTGTGCAGGGTCTCACAAGGCCTGCAATGTTTTAGGCATGTCAGAAGGTTGAACATCACAAGTGAGAAGATGCAAATGCTGTGGGGTTATTTCTGACCATAATCCATTTACATTTTACAGCTATTTACAAGTGCATGGAAAATAACGTGAAGTTAACCTTGCATTTACATTCTCCTTTAGCCACATTACACTCATCTGGAAGAAGATGAAAATATGATTACTGGTCCATTACTGAGTTCAAAAAGCCTTGGGGAACAGTATAGAACACAAACAGCCATCTGTAATCTGTTCATGCAGATGCGTGAAAATTGAAGACAAAACTCGCTGAGGTAACAAAAACGTCCTAATTTAACTTCTAACAGAGCACCACAATCCCTGCGTAACAACACTAAGTTTGTCTAAGAATATGAGCTCAAATATCCTCTTTGTTCAGGTAGTTCCCACACGCTCCCTGTGATCCAGGCAGGCAGACAGCAAGCGAGCAAAATATTAAGAGTTGCAAGTTTCAGCTGGCCAGGAACGAGTCATGCCAGACAGTGACAGATCTGCTGGGATGGGAACATCTGCTGCTACTGCTGAGGATACCAGGAATACTTGGACCAAGTCTATCCTATAAAAGGTTGGCGGATATATGCTACAGCTTAGGCCAAACTTACTAGCGCAAGCATGGTTTGTTCTGGTAAAAGCCCTCTTACGCCACTGTAATTTACACCGGGCTCTCAAACTAAATAAATTAAGCCAGGGCAATAGGACTGGATCTACATTAGGGCAAGTGCCAGGACAGAGTGCTACAAAAAGAGTGCAGGCTTCTGGCTGACTTGTTCCAGAAGAGAAAACCAAGAGCTAACCTGGCTCCAGTTTAACTTCTCAGGGATGCACATCACTGAGCCAAACCACGCTTTGTCCTATGGCAGTTTCCTCCTGAGGAACCCTGCTTTTCTCAGGCTCAGGAACGTACCACAAGATGTTAGAGATATGCAGGAAGACTTCTGTGTTTTGTAAATGATAGGATCTGCTCCAGGGGCACACAGAGGGATTAGATAAACCTGTATATGTAAGGCAGTTCTGTAGGAATTCACACAACCACCCCAGACCTCACTGCCCTTGGAGGGCTATGAGCCACTTGGCATTAGGCAGCTGAGGCAAGACCTCAAGAATCAAACCACCACAAAAAATTAAAAGTCTTACTGTGGTCCCACAGACTGAAGCTTTTAAAAATTAAACAGGCATTTATTAGTTTTCTGTACTTGCAGAAGCCACCCTAAGGACCAGACAGGCAGATGGGACCCACGACACTAGCAACATTCCATGTGTCTCTGTGGCCCCTTCCCACTGAAGCCACCATCTTTGAGCTGCATGGATAATCCAGTTGCCAAATAACTGGAGGGAAAACACATCACTGTAATTTACAAGTGTCCTACTCATAACCAGTCAGCCAAACAGCTTCCATGCAAAACGAAAAAACAGGTAACGCTCCTCTCTCTGTGGCTGCACAAATCCTTCAGCACACACAGACTCTGCTCACACCCAACCACCCCCTCACAAGGTCCATGCCTACTTATTTTCCTACTCACACCCTAAACTAAGCATTCATGCAAACCCTACAGTTTCTGAACTCGCCCACCAACTTGCCCACAGCCACAGCACATAATGACACAGCCAGACACTGAAAACACAACATCAACTCATACTTCCCACTGCTTCACTTACAAGTTTCATATAACCACTCATTTTTCTTCCAAGTTTTATTTCTGAAATTAGTTAATGAATTTTTCTGAGCTTTGTATTGGAATCTGTCAAATGAGAGCAACTTGAATCAATTGGCATTTGGAGTCTGTAACAGCCTGTGGTACCAAGAGCACACTTTGGAATCTGCTACCCTTAAAATACAAGGGCAGGAAATTCTTGACTCTCCCGCAGTAACTATATAGAAACCTAAAGAGATTTTCTTTGCAAAACCAACACTCAAAATAAAAGGGACTTCCGTAAACTAGGTACAAGGTGGAGATTAATTTTATCTCCAAAAAGAGCCACTGAAACATTACCCTTGGCCAGAAACATAATGCTCCAACATTGGCAACCCACCTGACCAATTCTACCCAATGTGAAGACCAGCTGGACTAAGAGAGAGATCCTGGAAGGATAAAAAGAAGAGAGACAGGCGGCAGGTAAAAATTAGACTCTGCAAAGGTACGCAATACAAATGTGTTTCTTAATGCGCCCTACAAGAAATAGGTATGTGTATTTTCGGTTCTTTACATCTTGAAAGCCTGAGGAGAAGACATGAGCAAGCTTCCAAAAAAACCCCAAAACACCACCCCGTACTTGATCATATTTATATATTAATGCATGTAACCTACTTTCACACATAGTTAATGAGTTCCTTCATGGGATTTGAACCTGAACAATTCTGAGTTTAAAAAACCCACAACTCTAATGACTATAAGTTTTGTTGCTAATGTAGTTGTGTCTGGCGCTCTTATTCCTCACACACAATTAACTCATGTTTCCCCAGTACATTTTCCAGAGATCAACAAAACTTTACGACGAAATTCTGTGAAAAGCTACTTCTCCATATAATAACTTACTATATCTTTTCATTAAGCATTTTTTTTCCACAGTAAAAAAAAATGCACATTTCCTGTAAATTCATCCTGCTGTACCAATAGAATAGCAGATTTCCCAAGGACATGACCTCTTACCGCCCACAGCAGCTCTTCTGAAACTTAATGTCAGGCATATGGTCATCTAAAACATGATGGCCAACGACCTAAAAAGCATTCAAGCCTTTTAAAGAGTATTGCATCAATTGTTCATTTCAATTTCACATCTTTGATTTCCCTTCCACCACAGTCTTCCAAACCTGCTTCTCAAAACAACCAGTGACAAAAAATTATTGTTAGTACACAGGCTCCACTATTTCTTTTTTGTAAATTCTTCCTGATCTTCCTTCTCTGTGAATTTTATTTCATTTTATATCTCAGCTCTGCCAGCTCAGTTGTTACAGAGAACTGTGTCATTACGTCTGTCCACGGTCAGAACCATTTAGAAGTTATTTACCAGCTTCATATTCTATTTACGTTTAGTTTACTCTTGTATTTGAGAATGTTGAAGTTGTACTACAATGGTCACCCAAAATACCATACTGCCTAATAGCAGATGATAATATGACACTGCAGAAAGTTGCCTTTTTTTTTTGGAGAGTAGCATAAAGAATCCCCATCCTCACGTAGGGCAAAAATGCAGATTTTATGACAACTTCACAGGAAGCAGCACCTGGAAGAAATGCCCAACCATTACAAAAAATCTGCTAAAGATTTATGATAACCCTGTGTTTAACTGGTACTGAAGGTCTGCACCTAAGGAAAGGAGGCTCGGGGGGGTAATGTCTTTATTACCTGCAAATGAGAGGACTTAAAAACAAAAACCCTTCGAAATTAACCACTCTCTGTTTTGTTTACCCTATCTGACACGCAGATATGTATCATAAACATCTCATGGCAGGTATATTCTCTTTACCTGATGTAACTGGACTTGTCAGCACTGAGCGTGACAGAGTTCAAACTGCTGTCAGTGGCTGCAGCAGAACTTTCCAGGACCTGGGTTTCCCTGGACGCACAGCCCAGGAGAAGCTCGGAAATCAGAAACCATGACTGTGCTAATGCAGCTCGTCCTCCCCAGCACTCGCTGTCAAGTGGCACAGTTTTGACAGCACATGCTGGTGACACCCTCTGCCAAGAGCTGCCAGCGATCCTGGCACGGCCGGGCTTTGTCCCTCTGGCAATTTCCGAGGGATGCTCTTGGATGTTGTAGGGGCACAAGTGATGGGGAGATAAACCTGCATTATTTTTTTTTTTTTTTTATAATTTAAAAGCCGATGTACTTCAGGACACATCACCACCACCTGGCGCCCTGTCTTGCTAAAAGGTATTAAGGAGAAAAAAAATGATGCTGAAGTGCTGACTCGGTGCGGGTGAGGGACACCCAGCCCAGCTCCTCACGGCATCCCCCGGGATGCTGCCCCTGGGACACCTCCGCGACCATCCGCACAGCTCGTTCTTTATGGGTCGCTTGTTCACGCCAGGCACTTGGCAGCAATTCAGGTGCTGG
>VZRE01014473.1:795737-863071 GCA_013396775.1 Cephalopterus ornatus
CTTCGCGGGCCGCTCCGTCCGGCCCAGCCGCGGAGCCCGCTCCTTTTGTAACCCCGGCTCTGCCCCTCCGAGCGGCCGCCGGGGGCCGCGGGCCCGGCCCGGCCGTACCTGATGTAGGGGCTGGCGGCCGCCAGGATGTTCTTCTGCACCGGGATCTCCTCGCCCTCCAGCACCAGGTGCGCGTCGCAGAACCGCGTCTCCTCCCGGAACGAGCTGAGCGCCCGCAGCAGCCGCGCCGGGTGCTGCGGGTCCGACACGGCGNGCCGGGGCGGGCACCCTCAGCTCGGCGCGGCTCCGGGAGTGTGGGTGTTATCCCCTCTCGGCTTCGAAATGTGGCTGAACGAGGTCCGGAGCAGGGCAGGGCAGCCGGGGAAGGGGCTGGAGGACGAGTCCCGTGAGGAGCAGCTGAGGGGGCTCAGCCTGGAGGAAAGGAGGCTCGGGGGGGGACCTTCTCGCTCTCTACAACTCCCTGACTGAGGGGTGGGGCCGGGGGGGTCGGGCTCTGCTGCCAGGGAACAAGGGACAGGATGAGAGGACAGGGGCCCAAGCTGCGCCAGGGGAGGTTTAGGTTGGGCATCAGGAGGAATTTTTTCACGTGCAGGGTGATTAGACATTGGAGAGGGCTGCCCAGGGAGGTGGTGGAGGCAGGTGCTTATGGAAAGACTGGGGGTGACACTCAATGCTACCCAATTGACAGGGTGGCGTTTGGCCATAGGTTGGACTTAATGATTTCCGAGTTCTTTTCCAACCCAGTTGATTCTGTGAATCTGTAAAACTGACCTTATATTTATTTATTTGTTCCCTTTTGCACGCTGGAGGTGAACATGACTGGCATTAGCATGAGGAAAAGAAAGAGAATGAGGTTTAAGTACAGCGAGACTCATTGCAATAGTGCCGCTTTCCGTGGCTGCCCGCTGGAAACACTGCCTGTTCCAGCAAAGGAGATCTCCTTCAGGACTGTTCACATGCGAAATTTTAGGCCATTGATTAACACGCTTAATTGCACATTAAGAGATGACTTGATTCCATCTGCTTTCTTAACAGCATTCAGTATTTAAGCAGTGCAACTATTTGCACTGAGTGAAAGTGTTTCAAAAGCTGTGATCTGCTCTAAAACACGCACCCAGCCGGCGCTGCCAGGAGGGACCCAGCAGAGCAGCTCACAGCATTCCCTGCGCTGCCGGGTACAGCTGGACTGGGATTTCTCAGGCTGTGGAACACCCAGATGGACATCACACTGTCCATTGCTCCACTGGGACAATAACATTTTCAGAGGGCCTGATCTAGCAAAGCCGTGGTTGGTCACGTGCTTTATTATTTGCATTTCAGTGAAATGTGATAAAATGTTACCCTGCATTCAGTTTGATGCTGTCTCCATTTTACCACTTGGAAAATGAATTAAGGTATCTGGAAGTGACCCCAAATGAATACCCTCACAAAGGCAGCCTTGTTCTTCCCCAGCTAGACACAATGCTGGTTTGTTTTCCAGATGGAGGTTGCATCTGGGACATCCACATGTGGAGACCCCGCAGTGCAAACCCTGCACTCAGTGCCTGGGTGGGGAGTGGGCACAGCTCCCTTTGAGCCAGTGCTTACAGTGCTTACCTGAGCACCAGGCTCCAGGTTTGCCGTGCAGCTCTGAACAAGAGTTTTAGAAGCAGAGGATGTTTCTTGGAGGTCTAAACCCATGCTAATGTGCATGAAACACCAGCAACTTTGCAACACTTATGGTTATACATACCCATTTACAAGTATTAGAAGGCCACTTCTTCTGGCTTGGGTATAATTACCCAGGATGTCAAGTGCAGAATGAAGAAGAGCACAACAGATCCACAGGACACGTTCCCAGCTCTCTTTGAGGGTAATGAAGGCAGAGAGCACGCTGCACCTTGACTGCTTGTTACTAATACTGTGGTAATTGCATACCCAGGGGAACAGTGGTTTGAATTATTGCAAAAGCTGTCATTGAGTGGCCTGGTTATTTAAAAAGAAAGATGCCGGTGTGTTTCCGTGCCTCCTCTTGCACAGGAAAACGTTGTATTTCTGGTTTTTGATTCGTCCTAGTAAACAGTGTTTGTGCTTCCTCCTGCTGCGTATGTGGGGCAATGGGACAAGGTGTAACAGATAATACCCACTTCTAGAGAACAAATTATTTATTACACCTTGTTATTTGTTCGATTTAATGAAAGTCTTGGTAAAAATCAAAACCAAAACAACAACAAACCAAACCACTCTACCAAGGTCCACTTGTAACAGCTCTGAAGTAATTACATGATTCATACCCATGGCCTGATTCTATCACTCTAGTATATACTTTTTTCAGTTGAGATACCTATCCTTACTATTTTTATTTGCAGTCACTCAATCTAGATTTGCTTTAAGCCACTCCAGGAACTCCATGAGCTTTACTGGGCTAATTTATGGCTTAAATTGGTGCAAAAGAAGAATCAAACCCTTCTGCCCTTGAGATTTCATTCAGTTTGTCAGCAGCAAACCAAATGACACTCATTACCACGTGCCATGTTGCCACATCAAAAAAACCCACGAGCCTTGCAGCCACTTGGCAAAGCATATCTGCATTCCCTGTGCTACTGTCAGCCTGGAAATGATACGGTGTGTTACCATATTCAGGGTAAATGTTTCATCAGATTAGTATTGCAACCACTAAAAACATTCTTGAACAAATTTATGATTAGCCACATGGTTTTATCCCTATTGTCTCTGCTGCAGGAGGATACTGGGATTGCCAAATCCAGATTTACATCACTGTTTTTCTCTTCAGGTTGACTACAGACTTGATGCTAATCAAGTCCTGTGTGATAATTTTAAATAATTTTTAAAAAATCATACCCAAGACAAGTTCTTACAATTTATTTTCTACATTATTTCTGCATGAATGTAAATAACAGGTTTACTTTCTTAGACTATATACAGGTTGTTTTTATGGTGAGTGTTCCCCTAATATGTCATGTTTACCAGTAAGAATTAGTTCCTCAGAAATCAATTAACTCCCATGTCCAAACTCATGATCATCCAAAACCACAACCCTATGAGTTCTACAGAAGGAATTCTGAAGAAAAATTCTTAAAATACAATCTCTAATAATGGTTAGACTTTTGATTCATTTCCACCTTTTTGTTTCAGAAATATTTGTGGGCACTTGTTAAATCTAAACTTTTTCAGATTCAAAGAAACAACCCCAGAGCTGGTGTCTTTTGCCAGTATCACAAATCTTTCCTTCCATACCGGTTCCATATTACATACAAAAATGGAATTCAGTTTCTTCTGCAGAAGATAAAGTTCTCTTAAATACTAGTGTTAACATGCCTTGGAAACACTAAAGGTGACTATTTCTGCAGACACACCTTAGTGAAGTGTTTATTTCCATTGTATGGAACATGTAAACCTCTGAATGCCCAAAACTGCATATCTTAACTAAACCTGACCAGAGTGACTTTGTTTTTTTTTTCCCCCCCCACATTAAAAATAGCCTGTATATTCTTTAAACTTATAAAGTGCAAAGACTTAAGCAGAGAAACTGAGTAGTTGTTACAGAGCAGACAGGAACCGTGGCTGATGTTGGTGCAGTTCCTGCTCTGCTCTAAACATCTTAGGTAACCATGACCAAGTCACCAAGGCCCAGATTCTCATGTGATGGGGAGATAGTAAATGACAACGATTTCATTGTGTTTCCAACCTGTAAAACAGCATGAGCAGCACAGACACTGTGAGAATGTGTGTATAAAAGTGAGAGGTACCTGAGCAGTGTGGTGATGTGGACAGACCAGGTGAACACCTAAAATGGATGGATGTACACCTGGTTTTCTCCATCAGTAAAGATGCCTCCAACACTAAAGGTATCTACAACAGGAAAATACAATGCAAAGCAAAAAAGCTCTCATTTAAAGAAAAATCAGTGCCCCAAATAGGGAAACAGAAATACACGCAGGGGATTAGGAAATGCCATTCCTGTAACAAAAACCGGTCCTGCTGTGCTTGGCACTTTATGAACTTGATGTTGAAATGTACTTTTTAATTGTGCCTGTTAGTGAGAGTTGGGCGCTTTTATTAGGAAGCATCTGGTACAGGCAATGATAAACCCATGTGAGAACATGGATGCTCCTAAGCAGACATAAAGCAAACGCTCAGCTCTGGCAACCACAGCTTGTACGTAGTTTCAGCTTCTGTGTGGTTCAGATGAGGCCTAAATTAGATTTTTCACTCTTTCCCTAAACAGTTTGTTGTCCATGTGTATCTGAGTTCTGCTAGAAATACACTGCCCTCATTCACATGCATACTGTCATTAACAGACACTAGTAGCAATATTAATAAACACTACAATTCTTTTTATCTTTTACACGGCATAATCATCTAGTTACATGACATGTCAGATATTCTCCTCAAGGAAAACTGATTTAAATACAAAGTGCTTAAGGATTGAAGTATAATTGAATGCTACATAAAAATATATACTCTATTTCAATAAAGTTACTTGCTTTTGTCAACATAAAGGTGAGAAATACACCATGAAATTACTAGCAAAGCTGCAGTATTGTGGATTCTGGATAAGAAAAACGTAGCACCTCAACATAATACTTTGGTTATGGTGGAATTTAAGAAATCAAGCACCAAGAGAATACACTGTCATGAATTATTAATATAGTAGCTAGTTTAACATGAGGTTCTTCTGGCAGGAGACAACTTTCATTGTCAGCTGCAGTCCTGCAACAGTCCATGGACGTTCCATGACCTGCAGACATCTGTGACTCATGCCATGCGTCACCCTATAAATACAGTACTTCACTGCCTCACAAAGCTTGAGCCTGCTCAAGTAAAACATTTTTTCCTACCTTTGTCTCCTATTCCCTGCCCCACGAGTTGTATACAACATTAGCACTTCATACTCATGATTCTTCTTTTGGAATAGTGATAGACCAGTTGTGCATATAATAATTTGTAACAAAAGTCATTGCTATCTCTTATAAGCTATTGAAGAGATTCTAATTAGTCATTTCTTGTCATAAGAGAAGGTTGTTCCACTATTCAGTAGAGGGTTGTCTCGGTCTGTGCAGTAAGACAAAAAGCATTTTATTCAGTTTCAGTCTTCAAATTTTGCTCTGGTATGAACATTCCATGCAGGTCCAGATGCATTTCTACATCTACTGTGGCTCGTCCCAATTCTGTGAACGTTTTAGCATCCAAGACAAGTAGGAAGGGTGCTTTCTTCGGATCAGTCCTCACAACACAGGACAGAACAACACCTGTGACATACAAATGAAGAATTAGAAGCATATAATCGTTACACCAAGTAAACAAGAAACAGTGGTTATTGCTTGAGAATTTCAGAATACAAAGCGCTTTACCAGATCAAGTAGTTTACTGAGAGTGCTAAAGAACTAATGGATGCTTCTCTTCTGTGCTTTCTGCTGCTCTGCCTGCAGGTCATTGGGAAGGAAAACAAGCAAACCAACCCCAAACTGCTCCTGGCAGTTTTGGGGCTCGTCCTTTCAGCTGTTTGCCATTTGCCTTTGCAAGGGGTCAGCTGAGAACAGAACTGCATGGAGATTACAGGGATACTTGCAGTGCCACTGGTTCTCACTGGTAACATCACTGACTTCCCACTGTTGATAAATCCATCTCTGAGTGGCTCTCTGGAAAGTCCTAGGCACTGGTTTTATTGTTTATGGCTGCATTGAGACATTACAAAGCTGATTTTGGTCTATTGTTACTTTGGTTTTATGTCTGCAGGAATAAAAGGGCTGGTGCTAATTTTAATCTCACAGTGGAAGCATGAACCCAGCTTTCTTGACTAAGAACAACGAAACTTGTAAGATTTAATACAAAACTCATGCAACCCCAGCTTTCAGAATGTTGTCGTTATTTTACCGTCATCCTCTTCTCTTGCATCAGGGCTGGGAACAAAGATGGGCTCCGATGGCCAGCAGTCCTCCCCTCCCCAGTGGAGCATTTCCTTTGTCTGGGCGTTAAATTTTGTAATCTAAATTGTTGTGACCAGAAAAGAAAAACGTCAGTGACCCCAACCTTATTCCAAAGGTACAACGTGAACGAACAGCTGGCAGGGGGCACCAATGCTAAGGGTTAAGGAGCAACAAGGCACAGGAAGGAAACACAGTTTTGGAGTCATATTTAGTGGCTGCATAATCACACAACGTTCTTTTCATTTCAATAGATTATGATTGCACCTTTCATTTATAGTTTACAAACCCTGACAGATCACGAGATCTTCAGTGTCAATAATGCCCTCGCTATACAGAGTCCAAGGCCCAGAACATGTGAGTCCTTGTGCCAATGCACTGGGATTCTGCAGTAGAGCAGAAAACATTTCCTAATCCTGTGAATTATCTTCTGTATTTCTCAAGGCCTTCTATTGTGCAGTAGGGTACATATGCCAGAACCAAGGCTATTGATAGTGAGAGGTAAAGATTAAACCAGTGGAGCAGAGTGTGGATTTTCATCTCACTGAGTGGCCAAACCAATTGCCAGAGGGGAGGCCTGGCATTTTCAGTTCAATTCCATTAAGGCCTCTTCTCTACCCACAGAGATGCAGTTCTATTCTTTTCCCTTTTGATCTTAAGCCAAAAAATCTGTTTACACAAAAGTGAAACCATTCCGATTAGTGGAGGAAGAATTTGGAAGAATTCTCTCTTCTAACTTCAAGATTACAGCAACGTCACTGACAGACTTTACCTTATTATATTGGATTATATGTGGATTATATGTGGTGGTGGTTGTGCTTGCATTCATTAAACTATAACTGATGTAAAAAAGAAAATCTCCTAACAGAGTCTTTTGTTATATTTAAGTCAGTCAGGGATTATCTACACTGGAAATCACAAACTTGCAGATTTGTTTGAGCTCCTGTCAGATATGCTGCAATAAATTTTCTTGCATCATACAGAAATTCAGCTTTATTTTGTAATCAGTTGTGTTAATTATATATAAGAACCAACAGTGACCTCAATCTGTGCTGCCTTGTAGTCACAGAACAAGAATTGTAAAGAGTGAGTTTGTCTGTATAACATTCTTACCTTCAAATATTAACACTTTTAATATTAATCTATTTGTACTAAAGGCTGTCTCCTGAAAAGCTGGCATCATGCACAGGTAAACAAAGCATTTTCTACCCTCTAATAGAGAATTAGCCAATAAAATAAAAAGCTTTCTGGAAAATTAGATATTGTTTTAATATTTAAAGTTTATTAGGTAGTGTTGCAATATCTTATTTTTTTAAGTTAGGGTTCCTAAAGGCAAAAAGTATTAAATATGTCCATCTATCAGTTGTTCTTCCTACTCTCTCCTTTGTAGCTCTTGGCACATTACAGAAGGTTCAGCCCAATACAGCAGAAAACTGAGGGTCTCAGAGACTTTGTGGGAATAGAAAGCTGGAGAAAGAAGCCTGAGTTTATGAATAGTTTATAAGGGAAATGGTACAACATGAGCTTACCCTCGTAAGAATTCAGGCTTTTTGTGTTTCTTTGCATGCGAATGACCCACAAATGGGAAAACACTGACTTTGTAAATGTTAGCTATACCTTTGTAGGAACTGGACTCCACTGCACTTCTGTTGCAAAGACATACTTGTGTTTTTTGCCATTATAGTCATAGTTGATGCGAGGCAGTTCTATCCCTGGGTAAAATAAAGTTCAAGACTTAGGAACAAGAAAACTAAAATAACTCAAATGTACATTTACATATACCGATCTTCAGGAAGTTTTGCCCTGTGGAAAACCCTGACAATATTTAATAAAGATATTGCATAGATTTTGTATGTCTGAATTTCTCGGAAGCAGAAGATGGGTGTTAATATCATTAAGCCAGGGTTGTTAGTTCAAAAACTGACAATTTTTCATTCTTAGGGATTCATTATACTGGAATTTATGAAGGTTTTTTTGGTTTGGGTTTTTTTCTTTCTTCACAAATACATGACCTGAACAACTGAGATAAAACTGGAGGCTACCATTCTAAGACATTACTTTCACTTTAGGTAAGTATATATTATTTGCATAGTCCTGCTATTATCCCCTGAAAAAAAAAGGTTAAAAATCCGCTTTTCAAAGCAATCTTTACAAAACGCAGCAAAAACTGAAGGTACTATTTATAACAGACCCATTTAACTAAAATGACTCTTGTAACACGTAGATTTGCAAGCCCTATTAATAGATGTGAAATCAGACTTGGGATCCTGTATTAACACAAAACTGATGTAACACCAGGCATTTAAATGTTCAGGGTCACGTATTACTGGATAGACCCAGAGGAAGGAAGTAAAGAAGAAAAAGATACTGTCAATATCTGCACTAAGCATGTTCATTAAAAGTGCCATTTCCCTTTGCTTTATAAAGATTTGACATGTATGAACAGCTCTCAGGCATTATTAGAATGCACTTCTGTGTGTGTAGGAGAATGTATTTGAGATCTGGATAGTTATGTCTCACCTTCACACAGTATTTCAGGTTGGCAGTAGATGTTCCCATCTTTCTCCTTTAAAGCCGTTGCAGTAGAGGGAAGTGTGACTAAATTAGAACCTACTTCAGCATCCTGAAAGAGAGATACACTGAAAAATCTTGGGTCCCCAAGAATATGCTTCTAATTTAGACTTCTCATCATGTTTGATACTAATATAAACAATGTGGGGAGTAAACAATCAGCTTTCAAGAAGATCCTCCTTATGCTGTTTATCTTGTAACATTCTGAGGTTTTCATTAGAAATCTTGTTGTACTCAGAGTATTTTAATGTATCATAGAATAATCATTTTAAATCACACTGACTCCTTAGAAAGGTTTAGATGCACATGACTATGTTCCAGAAGTACAACAGATTTGTGAATTAAATGAATGAAGATGGGTTTCAGAGAATTGGGTGTCAAATTCCCACTAGAAGTCACCAATGTTAGGTTTTTGCACCTGCTAAAAATCAAATGCAAAAATAGGTGCAATACACTCTTTACTATGCTATTGCTGAATTCTTAAGGTTGCACGGGGTAGTTGGAACAGCTGGTGTGATCCAATACATCCTTTGTCAGTGCTGCAGAGCTGTTTCTGAAACATGAAAAAAGCAGCAAGATTCCAGGATGTAGAAAGAAAAAGTAATATCCATTCCAAAAGCATCAGGCAGAAACTTGCCCAAGTTGCTGGGCAGTATAAGATCTTCTGTGCAAACAATGATGTAAAACGATGTTTTAAATTAAATTGAAAGATAAAATCTTTTCTCTTCCTGGCGTATCTCACACTTAAATGAAATCTCCTGATTTTAATATAACCATTGCAATATTGGGAGCGTGTGTGTATTAAATGGAGGCTTCCAGTAAAGTGCAGATTTTCACAGATTGTGAAAAACCTCACTCATGCCCTTGCAGTCAGCAGCCAAGGTGATATATCTGCTTGTATTTGATGGCATTTAACAAATACTCTCCCTGGTAAGAGAATGACATGTTCCCAATAGCCCTGTTCTCCACAAGGGATGGTGTCAGCACCTGGATCCATGTAATAGTGTCCAGCCGCTCGCTGCCACTTCTCACAATACCCACACAAAACAAACCTCCTGCACATTTCATGTATCCCAGAACCAGAAATTTGCACATAAAGGCTGGCAACTAACAATTCACCTGGTAATCACACTGATGTATTTTAAATTACTGATCAAAGAAGTTAAAAGCCATTTTTTTCTACCTTGTCAAACTGCAGAGGAACAACAAATCGTTTGCAGGTCGGGATGGAGGTGAGCTTGGTGTTGTCTTCAAAGTCTTTATTCATGTTTTTTAAATAGAACATTTCATATAAGCTATTGTCTGTATAGGCAATAATATCAAAAACAATGTGGCCATCCTCTTCATAAGCATTTATATGGTGGAAAAACACCATGGCATCAGTATAAAACTTGGTGGACACTTCTTTTTTAGTCTTCCTGTCTACAAAGTGAAACCAAGTCTGAAAGACAAAAAAAACATTATCGAAAACTGTTCATAGTCAGCAAATAGATATTTAGAAAACTGTTTTCCAATCGTAACCATCAACACTCTAATCGTTGTCTGTCTACTGAAGCATATTAAGAACTCGGGGTTTACTGCTGGGAGACAAGAGGTTCCAACCTGAAGACCAAAAAATGCTGGAATAAAATGAGTGTGGAAGAGCTTTAAGCTTCTTTTACTGTTGTAAATTACTTCTGAGCTAGGCTGAGGATTGAAATTTCCCAGTAAAAACTGGAAAATTCCCTGCTCTCTTTTTATTTTCAAATCTGCCTTGGTCAAGGCTCTCTGTACAGAGGGTCTCTGTACTGCTCTGTACTCCAGCAAGTCCCATTTATTGGTGGCCAGAGCATCAGTAAGTGGAAATAGGTTTTTTCCCTCAGTTGCCACAGTGAAAGACTCTCCTTTTGCTCAGTGCAAATCTGGTTCCATCACATGCAAGTCCCCCAAAGAAATCTCATCCACAGCAGACAGCATTTTGTTTGGGCCAGGAGCAACTGGGTGTGTGTTAGATGCTGGTGCAGGTTGGAATTTCTCTGCTAGAACACAGTATTTCCATCAGTACTACCCTCTTTCTCAAGAGCTTCAGCATATTTATTCGTGAAATTTCTGGACGTGGGAGATAGTATTCAAAAAAAGACAACTTCCAAACAAACTGCGCAACACGAAAGCCAAGGGTTTAAAAAAAGGAGGGACCACTGAAATGAATGAAGCAAGTGAAAACAGAACAGCGTGGAAGAGGTCACTGGCCTGCCTGACTCCATTGCTCAGCATCAGCAAAAGTACCTTTGTGGGAACTCATTTTACAGAAGAGCTTTACAACAAGTTTAAGACAGAGGTTATGTAGTTATAATTGTTAAATACTTTGTTATTTGTTCGTATATAATCGGTTTGAGCTCTGTTAATGTTATTCCTTATAAGGTCACAATCTCTCTCAGTTACCATATATGTCCATGTTACCTTCTCTCTTTCAAATTTGAAAAAAGCCTCCCTCTTCTCCACCTATCCTTCCCAAGTTTGTAAACCCGCACCTCCGAGTTTCACCTTATTTGGTAGGCTCCGCTTTTCTTCCAGACCCTTCCACAACAAACCTTATAAAAGCGGCCGCCACCACGTAAATAAAGTTCACTCCCACCCAGTCCCTGGTGCTGTGTGCTTGCGGGGTTTCTGCCTCCCTCCGTCACAGCTCCTCGGGCCCGGAGTGCGTGCCGCAGCCCTTCGGCTAGCCGAGGCATAGCACCTGCTCTACCTCGGAGTGGACCTGCCTTCCTCTCCCGCGGGCTGCATCATACCTTGTCATCCTTATTGAAGGCAAGGCAGGAAGCCCAGGTCACACCTCGGATGTAAGCAGTTGCCATTTTGACAATATCCAGTCTGAAGGGCTGCTCTACGAAGATGATGTAGTTTTCTGTGATTCCAAAGCTGTGGTAGTAGCTGGGGTGGAGCAGAGAGCGAGAAGGGATGGAGCAAACCACTTCCAGGTGTTTGAAACAAGATTTCTTCTTTTCTTGTTCTGAATATAAATGGTCAAAAGTAAAAATATATTTATAATAAGTTCCTATCCAAACTTGTGCTTGGATTTCTCCCATGCATGGAAGAACAGGTTCCTCTCAGTTTTATTTGCATCTTCCGGTTAAGAAAGTGGTTTGTTCACTACTGTATAATTAACATAGAAGTTTGTATCTCAGTGAAGCAACACGGTGAAATCACAATGCCAGATCCATTCAGGCAGAGACCCCTTGTCTCGGGATTTTATCCCAGTGATTACTGTCTTCTACTGAATTTCCAGCATGGAGGAGAAAGGTGTTCACTTGAATGAGTAGCTTTTAAAAGGAGTTTAAATGTCCCCTTATTTTTTAACTGCTGAGGAGATGTTCCTGCTTGACCTATATTGACTTTGTTTGGGCCCCAGCTAGAAATTTCAAACTGATCTTGCAGCCATTGAAAGCCTCTTGATTGTTCAGCAAGGGACAGGCAGCTGATTTTTAACACCCCCGCCCCCAATATTATTTTAAGGAAATAGAGTAAGGGATTTGCTCTGTGAACAAAGGATGGTGTTTCAGCAAGGCCCAGTGTAGGCCAGGTTAGAGAGAAATTTGCTCTACTTTAGGTATTATTTGCTTCCCTATAATCACAGTATCAGCATTTTATGAGAATTTCCGTTTATGAAGAAATTTAAATTTGCAATTTACAATTATATATATTGCCCTATAGATAATTTTTTTTTTTAAAATCTTCATCTGAAAGTAAAGTTCTTCCTACTGAAATACCCCGTCTACACTCCAGATGAATCTTTGTAAGAGCACATGCCCCAGACAGGCTAAGCAGTTAACAAGAAGTTCACAATAAGTTGAAATTAAGAAAATGGACACCATTGATTGCTAGAAGAGCTGTATCACTCCTCCTTGGCCTCAGAAGAAAAGAAGTTGCTAACAAGTTTCTAGAAAATACCAATAAAAGACATATCTCACCTGGCACAGAGGAAGGAATCTTAAACAGAACATACTTTGTCTTCCCTTTATCAACTATCGAAGTGCCCATGTTGAGAACATTTCCAGCACTGTCATAGTGTGGGTGAGAGGTTGTCACATTTACAGCTACGTATTTGTTGTAGTCAACCTGGAAAATGATACAATAAGAGATCTGAGAGAAGTGTAAGAGAATTAAAATTGATCTCAGCTAACACCACATATCCACCAGCTTTTTAGCACTGGCAGCCTTTTATTGGCACCCCATTTTCATATGACCTCGAAATTTAAATATTTAAACCAAGTGGCTTATGTCAAATCATTTCCTAATTCAAGGCTAAAACTAAGTTACAGAATCTGAATTACAGTCACTCCTCCCTCGCAGCCACGTAACACCAGGGGAGGATCAGCTAAAGAAGTTCTTGTGCAAATGCCCATTTCAGCCTGGAATCAGTTTATTTAATAGGGCTCTGAGTCTGGCAATCTGCTGGAGCAAAAAGATTTCTGTTTGATTTAAATTTTGGAAGTTGTACTCAAACCGTACTGCATGCTAGAAAAAACCTCATTGTATATTTCAATGTATCAAGATTTCATTTTGATAATTAAGTAATATCTTGCATAAGGTTCTTGCAGAGTAGTCATATAACTGACCTACTGACTTGTTAATTATGTAAATAATTTTATAACTGAGATACATAATAATGGCAATCACCCCAAATAATCATGTGATTGTGGTATTATTCCTGCAACCTTGCTAGATTATGTACAAGTGAAATTGCTCAAAGCCCAGCTTTTTCCAAACCACATGGGATTTAAATTTGAATTCACGAGTCCCTAAAAGATCTGGTACCTTCACTATTTCACTTTGCCATGATTTCAAAAGTAAGGCAACAGTAGAAGAAAAATATTTTGTGTCCTGCATGTGTTCAAGGATCCTTACCAGTCAGCCTGAAACTTTATTCACCAGCAGACAAGGAACTAAAATGACAGGCAGAGGTTTATACCTTGTCCAACGTGTCCAGAGTCTGCGGATTAATTTTCCTGATGAAGTTGGTCTCAGTGGTAGCATAAAAATCATCCCCAGCTTTCATAATGTTGATCAGGCAGTTGTCTGTGAACTCGGGAATGGTGTGAGACAAATAGCAGAATGCCCTGTACAGAGGGAGATTCCCAAAGGGTTCGTTAGAGCTGGAAGCTGGAGCTGCTTTGCCCTGCACAGACACAAGTCACCCGGGCAGTGTGACAGGCCTGGGGCTGTCTCTCCTTGTTATGCCCTCTCCTGGCAGCTCCCACACTGCCTCGATGGAAAGGGTGGAAAGGCAAAGGAGATGAACTTCTCCAATGCCCTTGGCAAAGGGGCAAGGGCATTGGAGAAGTAAGCAAGCAAACGTTTTTCCATGCACAAATGGGCATCTGGGCCCATTCCTGCTGTCAGCTCTAGCACATGCACTGCTTTATCAGGATGGGCTAATTACACACTCTCCTGTGCCTACGCTGGAAAATCTGGCCTAGCAGTTCCTACCTAAAAGCTGGAAGGCTTTTCAGTGTATGCCTTCATAAATAGATAGAGTCATATACTCCCTGATGGAATATTTTTGTTCCTAGTTTTTTATCCCATATCACAGTTATGATTTCAAAGATCAAACTTCACATACGGGCTCCAAAGTTTTCCTTGTTAGCGTAGGGTTTTATCATAGTCCCTGGAAGCCAAGACAAAGTTGTTTATACCCCTTTTGAACTTAAAATGCCAGTTACTCTATTACTGCTGGAAGAGGGAAGAAAATCATCTGATTTCAGGGGAACAACTTACAACATATCAGCTGTTTTGCAAGAACTGTTCCTGCTTGTTTTCTTACCAAATATCACATTCGAGGTCACTAGAGGTAGTTCAGTAGACAGGGGTGAGCTCTTTGCCTTTGCTGGGGAATATCTACAGCCAATCTTACATGACCACAGATAACATGATGGCTTACACCTCGCCTCTCTGCAAAATCAGCTTTAATCAAAAAGCTTCTCTGATTTTTTTGCAGTTATTGATGCTTCTCTTCTTTTTGTTGAATAGACTTTGCATTAATTCCTTCCCCATCTCTTAGTCCTGTGCAGGGCTAAGGGTTGGGCTTGATGACCCTTGTGGGCCCCTTCCAGCTCAGCATATTCTGTGATTCTGTGATCTTTTCCTCCCTTGCTGCTTCTCCTCTTACAGAGTATCATCAGTTGTGCGAAACGCTTGAGAAAGAAAATGTTTTGTTTTTTACAAAATCTGTTTGCGCTAAGTGAATAAAACAGCCAATATCGGTGATAAAATCAGTTTACAGTATTTGCCTTAGACTAAACCATGGAGGCCTTCTCGATATTTAGTAACTGTAAATTTGCGGAACACTTTTTATATCTGTACATATGTGTCAAGGGGTAAAGAGAGAGAGAAGCAGACAGAAGAATCTTGTTGGGAAAAGCACTGCTTACTTGGCAAATATGTTTTTACATGGATCTGGATAAGCCATAGTCCCAAACTCTGACACCACGATTCTGTTTGCTTCTACGTTGCAGTTGTATGTGTCACTTCGGAGGTACTTACTTCTGTAGTAAACTTCACCTGAAGAACAACAAACAGGTTTCCATCACATTTTTTACTTAGTTGTTCAGAAAATTATCAAATTAGGTACAGCCAAAGTTTCTCAAGCAGCTGTCCTTTAGCCGACAACAGTTTGGAACGAACCCAACAATGTCCCTAACTTTCTGAAAGGCTTTGTGGCTGCTGAGATTGGCAGCAATTTCTCAACATTCCCCTAATTTGGGCAGTACTGGGGGACTTTTGAGGGGAAAGGAGAGGTTTGGATAAATTGTTCCAGTAAAATAAAACACTCTGTGCAAAAATGATTAATTATACAATCCATGTATGGGTGTGATAAATCTCCTGTTTTGGCAAAGTCTAGTTATGAGACAGTAACAAATTCCTTGAAGGAGTCAATGTCTGCCCTTAAATATTTTATGGACCCCCATACTTGAACTAAGTGAGCTCTGTTTGCTTTAGATAATTAAAACACTCTGGCACTTTAAAAAACACTGACCATTTCTTTATAGATTATTTTGTTAAGGATGTAGATCTGGACAGGCAAGGAGATCCTGCAGTTGCATTAAATGCTTCCAATCACAGAAATGAAAACTAAAAAGTAAACACTAGGATTGGAGGATGGCAGGAGTAAATCCCTTTTTTTTTTATAGATACGTACTTTTTGCCACAAGAACCTAGGTGTAAAGCATCCTGCCTCACACTGTAAAACAGCCGAATGAATGAAAAATGCTCTCACTGAAAACAAAAAAATACAATTGCTTAGGATAGAGGAGCTGCCTGTTTTCCCCCATAAAGATGCCAAGCAGGAGGATGGACTGTAGGGGTGTCAAATATACCTAAGTGAGGTTTGGTGTGTGAAGTGACACAGTGGCCCAGTTACTCTGCTGGCAGCTGTTACAACTGCAACCAAATCCCCAAGGGGGAATGTTAGTCTTCCCTGAAATTAGGCTGTTCATCCACAACAGAAAAATCTCCAGATATTACAGGGCTGAGGAGGTGCTTGGAGAGCCCTTCCCCACAGCAGTTTCCACCTCACACACAAGCCACTCTGCAGACAAAAGCCGAAACACTCTAATCCAACTCAAAGCAGAATTAGCAACGTAAGGCACCAAAGTGTGGGTTGTGGAGCTCTTTTTAGTGCGATGTGCAAAAACTCACCATTTTTAAATGTAAAGCTGTGCATCAGAGCCAAGCCATCAAACCAGTGGTTGTACTTGCTGTCCCCTATGCTGTGCATCCCTGGGCCATTCCGGAGAAGGATCCCTTGCAACCAAGTGGGCAACTGACCTATAAACAGAAAGGAGTTACCAGTATCCATTCATTTAGGTGAGGGGCCTGTTCCAGGACGGTTTTCCTAAGGGCACTGTTTTTATGTAGTCACACAGACCATTGATGTGGTAAGATTTGCAGTACCATACAATTATGTTGGAGTTTGGGTTCACTGAAATTTCCTCCGCTCAAAAATGTAACATTCTGCATGACTCTTGCTCTATGAGATTATTATAAGAAGATGAGATTGCTGGAATGTAATTTGTTAATTATCAGGAAGCCAATAAAGTTGGACCTTTCTTTCCTGCACTCAGATTTTACAAAGATACATTTCAACCCTTTTATTCGTGCCAGGAAAAGCTAGAGCTTATCAGAAACAAACATATTTTATGGGTTAGATGACTTGCATTGGCCTTCAGCATATCAATTTAGGCTTCAGGCTAAATCAATTCCAGTAAAAATCCCATTAATTAAATTACACAGCATAATGTAGTGTCATTTTGGGAGCGCTTTTGAGACATTAGTCATAATGTAGTGCTTTGTACACAAATAAAGTGTAGGAATATTATACTGAAAATATTTAAGTACTGCTGAGCTTTGAATCAGAAATGTTCCTCATCAAATCCCTGCAAGAAAAATATTACCTACCATTTGACTCACAGAACAACAACAATTAAAGAATGTCATTGGGGTTAAAGAGATGAACAAAAGCATAACAGATATTAAATGAAAAGCCTCACTTGTTTCTCTCTGTGTATGCGTCCTGAGGGAACATTTAAAATTACATACTGCTTCTCCACTCAATTAGAATCATAGACTCATAGAATGGTTTGGGTTGGAAGGGACCTTAAAGATTGTTTAGTTCCACCCCCCTGCCTTGGGCAGGGGCACTTTCTGCTAGAGCAGGTTGCTCAAAGCCCTTTCCAGTCTGGCCTTGAACACTTCCAGGGACTGGGCAGCCATTACCCATCATTAGGCCATAACTTCTTTAGGGTTACAGTTCTGGAATATATGAGGAAGATAAAAAATTGTTGGCACAACAGATGAAGAATTTTTTTTTTCTCCTTTTTTTTTTTTTTTTGTTCCCTAAAGACCCTGGAAAACCAAACCTTACTTCCCTTTCTAACACAAGGAGTTCCAAAGCAACAATTATAGTACTATTTTTGTGTATGATGAATATGCTTTGATCTTTAATACAGGTCATTGCACAAAACCTGAATAACTAAAAATAGCTGGTGTGAAGACAGTGAAGAAATCACCAGTTAGCAAAAGAAAAAGAATCTTTCAGAGAGAATAGGATTCTGATCTTAAGAAAGTATATACTCAATCCATGATTTTCATTTGGTTGCCTACTGAAAATTAACTGCTGAATAAGTTGAGTCTTTTTACGTGCCTAAAATAAAAATATTCCTCTTTTTGCCACTTCCCTTTCTAAAGTTTTCTGTTATCTGGCAGTAGCAGGTTGTAGCTCTGCTATTTCTCCCATATTATGGGCAATTCAGGCAACATCTTGCAGTTCCTAGGGCTAAAAATTTTGTGTAGATATTATTCCTGTGTAATAGAATAATGATGCTCAAAAAGTTTCAGGACAGGCCAATAAAATAATTTTGCTGGAAGAGATAAACAGGGGGGAAAGAGGATCTTCTTTTTAAGGCACTGTGGATTTAAAACAGCTTCTGAAACATCTGGTGCAATTCAGTGTAATTTCTGGTATATTTGCATATGGAAAACATGGAGCAAAGGGTCAGCTAGTGAAGTTTTCAGATGAAAATTCATCTTAGTGGGAATTAACCATTTATGTAAATCACACTTGGTACCAATCAGCATCCTAAAGTGTTATATTGCCTTAAAAATCTGGACTTTATTCTCTTCCCTACCAAGTGAGGACACAACAGTGACACAGGGAAACCCCCAAATATTTGGATATTTTTTAACTGTTGTAGCAACAGAATCTCAGACATGACTGTGCATGGCTCCCATGGAGAGCATGGGTTAAATTGCAGCTGACCTTAGAAGTATGAATTGATATTTACAGTGTACATACTGAGTAACAAGCAGCCAAAATACTGGCAGAGCTCAGGACTAGCAAAATATTTAAAGAGGTCAAGGTTCTCTGTAAGTTTTCTTTAACAATGAAATTTTGTATATAGGAATATTTTGTATACATCACTTTATTTTCTGAGATATGTGGTCTTTGTTCAAATAAACTATTGCATAATAAAGCTCAGATCTGATAAATGGTTTGTTTGCAAACAACTTCAAATGTTTCAATAAGTTGTTATCTTGAGGGAAAAAAAATAATTGAAAGGCATAAACCCATAAAGGTATAAAATAACTGAAAGGCCATTATAGCAAAGCACTTCGTCTGACTTGACACAAAATCTTTTCCCATTCAGCCACCAAACTGAACAACAACAAAGTCGTGCGAGTTTTAATTGTCCTGTTTTCAAGTGTTTCAAATGACTTTACAAGCAGTGTGAGATTCCTCATATTTCTTGGACTACATATCACAAACAATACAGCACAGATTTACTAAACAGGGGTTCTCGGCAACAAACCTCTTCTGTGGCTGCAGCAAAAAAAGTCTTCTGTAAAGTAAAAGAAACCAGGAAAAACAACAGACTGGCCAAGCATTCCTCCCTAGAGAGCCACTTTAAATCGACCCCCTGAAGGAAACTCCTCAGTTTTTCCTGGATTAACTTCTCAACCCTCTTTTTAACGCTCCCCGGTGGCAGCCAGTACTACTGCTTGGCTACTTGTTGACGAGCCCGAATTTTAGTGAGCCTCCCCAGGAGCCAGGGAAGAGTGGGAGCGGACAGAAGGAGGGGAGGGAAGAGTGACAGAGAAACCGAAAGCCTGAGCAGCGCCATGGGGGAGGGGGCGGCCGAGCTTAAATCCCGCTCCCGTCCCTCACCAACTTCAGTGAGCCCTGTTCAAACAGACTTTTGAAAAGTACACAAGAATTGCCCGTGGAGCGAGAAACAGCCCCCAGCAGAGTCACAACCATTATCTGAGATCAGCTCTTTAAACAAAATTCCCTCGCGTATCTCTCTCGCCCGGTTTCCCCTTTCCAGCGCTGCCTCGGGTGAACGAAGTGTCGCAGTTTTTACGGGTTGGGAAACACCAAAACAGCGGCACGTTTTCGAACAGGTTTTCCTTCACTTACCCCGCACCTCGGCTTTTATGGGCTCTGGGTGTTCGTGTTTATTCCTGCCGAACAGTGCCTCCATCGCCGATGACATTGCCGCTCCCCGCTGTGCCCAGCGCTCCGGCAGCCGCCGTGGTCCCCCCCGTCTGGGCTCAGAACAGCTTTTTCCTGTTACATATAAAGATAAGGTCAAAGTGCAACGCGGGCCTGTGGCCGGTGGCTTATAGATTGACAATTTATAATAGCTGATCTTTAATCCCTTGCACACCCGCCGTAATTCTTGCACGTTCGCATGAAAATTAACTCTTTCATCGGTTCAAAGCAAGCAAAACGTAACTCGCCCGTTTGCTCCCGGTGAACGGGGCTGAGGCACAGCCAGGGGACAGGAAGGGTGGCTGAAACATCCCTGCAGCTTTCCAGGTAAATGGTGGACACTGCCGAGGGATGCTTGTCCTATTTGGGCAGGTAGGGAGAGGAAAAGAAAAGAAATCTCTACCCACTGTTCTGGGTTTGGCTCTTTGGGAGTGACGAACACTTCACAGGAGTGGATCATCCTTTCTTTCCATTCTGTGGATTTAAACTGGGCTATTGTATGAGTTAACAAGTTACCATCTCTGAACAGTCATGTTCTCATGTTTCTTAACATCCAAGCTGTTTCAGAGTGGCACATCTTTGAATTAAATATCTCTTCACAAATAGTCACTAACATATGTGACCTGAAACCACTCTGAAAGCGTGGTAGGATTCATTTAAATTAAGGCAGATTTTTAACTTCATGCTTTTGTTTCTAGATAAGGTACTTAACTCAGTCCAATGTTGTTAATTTTAAAATCCTCTGGGAAGAGAATTATTTCAATATAAAGCATGTGATTGCAGAGCAAATCATAGGCTCCATTGACCATGAAGGATAAAGAGATTCTTTGCACAATTATATATTATGCAATTTCCTATGGGGTTACCCTAAAATCTGATTTTGTCAGCTAAATTGTTCCCAAAATGTTTTAACATCACTTCTTAAAGCTGACTGAGCTCTTAGACATATACGTATTTATTTTATTCCAAACACAATTTGGGCTGCAGACTGCTCTGACACACTCATTATACATTGTTCTCCTAACCTACTGCCTGTTCCATGGCTGATCTTCCCTCCAGGAGATCACCAGGACAGCGTGTCTTGGTCCCTCTTTGGAAAGCACTGACAGAAGCAGGGGATAACAACATAAGAAACAAGATTAAAAAAGAAAACATAAGGGCTTTGTTGGCATTAGTAATATTAATAAGTAGCAGGAACGAACCAGAAGGCTGTAGGAGAGGAAGGGCATTAAAATCCACACATGCAGATACATACACATAAATGTACATGTACACTAAATATGTGCATGTATGGATTTGCATATGTGAGAGAAAGAGTGTGTGTCTGTGTGTGCATTGAGATGTTGACTTACTTTACACACAAAGCCAAGCAAGAGACATTTCAGCAGGGTTAGAGTCTGAAAAGGATCTGGGAAAAAACAGAGCTGCCCAGCTCTACTTTCTCTAAGCCATGAGGACATTTTCTCTGTCCACGATGTTCTGCTTTGCTTTAATGTGTTCATTTCAGTGTATCCTCATGCATTTCTGTGTGCAGCTCTTAGTGCTGCAGTTTTAATTATCTGACCTGTGAGTTGTCTTATCTGTAGGGGTATTAAGATTTCTGTAGAGCAAGCAAGCAATAAAAAGATTAATTCAAACCTCTTCTGCCTTCTCCACCATGACTGTTCATGTGGTTTAAAGTTCAGCCAAGTTGAGATAGTTGGAAACCTGTTAAATGCTGTTTGGATGGAAGAACAAGGAGCTATAGATATCCAACAGCTTCTGAAATCAATCTAAATGTGTTTGGTAGCTATTTTCAAATGTCTGTGCCTGAAAGTTTTGTCTCATATTTTGTACAACTTAAACAAGGAAGCTTTGCAGAGTTGATTTTTCCTGCTTGTCCGTAAAAGATACTTCATTTACCAACAAAACACTTTTGTTGTTTTTGTTTTCCTCGCATTAATGACAAATAAGCAGTTTAGTAAGGTATGGAGAGAGGAATTTTCTTGCCAACTATGTAATTTCCCCCTTTTTACATTGAAATGGAGAAATATCAAAGCATTGATTTACAATTATGTGTAATTATCACCAGCAGAAGATGTGGATCAGGTGACTTGTCTAATTTTATTATTTCACAGTGTTTCTTCTTGTTGCAAAGCCCTCTGACTATAAAACTTCCCCCAGCCAAATCTAGCCTTTCTCTCCAGTTTTCTCTCTCTGTACACCCTCATGGCAACATTTTTGAAGTCACCAGCTCCCCACCATGGGAAGGTTTGCTTCACTGTGTTTCTTTCTGCTCTGAACAACTGTGGTGAAGGCTACAAGCTGTTTCCTCTTCACTTCTTTCTCGCTTTCACTTCCCTCTAGTCTCTGTGTGCCTTGAGCTTCTCTCCCGAACTTTAAAAGTGCCATGAAGACATTTTTGGAGCAAAGAATTGCCCTGCCCAGCATCAGTCTGGTGGTACCTCCCAGGGACAGCAGAGCTGGTTAGCCGCATTTCTGGTACCACAACCATGTCATTGCTCTGCACCACCTTTGCACCTTTGGTTCACTTAACAAGAAACAAATCAATGCCTTATAAATCCCTCAGAGACCAATATAATTCCTTATCTCTATAGTACTTAATTTATTTTAATCTCGATCTTCTGCTTATAAAGTCTGAGTTCTAATTAAAGCCAATTAACAAAGGTCAAATTGACTCAACATATACGACTTTAAGGGGTGCTAAGAACTTTCAACTACAACTGTTATCTCCTACTACCAAATAAAATTCCAACAGCAAACCTGATATGAACTTAGGAGTTGTTCTTGCTGAAATCACACTGATTGCTATCTCATCTGCTAGGGACACGAGCTCTTATCTTTGTTAAATACTGTTTTATTGACATGATCTCATTTCACAAAACTACCACCAGGAATATGTCTCTTGCACTGTCCCAATATAATTGCAAACACAAATAGTTTGTTCTAATTTAAATAACAGTAGTTTTTATTTGGATCAAAACAGTTTTGATCATACACTATTTTGATCAGTATTGTTTGGACAAAAATAACTACTTTTGTGAGATTTTAATGTCCTTGACGAGATTTCTAAATTTTTTGGGGGGGAGATTTTTGGGAGATTTCACAATTTCTTTGATAAAAATATTATATTCTTTTATATACAGTCATAGTTTTAATACGTATCACCAGATATACTTATTTGTTCATTAAAATAAAAATGTAATGTAACTTACTGTTAAAACTCTTTACGTGCTTAGGCACAGAACTACTGGCCTACTTGTACTAGATTTCAACCAAGCTGAGCCTGCCCAGTGATTGTAACACCCAAATACTTAAACACTAGACAGTAAAACAAATAAACAGCCACATAAACTTCCTCACTGTAAGACTTCTACAACCTCATCTGCACCTTTCAACATCCCAAGACTATTTACATGATTTAATGTGTGATATTATACAGTTCAGGCGTGTGTTCTCAAGCGGGCAGAATGACAACGTGAAGGTTGGCATTCACTTCCAGGACTGAAGGTGTAGAAATGGGGTCACAGGCGTGTGCAGGGACAGAATTAATGTAGCTACACCCTGTCCTACCTTGTAGCTTCCTGTACAACTTCAGGGGAACATAAATTAAAACTCAAAAGAGCTTCTTTTTGATTTTAGTCAGGTGGCAGCTGAGTGTAGAGGGCTTCGCACAAAAATGGTGCTCCTGAGTGGAGAAGCTGCTGGACCTCCAGTCTTCTCATTACAGGGATTGTGAAGCTCATCTCTTTTGTAGGGTGTTGGATATCTGCTGATAAGAGATATTATTAATGAGTGCTTGAAATACAGCTTTTTTCTTTCTGGTTTCACATCCCGTGAGCTCAGAAATAGCTCACAACAAGCAGAAGAAAAATGTGTAACAAAATCAAGTAAAACAAAGAAGAGGTGGAAGCTGGGCTGGCTTAAAAATCTTGTGGCAAAGGGAGATTTCCAATCTTACGGGAACATGGAGAGTCTGCAGATGACTCCAGTGAAAATTATGATGCCTGTAGATTCAGATCCAAGCAAATTCTTTTTGCCTCTGTGTGTGTGCCAGGCAAAGTTCAGTTATTTGTATCCAGCAGTTAATGTTTTACCCAAAGAGGGCACTTTTAATGGTTTGAACAGTTCTCTAATTCAGATATTAAGGCAATGGTACATCTGATTTGTGCCACTTAGTCAAACACGATCACAAGGACACAGGAGGTGTCATCAGGTTCTGCTCCTTTCTGCTGAACTCAAGGCTAACCCTGGCCATCAATAACTCCAGCTCACTCCAGGGCACACTTTAACTCCCTTTTCCTACTAGTCAAAGTTCTGCTGTGGAAAGCAATAACAAATGGGAACGAGCTGGGAAAGAGGCAGGTATTGAGGCATCAGCTGTATGGCAGGTGAGGAAAGTCCAGCTGCAGACCAGAGGCAGTACTAAATGCTTCCAAAGGGATAGTTCCTAGGAAAAGATCCTCAGGGATTTATCCAGGGGACATTTGTGCCACAAGGTAACCATACACATCCTATAAACAGAAATTATGTCCAACCCAATGGCTCCTGAATGTAATCCTGCTTATCTTTATCCTGATCTCATCCTGCCAGGCATGAGCATCTAATTTAATTATTGCACTCTCTATGAGATAAGAATTGTTTTCCCTGTTTTTATAAACAAGATACCATCAAAATTGCAAGTGGGCATGGCTCACTGGTAAGTTCAGTGTGTTGCCTCATGGAAAATTAAACAGCAGAATCAACAACAAGACCAAACCCTTTTCAGTCAGCAAATAACCAGATCTCCCCATCAGAACAAGCAGCACAGGAGAGCAGCAGGGAAGGAAGGGTGATTGTGACCCACTTTCTTATACTCATTGGCAGATGGGCAGCTGAGGAGATAGAAGGTGTAGGTGTACCTAGGGGCTTTTCTCCATCCTTTTCTGGACAGTCTGCTCAGGACTCAGTTATTACCTCTTCAGGTAATAACATTCTTCACGCTGAAGAACTTTACATGACACAGTAAAATGGACTACTCATGATCTTGTCTCAACTTAATGATACCTGAAAATAGCCTTTTTTCTACCTTAAAGCCAAAGCAATGTAAATCAGGTTTCCATTCTTATGTCTATTTAATTAATAGAACAGAGATATATTTCTATTCCTGATAAAATCTATGCATTACATTCAGTAACACTCAGGAATGCAAATGTAATACCCACTTATAGAGAGTAAATTTACTTGCTCTTCCTCAAGGCAAATGAACAACAGCCAAAATGATCACAGGTGTGATTTATTCCCTCCCACTGGCAGCTCTTCACTTCCTTAATTCTTCAGTCTAGTACTTTCTGGCCTCTATTATGGGCTGTCGAGCTCTTCTGCAGTGCTGCAGTGCCCTTTGGAATCACAGGAGGTTCTCAGGCTGCCATGGTGCAGCTGGGACCTGCACTAGGGTACAGAACAGGACCACCTCTGAGCCATACCTGTGCTCCTTGTCTGCACACCCAGCTCTCTGGTAGCCCAGTGAAACTCTGGAACTGATTTTTCCTCAGGTCTGGGACACCGACGTTCAGAAACAGAAAAGTCTTACGAGTGGGACGTGCTGTCCTAACAGCTTCAGTTGTCATGGAGAAATGTGCAGCTGGATTCAGGGTGCCCTGAACTATGGAGCTACTGATTGTGTTGAACAAGAATTCAGGCTTGTACTTTTCAAAACTTGCAATTAGGCTTGATGCCTAATTTGGGGCATGAAAGGCTGATCTGAGGAGGTGTCAAGGTAATCCCACTGAACCTACACATGTTAGATAAGCACTGTGTGTGCTCATCTCCTGGCTCCTAAGAATTTCAGCTTATACAGCTAAACTTTCCAAGAGGCGTATAAGTTATATATATAAACTTAGATTAAAAAGAAATAAATTGGGGATTATGAGTACTTTGAGATTTGGCCATCAAACCTGAGCTGGTTTTGAGGGGCTTAGTTTCAGAAGCATGTAGAAGGGTCCCTTAGAGAATCTCAGTGTAGGCCACCATTATTTTTTAACACCTAATAACTTTTACAGCATTGCAACCAAGATATGCTTCAGATTTCTTTCACCTCAACAGCTTCTACTTAAAACAACAACAAAAAGTTAATAAACCTTGAAAGATCCATTTGAAAACCTGGAATAAATCATTCATCATTATCTATCGTGATGTTTTATATAGCACGATGCTTTTTTGAAGAAACTTTCCCTTGATGGCCACCACCTGGTGCAACTCCTAAGGGCAAGTTAGGACTGTGTAAGAGATCTGTGGGGCACCCTAAAACACTTCTGAGGAAAAATGAAAGTCTTATTCCAACAGACTCAAGAGAGTTCACAAACAGAGGAGTCATTCATAGCTTTATCGCAGCTTGGAGTGAGGGTGTGAAGACATTGAGAAAGCTTTGTCACTAATTTCTAAGTCAGAGCTTGCAAAACACAATTGCTTTGCGAGCCTTATTTTAGCTGGTGAGTTTTAGCTGAAGTCACTGGTACATAACACGTGCTGGAAGGGTGGTTCTACACCAGCCTTTCAGACAGGTCTGAGTGGGCCAGGATTAACAAGGCCTGAGTGTATGCAAAGGGCTGGCAGCTCCTTAAAAACAACACTTATGCACAGTCTCTGCTGTGAGTCTGCCCCAGTTCTTCAGAACTATGCCAAAGGCGAACAAAAAATTTCGTCTCTTGCACACCACAGTATGAGACTAAGGAAATTCTTAAATCATTTAAATTCAGCAAGCTATAAAAGGCAAATAGACAAAAAGACCCAACAACTCACAGCCAAAACCCCATTAGATTGTGAAACCTCCACATGGACTTAGGGCATAAGAAAACTATTTTAAAAAAAAAGACTTTCTGTTGAGGAAGAATGCAAAAGGCAGGTTTCCCACAAGAAAGTAAGTTCAAGGAGCACTGTCTACTTGACATCCAGTCATTTTTCACTTATGAATGAAAAGGCTTTCAGAACTTTTTCTCCTCCTGAGGACCCTAATTTTGATGCCTAAAAGTGATATTTTCTTTTCATGTAAGTGCTTTTCTCTTTCTTGTGGTAAACAGAATAAACAGACAGACTGCTTTACTGGCACTAGAATATATGAAGTCAACAAACTGCAAAAGGAGGGAAATTGTCTTTCTTCCACTATCCATCTGCTGCAGGCAGCTGAAGAGTTACTTATAGCAACCGTAGATTAGGAAAAAAATGCACATTGCTATAGAAATTGCCAACAGTAGACTCATTTGGAGATCTTGGCTTTATTTGTAGACATTTCCAAACATTATTTGTTCTTTTTCAGGGCCTGTTTCAAAATCTGTCAAAGCCAGAGACAAGACTTCCATTAACTTCAATGGCTTTGGAGCATATTCCCAGAGGACAGCCTGTGGCACCCCCAGCTCTGGCATTTTTAGCAGTATGTCCATGTAGTCAAATTTCCAGTTGGAGAGGGAGATCTCGATGATGCTACAGAACACATTCCTCACAAAAGTGAGCCAAAGGCACCCACTGGGAATGCACAGGCTGTGTTACTAAGCCTGATACATTTAAGCTGAGTCTCCTCCATCACGCCTGTGCTCACAGAAACGGGCTGTGTTTCTTGTATCTCAAAGGCCAGAGTGGGTGTGGGGGCTGACTGCCAGCTCCTGCAAAGCCTGGCAGGTCAGCAGGGCCCCAGAAGAAGCAAAGACTCTGAAGAAAATGTCATGCAAATATACAGTGGCCAACTGACTGAACAGCTCTGCCTGCTGCAGCAGCTTGGATGTAAAACAGTTGGGTTGGGGGTTCCCAAACTGAAGCCTGTGAAGTTTTGTACGTGGCCCAAAAAGGACTCCTAAATTGTAGACATTCCCAGCAGAACCAGCTGATAATCATAGTTACATGGTCTCTTCCAGAATGGGGATGGAAGTCTGGGCCAGATCCATCAGACAATTAAAGTATGGGTTGGCCTTCTCCTGAGCAGGGAAACCCAGTCAGAATATTCACATTCCAGCTGCTCCATAAGCTCTCCCTATTAATCAGTCAGAAATTCATGTGGGATCTGCTCCAGTGGTTCCACAGCCAAAGTCTTCATTTGCAGGTGTGGTTAGAAAGAAAACATCTAGCACAGTGTCTATGGAAGCATCACAGTGCATTTTTTTTCCCTTTCCTCTCATCCTCCACAATTGTTCTACCCATTAGACACTTTCTCATGAACTTCATCTTGAAAACTCTCTTCATAGTCCTGCTTTATCCAGCTGAGCAAGACAGCCAGGAGCTGGAGGTCCAGAAAGGTCTGGGGATTGAAGATCACTCTTAAATGTTTGACTGGATGCAGTGCACGTACTTGACTTTGGCAGGAAGCTTTAAAGCTGCACTGGAATACTTCAGGTGTGGGCATTGCCTTCAACTCCCTGGTGCAACAATGCAGGAGGCATTTCTGCAATGCAGGAATCCATCCCACATCGCTGATTCCTGGGATGCAGTAACTGGCTCACTGATCCATGGCTAAATATAAGTGCATGTTCTTTCAGTTTGGGGTTATGGTGGCATAAATTAATAATAATGGCATCGAATCCAATGGAGTTAAAGCCAAGGGCAGGAGGATCACAATAGCTACAGATCCTTCTTTGTGCTGTGTTTCTACTAAGGCTTTGTAAACCTGATGGGTATCTTTCATAAGGAAGCTGAGATGCACTTAGGGATTTCAGTTCCTAAATGTTGCTGGGCTTGCTTCCCGAAGTCCATCAGCAGCCTTTGGAATGTGCACATAGGGCTCCCAAGTAGTTCTGATGATTAAGGCAATATTTTCATCTTTTCTAAACCATTATTTTAACTTCAGGCCTTCTCCTCTACTTCCCAGCAGGTATAAATAGTGTAGCTCTATAACGCTGAGCAACTTAGCTTTTAAGGGATGACAGGAGCATTTCACTTGGGGTGTGGAATTCTAAGCAGACACAACAGTTCAAAATGAAACTTTCTTGGAACAGCTGAGATTAACCTGCATATGTGTAAACAGGTGGGCAGGATGAATATGATTCAATAATTATGGGCATTGCATTAGCATCCAAAAGAAGAACCTCAAACAACAATTGTTAAAAATAAAGCAATGCAAAACCATTAAATTGTTTTTAAAATTTTAAATTGTATCTAGAGGAGCAATATGTGTTTTCTCATCTCATAACTCCTTGCTTTGCTCACTTTCCTCATTCTCCTCTCATTCCTATTATTGTATCTCTTTCTTGTTGTTATAAAGATCTCCAGCTTTAATATTTGCACAATGGTGCCTTTGATGGAGGAGCTTTATCTCACTTTGCCATGTGTCCAGCAGCAGCATATATCAACTTTATCTTGTCTGCTCATGAGGAAAGCAATGCTGTAATGTCTTCCCTTCCAGCTGATCCCACCTGGGACGTGACATTTGCACAATGGGCCTCACAAGGCCGTTGCAGTGGCTCAGCATCAGCACCTGTTGTGTGTCTCCTCAGACACAATCACCATTATATATTGCAAAGCAACCTGTTCCACACTCCTGTTGCTGCTGCTGTGGGAAGCAGCAAAGAGCAGGAATGCTGATGGCATGACCAGGATGACATCTCAAGATTTTGAAGAAGGCAGCAAAAGGAGTGGTGGTGAGGTGGGCAGGACAAGTGCCACACAGGGCACTGAGCTGGGAATGTGGCTGGGGCTCGCAGTTCTGATTTCTCTTGCTGGAGGCTTAGCTGGGGAGGAAGCAACTGATGATGAAGGAAGCCCCTGCTCAAAGTACCAGCAAGCTTTCAACCATTCCTGCTATGAGTTTGTGAGACTCCGGCAAACCTTCACAAGTGCCCAGAGCTGGTGTGAGAGAGGAGGAGGGCACCTTGTCTTTATCCAAAATGAGGAAACCCAAGAGTTTTTGCAAAACCATATTGCTGAGGATCAGGAGTGGTGGATAGGACTGATCTCAAACTCCTCGCTGAATGAAACTACTGACGGTAGGTGCTTTTAGAATCACATCGTCTCTAAATCTGTATCAGCCCATGATGCTTTCCCAACATGGTAGAAAATGCAATTAGTCCCTCTGTAGATGTCTGCTGAGAAGCCTCTGTCTTTTGTTGCTGTATCTTCAGATCTATAGTAAGATGATTTTAATTGCCTGCTTCATTTCCCAGTTGCATATTATCACCCTTTCCACTGGATCTTGTGGTTGTGTGAACACATGGTGAATTAGATCAGCCTGCTGACCCAGTGAAACCAATATGCTGGGTTAGGTCTCCAGTGGAAGAGCAGGCTGAGCCAATTCCTCCCACGAGGAAGTGCTGCAAGGTCTGATGCAAGCGAAAGGGTGGAATCCTGAGGCTGGGAGCACAGGACAAAGTGGCAGTGTCTCTTTTAATGATCGTATCGGGTTCAGTATATAAAATGTAATTGAAGATCCTTACCCAGACTAAACCACCTCTGCTTCAGTAGGAGCAGGGCTACAGTCCTGCTCTGCAGGCTCTGACACTAATTGAATTACTGTGGAAAATAAACATTCAGGACACAATTTCTTTGTTCACAGGGTCGATGATTTGGCTGGACACTTCAAATATAAGCTACACTAACTGGTACAAGGATCAGCCATCTTCCATCTCATCCACATGTGGGTACATCCTGAAGAATGCCAAGTATCAGTGGGGTGTGACTGAAAATTGCAGCCAGGAATTTGACTTCATTTGTGAGTTTGGTAAGATACACAAGAGCTGGAACAGCAAAGTGAGTGTGCCATGACCACAACTGGGCATAAACTGCCTTGTTGCTTTTGAAGTAGCTGGACAATAACTTCATCAATCTTATTAAATGCAAACAAGCAAAATATAACCCCAGCAGTTGCTCTTTTTCCAGTGTGCTGTTGTTAAGACCTGATCCAAAAAAGGAAGAACCCGGAAGTCACGGGGAGATGCAGGTGCTCAGCAACACTGTTAAGGTCCAGGGTGCCAGCAGAGGGCTAGTGGAGCAGAAATGGGTCTGAGAGTGAATCTTGTGTGTAACTGTCCAGAACCACAGAGGACATCAGCTGGCTACTTTAAAGCATGGGTGCAAGAATAAACTCCCACATCACCATAGCACCTGAGTGAGGTGGGACCTGCATGACTGCCCTGTAAAGACACTCTTGATATGTGTGCCAAAATAATTTCCACTGGTAACTGAAGCAAAAATATAGCCAGGCTTCCAGGGAAACCACTCCTAGCAGCTTGGAGTGAGCAAAAGTGAGAGCAAGTTTTTCCTGTTTCTTCCTAGACCCCTCCATCAGGTGAAGTTCAAAAGTTTTCCTGGGTTAAGGAACCAGACAGGAACCTGTACTTCCTGATGGCATTTCAGTGCTCAGACAGAAAATCTACAGACATTGTGGCCCTTAGATTGTTACTTGGAACAAACAGTCCTGGAAAGGAATGCCAGCAATATCATCCCATTCAACATATAGATATGAGGGAAATTTGTGTTCCTCGCACTTTGCATGTAAGTTAAGTACTTTAAACTGTAACTAGAACTGAGGTCATAAGCACTGGAAGGACAGTCTGGCTGTGGGCTCACTAATATAAAAAGACTTTGAATCAAGTAAGCAAGTACAGGTTTCCACAAGCCCTAGAAGTGCTGCTGCCCTGGTCCAGCACTCTACTTCTTCTGACGTAAATACCAAGATGTTCCGCAATAAGCAAAGCTAACAATGTTTTATTTTCTGTTCCACATCCCCTCCCTACTCTCCTCCTCAACACTCCCAGTTCACTCCCAAATCCCCAGCAACGTCCCACCTCTGCAAATACTTTTCGTTCCCTCAGCTCCCTCCCCTGCAGCTCTGCAGCTGCTCCAGAGCTCCAGCTGTGTGTGTTGGCCAGTTGAATCCCACATCGTGGAACAGATAAACAGGGTTATAATCCCTAGTCCTAATAGAGGCAGTGAGATAGCTCTTTCTCTTCTCCCTAGCAATTGCTTTTCATAAAATTTTAGGGTGTTTTGAGGTTTATATCCATACATCAAGTTTGGCTGAAGATGACTAACATTACAGATGATTGGGGGAGAGGAAATTGGCAGACAGCACAATCCCTTAAGCTTATTTTCCTTGCAAAAACAGACTAAAATTATTTTTCCATTACAGCCACGGTAGACAACTGTCTGCTTGCAAGGAAACTATCATCTGTTACCATAGGATCTGACTTAGAGCCCATTAAATTCAAAGAGTTTGCATTATTGGGCAACAATATCCTACACTACATCCATCATTCCACTACCCAGGAAACCAGACTGTTGAGGCAATTATAGCCTTGTTTTCAGTATCTACAGCCCATGTGCATTCACATATATACAAATTACAATAACAGAGTAGAGTCCTCTTTTACCAGCTTTGCGTGAAAGGAATTAGATCCAATATCCCAAAGAAATGGGAAATATTTTCATTAGCTTCTCTGGGTGTTAAATGTTTGAAAATTCCCACAACTTGACAGTGCCTCAGTTTTTCTGTAAAATGGGTGTAGTGGTACTTAACAGCTTCCTACATGGCTACTGTGAGCTTGGTGCTCACGAATGAATACTGGCTCCAAATACTGCCAATATTTGAATTTAATATCTCTGATGCGTGGTAACTTGTGTACTTGATCATCTGAGCTAGGAATATGCGTGCAATCAACAGACCAGACAGTGTTCTGTCTTCATCCTTTCTCTGCCCATCTACCCGAGCAGTATTTGTGTTTCATATTATTTCAATTCTACCATTTGGTGCTCTGTGGGTTAGCAGTTTATTGTAGTAAATGTGTGTATTGAACCAGGGTCTGTACACAGGAATGCAAACCAGGTTTTGTGCACCTTTCCACGTAAAAGTTGCTGAGACAGCAAATACTGCAGGAAATCTTTCTATAAAGAACCAAAAAAATGCATGAGATAATAGTCCGGACTAGAATTTAACAGCAAGTTATTTTTCAAGCTTATTTAGAGAGCTCTAATCTGTAAACTGATCATGTTGCTATAGTTACAGCCAGGCTTAGCCTTAGCCTTTAAATAACAATAGCACACAATTATTGCAGTGTGCACACACTGGCACAGTTAATCAAGGGACCTGAGGGGAATGAGCCAAACAGCAACTGCAGGACAACCTATTTCAGCCTGGGACAGCTGAAACAAAAACATTCTTTTGCAACACTCCCATATGGGAGCAGTCTTTCACATCCTCTTCTTTGGGGTATTAAGTATCCTGATTACTACAGGATATTAAGAATTCTGAAAGATAATTAACTGTCCCAGATTAATTAAAGAATGAGGTGTATGCATTTAGAGCTATGACCTTACTCATCTGAGCAGTCCTGCTGAATGAAGTCAGTCAAATATCACACAGGAACAAAGGTGTCTCTGTAGCAGAAATGGGATCAGGTCCCATACTTAATATGCAAACTATTCTCCTCAGCAATTACCTGAATATTATGCAAATCACACACCACCACAAAGCTCTTTTGGAAGTAAAGAGTAACTTCAAACTTTCCAGTATTGCAAGTCAAACAAATGCTAAGACTTTTCCACAAAAAAAAAAAAAGTTTACTTCTTAGATTAAAATATTTTTGTTTATTGAAAATGTCCTCAATGTTTTAAGGCAGTAAAACCGTAAATCTATTAGTTTTGACTTTTTAAAAATAAAAATATTTTATTGTTTGGTGTTTTTTTTTCATTTTCTTCATTGTTTAGCTTAGAAGGGAGAAAAAGGAAGAAATAGAAACAAAAAAAGGAGACATGCAGTAGAATTGTAACAGGATTTTTCAGAAATGCAAAAAGTTAGATTTTTTTTTTCCCCTATTAGAATCTGGCCAGAGCATTGCTTGTGATAATTACAATGCCACTGTAGAGTGTGGATCTGGAGAAGTTATTCAAATTGGAGAGAGCTTCTATGGACGGAAGACCCCCCATTACTGTGTGTCTGAGACTCCTCTCCAGGAGGATACAGACGAAGGCTGCAGCTGGATCAGTGTCAAAGATGAAGTAGCAGGTAATTTATGGCATTGCTTGTCAGGAACAGAGAGTAGGTGCCAAGGTTCCTGGTCCATAAAGTAACTTTACCTTGTATTTCAGTAGAGTTAGAGAATGGGAAAGCAGATTATTCCTAAAATGAAGGGGATCACAGAGACCTTCTGACAGGGAGGAAGTTCCTACAGGAGGCTGGATGGAAAGGAGGGACTTTGGGAGGAACGAAGATTCTGAGAAGGGGAGGAAGAGCAAAAGGAGGGACTTTGTGAGGAGCAGAGATTTGGAGAAGGAGAGGAGGAGCAAATGGAGAACAAGGGTGTACCTGGCTCCTCTCGCTGTGTGAAGAAAGCATGTGGGCTCATTACTGCCTGACAAACTCGGGAGATGCCAGGCTTGGCAGAGGTGGGAGAGGACACATCCAGACAAACCCAACTCCAACCCAGGAGGGTTGACACCCACAGGAACATGAGGGCAGGAGGGACCTGCTGCTCCCTTCCATGTGTGGAGCACCCAGCCTGCTGGGGCCAAGGGCTCTGCTGCTTCCCAGACTATGACCCATCCCTGTGGGGATTCTTTGGGCTTTTTTACCTCCTCTAACTCAGCTTTATTCAAATAAAATGAAATGGTGCTAAGAAATACCAGGCATTAAGCAACACACTGAAGCCAAAGTGATGTGGAAGTTTGTCTAGAAATCAGTGACATGGTACTGCTGCTCCTCTGCTTTTTGTTTCTCTGTTGTGACAGTCAAAGACAAAACCCACCAGTTGATATAAAGCTCTCCCTCTTTCCAGGCCAGTGTCACGGTCTCCAGGCCTGCCAGGTGACAGCAGATGGCACTTTCTTTGGAGATCCTTGTCCAGCTTGGGGAAGCTATTTGTCTATTCAATACCACTGCAAGGAAGGTAAGAGAGAGGGGGCTGGCAACACCAAAAGCCTGCCCTGCTCTTTGCTGGAACACCGTGACCATTGATATTTATCTTAAAAATCACTGCTCCATCCTCAGGGAAGAGACTGGAATAGCAGTGACCACTAAAAATAAACACAAAAATGTAGGTTCCCAGTCCTAACTGAGGGGTTTGGATAGAAAACAAAGCCTGGAAATCCAGACACATAAAACACACTTGAATAAAATTATATCCAACAGGGACCTTGGCCAGTAGGCATGGAAAAGAATCAGCTCCCTGTCACAGCACTAATGCACACAAATCAGCAGCAGCATCGACTCTGGTTTGGAGCAGGCTGGCTCTCAGTGCATGAAAATCAATTGAATTATGTAAGAAATGCAGGCAAACACTGGCATGGAATTCTGTCATTCTGTTTTACAGGTCTGCAGCTGGTTGTGACAGATACAAGTTTTATCTTTGAAAATGTCACGGTCAGTCTGAACTGGCTGCTCTCACCATACTCTGGCAACCTTTCCTGTACCATCAGCACTGGAGATGGTCACACTGTCGATCCTTACTACCCTCCAACGTAAATATATCCTTCCTGTATCATCAGACAAACACTAAATTTCATTGATTGCCCTTTATTGAATGTTCCCAGTCTCATAAATATGTTAAAAATTAAGTAGATTAATAGTAGACCATAAATACAAGACACTTGGATCTGCAGAACCCTCTTTAGAAATTGCTACACAATTTTATGTCAAGCTGCCAACCACAATATTTCTTGTGTTTATTATAACAAGTGTTTCCTGTTTCTAAGAGAATTTATTCCGGATTGTAAGACTCAAAGTTACTGAAAACATGTCAGTAATTGCCAAGGAACAGGTAAACATTATTTTCTTAACTTTAAAGAGTGTTTTTTGATAACATTTAAAATATACTAAGAACACTCTGGACTTTTTATTTTTTTTTTTTCAGTTGCGTAAAAATTCTGTCTTTAGGAGATCGGACATTTTTTTGTTGGATTTAAAAATCGGATTTTGTTCTAGTGCTGGGAATGACAGAGAAGAGGTCTAGAAATTTATTTATTACTGATGGAATCCTGCTTGAGTCAACTAGGAAAACAAGAGTACAAGAAAGAAAACCAAAAAGAATTAATGTACTAGAAACAATAAACTTTGTTTCAGAGCTACAGACACAGGCCTGTAGCTGTAAAGAACTTGAAAAAAAAATCTTTAATAGCAAGCCTTTATGTAAAATATATATTTGCTAGCTGTAAGCAGAGGCTTGCTGGTTTTATAGGAAGCACTTCACCTACTAAATAGCTCACAGACATGCTCATCTGTGTTCTCTGTCCAGTCTGATACCCACTCTTACAGGAATTGCCTTTTCTGCTCTGATCTTGTCTTTGGCATGCTTTGGAAGTCCAGTTAGAGCGAAACCTGTTTCTTCATTCAAACACCTAATGAAAAATATGCATTATCAGGGATGGTATGTCCTGATCTTTGCATTTGCTGAGTGATACCATGGTAAGAATCTAAGTTGTTCAGAGAGAAGAGTGTTGGGAATATTACTGATTTGCCTTCCATGGTGTTTGTAATTCAGGAGGGATATCCTCAGGCTCTTTGCACCATCTCCCCATGTGTGTTAGTGATAGTTGCAACCCCCATATCCATTCATCTCCCACTGCTATCGTGACTGGAGCTGCACCAGACCCATGAGTGAAGAGACATTTTTGCTGGCACAGGCAAGGACAGAAGCAGCTGGACCTAAAACCTCTCCCTACCTGACAGCAAAATGCACCCACCCTTAGAGATGTGCTTTGGGAATGACCACCCTGATATACAGCCCTAATAACACCACAGATGGAAGAAGGGGACAATCTTCAACCTTACAAACTCAATGTAAATAAACAAGGGGTTACAGTGATTGCAGCATTGCTGAGCCAGGTCAGAAATATGGGAATGTGACCAGTGTTACCATGTAGGGTGAAGGACTTCCCAGGACAGTCTTACATAACAAGCAGCTGTTCTCTTTCTCTTCCAGACTGGTCAGCAATATCACACACAGATACTCCTCTCCTGGAGAGTTCACTGTTTTTGTGGAATGCAGCACCAGCGAATGGCACGTGATGGCACAGAGGCAGGTGACTGTCCAAGATAGGATGGATCAACTCAGCGTTACTGGGTGCTACAGCCAGCATGAAACTGGGAACAGCTCTCACTGCCGTGCACTGTATGGGGAGGTGTTGTGGATTCAGGTGGAACTCAATGGAGGTGAGGGTAATTTCTCTGCATAATTTCAAAGACAGCATAAATATTATGCCACCCGTGGGATAGAAGCAAGATTTTCACTATGCAAAGCAACCCTTCTTTTTAGAGAATGCTTCTCCTCTCATTCCTGCAGCTGAACGCTCTCAGCTGCATTGGAGGGTTGCTTTTTCAGAGGTATTTCACCACCTAAAACATAAGTATAAATGATTTTTTCCTATTCACAAAGCTGATGGAGCATGAGCTCTGTCAGAGCATGAACTGTGACTTTAGTCATATAAATCCACAGGATGCCAGTCAGAATGTTTCTGTATTTGAAGTTAGAAATTCGCAGAAATGGTTCTCTGATTGAGGGTAAGAGGATTCCACGCTGAGCTGGGCACATTTGCTGGTGTACATTTCTTTCTCACTTCAAGTGTCTGGAAGCCACATTTATGCTGAAAAAACAAAATTCAGTAGTGTATGAATTCTCTTGGCTGCCCAAATAGTACCAGCAGGAAACACATGATAGCCTTCCATAAAGTCACCTAAAGTGACTTTATTGAAAAAGGCTGCATTGCTGCAGTTCTCGTGACTCCTGCATGAATACTGGAATGCTGCACAGAGCAGCTGGAATTGGTTGGCCTATTACACAAGCTGTGAGAAATTTTGGTGTGTGTTTTTGCAGGCAATGGAGTGACCTACGTTATGTTAGCAGATAACATAACCCTGGCTGAATCCAGTGCAAAGGAAGGAATTGTCCCTCATAACCTGACACTGGACAGGGCCTCTCAAGAGCTGCTAGGCCCAGGGATACATCAGCTGGAAATCCGAGCATCCAGCAACACAACGGCCTCAGAGATCTGGGAGACTTTTGCTGTTCACTTAGTTGAGCCAATATCTGGTCTTCAGGCCGCGTTGGCTTCCCACACTCTGCAGCTGGGGGAGAACGTGGAGGTGAACGTCTCTGTGTCTCGCGGTGCCCCAGACGAGGTGACATTTGAGGTGATGGGCTCTAACAAAACTCACTCTCACACAGAAGATGGTCCTCATGGGGAAACTCGGATGTACGTCGTTCCTGTGCCCTCGGAAGGTACAGCACACCCGCAGCTCCTGTGCTTCCCAGACACTCACAGCTGAGTCGAGTTCCCAGAAAGAGTCACAGCATCCTGGGCTGGGGGAGGATACTGTACAGCTGAATTTGGTGGCTCTTCTGACTGCTAAGCTTGGTCTGCAGAGAGTGTGAGCAGCACAGTCGTATTGACTTGTAAGGGAGCTAAAAATGTTGAACTGACAAATGGGCCTCCCCACAGAGACCGAAAGCAGGGCTTCACCTGAGCCTTGCGATGGAAAAGGCAGAGTAAAAAGACAGAGGGTTTATTTTTTTATGACACAACCTGATTCAAGTACAAATGAGGACATTTTCCTGAATCACAAAGTGTTTTCCTCCTGTTTGTTCATGTGTATAACGTTTCAAGTTTAGACTCCTCTGCATTTGATGCTGAAGTAATTAACAATCTGAGGAATTCTCAGCAGAGATGACAAAGAAAAGGGGAGCTTTTCTGTGTGCCTATTTCCAACACATAGTTTTTGTTGGACCTAATTATGAATAAGCTTTTAAGTAATATTTTCTTTCCATTATCAAGTAATCAAGGCCTTTAAAATGTGAAATTAAGGAGTTTGTGCTTAGGAGTTAATTCAGTGGCAGAAGATAAAAAAATTCCCTCCTCTAATGAACTATTCCAATCCCATGCCAAGGTTGGAACAGCAGAAGCTAATTATAATTTCATTTGATGTTTTAAAATTATTCAATATTAAAAGTTTTATTAGGTCTTCCTGTACCCATTTGAACATCCCTTTCTTTCAGGCAGAAATTTTCAGACAAGACAGCTGCTCTCTCAAGATGCCTGAACTCATTTGGAGTCCAGTATTTGTACACCTCTAGTTTACTGTGTGACAATACAAACAGCTTGCAAAGAACAGCATGGCAAGGGCTAGGAACAAAGGCAGATGGGTTATTAGAAGTTGAGAAAAAGGGGAAGAATATTCCTTGAGAAACCTTTCAGTAGAGGACACCAATCAGAAAAAACCCTGAAAATTCTTAACAGAAAAGAATAGGATTTTCTATGCAAATTATGATTATACCCCAAACCTGAGGGACTGGTCCCACTGCTACTCTTAAGTGGCCATTTGTCTTCTCCAGGTATTTTCCTAGTGAAAGTGGTGGCCAAGAATGCCTTCTCAAGCATGAGTCTGGATCTTGGATTCATCACTGTGTTGGCAAACACTTCCCATAAAAAAGGTAATTGCATTAATCTGACAGTGCTGGGTTTGACCACACTTTTTGCAATCAGAGCCCTTAATGGAATATTTATGGTTTGCATCTAGTAATTGCTTTCCTTCCAGCTACAGTGCTGAAAACTTTTGTGGAGGCTTCTTCCTGATGAAGGCAGATTCCCTGACTTTGAAGTAGTCATAAATTAGCATCACCCTGTATATGCTCCACATTGCACATTTGCTGTGTGTCCTAGAAATAATTAGTGGAGTTTATGGCTCAGGACACAGCTTTGAAACTAGAAAATATTTGCATCACAGTCTTTTTTTTTTACTGCTGTCAGTAAATGCTTCTCTATGGCTCATCCTTACGTTTAAAATCAGATTATACCAGGAATAAAGTAACCTTAGTTCTAATTGTATTGAAACTTTTCCAGTGCTTCCCCCCCAATTTTTCTTTGTACATCAACGAAACTCCATCGCCTTCTGTGAATGTATTTTGATTTACACCATTATGTTTGAAGAATCAGGATCATCTTCTTTACAGCCTGTGATGAGCTTGTTGTTACAATTTTACCTATTTAACTTGACTGTTTAGTCACAGCTCTAGAGTCTGACTCTTACAGCCCCGTCTTTCACACTGTCAGTAGTCAAATCCTGAGGATTTAAGTCATATTCACGGAGGATATCTGAAAGCTTTACAGGTAGCACTAAAATATTCTGCTCTTTTTTTGCATTAAACAGATTCTGCTAAGGAAGAGGGCAGCTATGAAACAAATATCCAAAAGGCAAATGTAAGTATTATTTAAGGATCTTTCTTTAAAATTGAAATACATATAAATTTTTCTTAAGACATAAGACATTGGAGAGAAGTATTCATGGCTTAGTAGATTATGGACTAGGTGTTCTGTGCCCCAAATGGTTTAACACAAAATCTGCACCAAAAGTCTTGGAGGCAAATGTGTTTGCAGGCATTCAATCTACAATTCATTAAAAAAGATTAGAGAAAATGAACTTTTCCCAGCAATTCAGTTTTGGAAGTTGAAATTTGTTTAGATTAATTTTTAATTAATCTACTTGGATATTGTAAACCTCTCTCTGAAGGGTGATCCTTCAAGCAGAATTTAATATATTTTTATATTGTTTCCAAGTGTTTTCCACTTCTATAGTGGAATGTATAAATTACTTTGCAATGAAAAAAAACCCAGTTTATGGCAAACTAAGAAGTTAAGGATACATCAATTGCTAGCAGCTGTCCAAATTTAAAGCATAAAAATGCCAGATAGAATATTTTATCATCTTAGAGGCCTGGTTTGTAACTGTAACACTGGCAGACAGACAGCTGCTACAGGAGATATGATGCTTCACAAGAAGGCATCATGCTTTACAGATTGTCTGCAGGAATATATTGCTTCAGAGGAATATAAATCGAATTCAAAACCAAGATTATTACAGTTTGTTGCTCAGAAAGACAAACTCAGCTACCTCCCTCTTCTCTTTATCTATAGCTGTAATGTATCCAGCTCAGATAAAAGAGAGATGTACTAAAAGGTGCACTAGAAAACAAATGGTTGTCCAAGGGTTAGAAGACTTGCTCCAGATGTCAAGGATTAATAGAAATTAGTTTTCTGGGACCTGCACTCCCAAGCCACTTCTGCATTCAGGAGAGTTTTGCTGCACAATTTGTCTGTGCCATCTGCTTCTATTCCCACAGCTTCTACTTCCATACTACCTCTGACCAGGGAAAGACCATTTAAACTACAGATCTGCATCCAGTCATCTGGGGTCTAAACTTTCAGATCTTTTTCGTTATACACACTGTGTTTATACACACTCCTGTCGTAACTGATGCATTTATTATTATTTAGGATCACAAAAGAGAACCCAAAATATATATTAAACCAAGTCGCCATGTGGATCCTTTCACAACTGTTACACTTGGCTGGCCAGACAACAGCAGTAATTCCAGTTTTCTCTGGTCCTGTGGTATGTGAATTTCCTGAACTTGTTTCACCAACTTCAATTTGATGAGTAACAAACTCACTGTCGTGTCAGGTCAAGTGGTGAAGATCTGACTAAAGGATGGTTTGTTTTCTGGCTTTAAAGTTTGCCACTCACTCACTGTACATGAAGAATGTCCTTCTACCCTAGCCTGGTGTTAACACCAAACTAGTCATGGTATATAATATGGTATAATACTCAGCTTTGCCTTCTCCCAAAGGTTTCAATTTTTCTAAGCTTTTCTAATGCCTTTTCTAAGCTTTCACCCTCATAGTCAAGGACTAGGTCCAAGTGACTTACATGGTTAGGCATTTGCAAGGTACATGGGTCTCAATAAAACAGCAATAATTAGTATTAAACATGATGCAAAAATGTTTCTGGCTGAAAATTGGATTCAGGACATCTGTGTTCTGTCCCCATAATTATCCTTGACCTCACACATTGCTTTGAAGAAGTCAGCCTATACTCTAAACCCAGATTACCAACTCTTTAAACTGGGTTCAGGAAACTTTTTTGCTCTCTAATGCTCTTTAAAACCTATGACAGGAAAGTCCTTTATATGGTACTATTTTAATTATAAAGGAAATGTTTGTGCAGGAGCTTGCTGGCCTGCATGGAATGAATGTGTGCTGCAACAGATAATCCTAACCAACCAATCTGAGGTGCAAATCCCACCCTCCTGCCTTCCTCCTCCACAATCAGCAGTGACTGTCAGGGTTACAGTCCGAAACTACGGCAGTGAAGAGAGGCAGGACGAGCAGTGTCTCTACGTGACTGCAAAACAAGAACTGCAACTGGAAATCAGGTCTGTTTTTAAACCCCAGCATTCACTGGTTAATGTTATTACTGCACAAATATAGTGCAAGGCCACAGTTACCAGTAATAGTGATAATAAAGTGATAATGTACTTGTAGAATCATAGAATCACAGAATGGTTTTGGTTGGAAAGGACTTTAAAGATCATCTTGTTCCACCTCTCTGGTGTGGGCAGGGACACCTTCCACTAGACCAGGTTGCTCAGAGCTCCATCCAAACTGGCCTTGGACACTTCCATGGAAGAGGCAGCGACAGCTTCTCTGGGCAACCTGTGCCAGGGCCTCACTGCCCTTATAGTAAAGAAAACTTATTGTTGTAAATCCATTTACAGCTGTAAAAATCCAGTCTTGCTGTGTTTTCCAGTCCACATTTATGAACATAATCCTTTGATTAACTGAGTAATATTCTTCCCAAAACACTTTGACCCCACTACATCCTTTCAATGGTGGAGATTTCCATATGCAAACCTCATTGAAACTATGTGAATAGTTTCAGAAGATATGTCTGAAATTTCTACTAGACATCTCATACAGTTACTACGTGTAACTCCCCTCTTACTTCCTCACAGGTGTGAGGCAAACTGCAAACCGGTGGATGTTAGTGATGAAGTTGTTTTGAGTGTCTCTGGACCGAAGGACTCCCAGGCCATACTTTATAACTGGTATTTGGATAACACATCCCAAACCAAGGTGAGAGCATCAGATTTGTCAGAAATACCACACACACAAAGATAAATGTCCACCCTGAGGGAAAGCCACAGAGGGATACTTTGTCAAGTGGATGCTTTGAAAACACCAGTGAAGATTGAGACAAGGGGGTGCCTGGTTTGGGAAGGGTTATAATGAAGGGCACCAAACTGCCTCTCTGCTCCTGATAAATCACAACAGAAAGCACAGCAAAGAGCCTTTTTGCTGTCCAGAAAACTGCCCTGTTTTCTCTTCTGTCTGATTTTCCAGTCTACAACCCTCCCTCTGGCCTGTGGCCTGACTGGTTTCCGGCAGAACTCTTTGAATTTGCTTCAAAGCAACACATCTGTGTTGAGAATGAACAGCTCCTTCTTGCAGACACAGGGAGAAGCTTTTCAGATTAAAGTAACAGGTAGGGGCAAGCAGGGTTTTGGGGCTTTTCAGACTCCTTTGAGATCATTTCTGCCATCATGACATCACACTGACATGACACACACATAAGTCTCGCTGACAAATATGAAGGGAAATTAGTCCACAGGTTGAAAGCTGTTACTTTATATGTGGGTTCTTTAAAATAATGAAGAGAGAAGTTTTTTCTGGGCTGTTGCACAGCAGGACAGGTTCAGTTATCTTACTCCAAGCTGTCCATAACTCTGTTCAGGCTCATCCAAAAAGGAACCTTTGTTAACACTTGATCAAATAACACAGCTTTGCTTTATAGTGCAAGCATTACCATACTTTTAATAGTTCTTTTCCTCTTATGGTTCATTCAGTAGCAGGATTTCATTGCTAATTAGGCTCAGCCTGATGTTTGTGGTGCCTGAACGAGCAGCACCGTGGCTAAGTGGGCACAGCGAGTGCCCGGAGCTCGGTGCTGCTGGGGCACGATTATTGCCGACGTTCTGCTCCCTCGCCCGCTCCCAGCACTGACTCAGCGCCGCTACGGGCAGGGGCTGTACCTTGTCAGCACCGTGCCCCCGCCCGGCATCCCCGCCTGTGCCGTGTCTCCCGAGCAGGGATCCGTGCTCACCACCTTCACAGTCTCCTGCAGCGCTCCCGGCTTGGTGGATTCATCCCAAGCCAGTCCCAACAGGCAGCTCACGTACTGCTTCTACCTGAAACCAAGTAAGTCCCCAGGAGAACTGCTGGGCTCCTCCACAGTTCCAGCAAGCACTGCTGCTTCCCTAACAAAAGCAAAGGTATCACCTGCTCTCTCTGCAGGGGAGATCCCGAGTCAGCCAGGCCTGCCCAGAGCAAGCCCGGAGTCCCCTGTTTGCAGAGAGCAGGAGGTGTCTGGCTGGTGTCTGGTAGGTCACCCCTTCTTTCCTGTTTCAGATTCTCTCCTGGACTGCAGCCCGGATCCTGAACTCTTCCCAGTCTATCTTCCACTTGGAGAAGAGGAAAATAATTTTATTGTACATGTGACAATTACTGTTAGCAACAGCTTTGGTGATACAGTTCAAACAAATGCTTCAGTGAAGGTACGTGGTAGAATTACTTTATTTCAAGAGCTCTGAAGTTGATACCTAACCCATGATTCACTTTTGGAGCTTGTTCCTATTTTTGACATATCACTTCCTTCTGAATGTGCCATAATCACCATTTTCCCATCTAACAAAGACTATTCTCTGTGTGCTCAAGGTAGTCAAAAGTATCTTCCACTGTCATTTTTCTAGGACAAAAGTTTAAAAGATGATCTCTTTGGACATTGGGCAGCATCAGATGTATTTAATGAGTCTGGAGTTACTCTGTAAGCCCCAAAAAACTCCTGCTTCTTCCCCAGTGCTCCAGTAAGAAGATCCTTATCGGGCCATTAAAAATAAAACATTTAAAACTGGGAACATGAGGTTTTATGTCCCACTGTAGCTAGGCTGTCATTAAGATGATCATGGAAGCCGTTCAGAGGTAATTCTAACAGTGTTGGCAATGTTCAGAGAATATCTGATTTCTTCATCAGGTTGGACCTGCAGATGGGATGGATGGCAACCTGACCCTGCAGGGCATGGTATCTGAGAAGGCAAACACCATCCTTAAAGATGGGAACAACAGCATGAGCCTTTTCCAGCTGTACAAATCAGTGACATCTGTCCTTAACCAGCAGCCCCAAGAGGAAAGCTGTAACATGTCTTTGCAGACAAACACACGAAAAGAGGTCAGCCAGACACTTGTCTTCTTGCAGAACAATGTCTATAACTTTTCCTATTCTTTGACAACTCTTAAATAACAAAAAGCTCACATATCACCACCTGAAATCAATGGAGGTTTCAAGTTTCTAGCATCTGTCTCAGTGTTTGGCACAGGTTTCAGCTATTTTCACTATTTGCCTACATAAATAATTTGTCTTACCACCCACCAGTAAAACAATTAATTCTCAATTGCTATTGCATTAATTTAAAGTAATTAATTTAAACCCAATTTTCCACAAACAATTTAAATATCATTAAAATGGCCTCTCCTGTGGGATAAATACCCTATCCAATTTTCCCCAAAAGCACTAGATGGCAGGTAATTTTCTCTTGCCCATTTCAGCTACCAGTTGATGTTTCAGTTATAAGCTGATATTTGTACAGTGCTTTGAGCACCTCAGATGAAAAGATCTAGAGAAACGCAATGTATCCTTCAATTATGATTCATTATTTGAATAACATCAATCATACATGGCTCTGCTTTCTCTGGAAGCGGCATTTACACAGTAATTCACACACATTAGTACAAATTCTCACGAGTAACTCTCCGTGCTCTTAATGGATGTGAAGTGTATGAATTCTCTGTGCTGGGAGGGAACATAAAACTCATGATTATACAATTACTAAGGCAAGTGGCATCTTGTCACTAGGCCTAACATCAGTTCAAATGATCCTTGTTGTGGAGTCTTACTCTACTGCATAATTTACAGCAAGCCTGGCTGTCAATATACAGCACTACTTGCACAGTCCTAATTAGCATCTTGTTCCTTTGCCTAATTATCCCTTTTCATCCCAAGCTCCGAGGGCTGATGCTGACAACTCTCTCTGCTGTTAATGTAACATCAATGCGGGCTGCTCTTAAGATGTCAGAGCTGTTGAAAGAAATCACTTACAGGAGTGAAGAGCTGTCTGTCTCAGCACAGGTAAGACCCAATTCATCTTCCATCTCCTCACACTAACAGTGGAGACTCTACTGCATCCCACTGACCTTGGAAGAGTTTCAGTGTCTCTGTTCTTACCCATACTTTCAACTCTACCAGCATGTCTATTTTGACCAGGAGGGAATTAATTTTGCTGCTTAGAGTAAGTAAATTCCGCTCTCAGATATTGTCTCAGCAACCTCTGTAATCCAGGCTATGACCACTACATTTATCATACATTTTTTAGATAGAAACCTTTAGGCAGAAACATGTTAGGATGTATGCTTTATTTTGTAAAGCATTTTTAGAACCATGAAGAAAAACTGCCCAGGAGGGGTTTTTCCAGGATTTCCCACATTCCTTTGTCCCTGATCCAGGCACTGCCCAAAATGCACACAGGCAAGCTGTCAGTGAGGGAGCACCCAGAGCAACTGGGCACAAATGTGCAGATGGGTCTCACAAAAGTATCTCTTGAATCTTATCTGGCAACATGACATTATCAGTAGATGATGCTATTTATGCTTAAGGTGTGAGCACACGGGAGGACAGAACAAACTGTCACTGGGGAAGTTTCCCAAACATGCAGGCAATAAAAAGAGCTATCCTGATTTCTGATCTGTTTTAGAGTTGGAGCCAGACAACGGCTTGGGAGCATTTCAGCAGTATGTGGTTGACTTTGGCAAGACAAGAGCATAGCTCAGGCTCAGCCCTCACCCTACAGTAACGCTGCCTGGAGTTTGCAGGCTGTGGGAATGGATGTGTCCAAGCTTGCAATGAATTTGCCCGGCTCCCTCACCATCCTGGGCTAAAAGCTGGCCAGTGCTTTCACAATCACAAAGCAATCACTGGATGCATTCAGGCACCAAAAAAAAATTGTACAACTCATTCTCCTTTGGCACGTGCCACAAGGCCAAGGGTATCACTTGCTGGCAACTCAATAGGGTTCGTGGGAACTAAGACTGAAACATAGATGTGCCTGGCAATATGGTGGTATTTTTTTAGGCAGACCACTCAAAAGTATAACCTGATTTATTACATTACTGTACATCCTAACAGTATCCTTCCCCAGTGTTTGACAGACAAGCTTCCTTCAGATTTTGTTACATATGAAATCTGTAGAAACAGGCTGCATTTCTCGGGTCTGTATTTCATTTTAGTATAGCATCTAGTATATCATCTTTATTAGCATTTCAGGTATTACTCCAGCACAAATAATTATAGTAAAAACAGCATTAGCTGCTAATAGTGCCATGAGATTACTGCTGTTGCAATATTCAGTAAATGACACAAGTGTCAACCCTGTCAGTTGTGGTACCAGCACATCTAAACTGCTCCCTGTGTCTTCCATGCAGGTGGAAGCCACCAACACTTTGAAAGATGTCAGTGCTTCCTTGCTCGCTGTAAACCAGGAGGACACCAGGGATGATCAGAACTTAAGGGAAGCAGCCAACCATTTATTTAATGCAGTGAGCAACGTCCTTAAAGCTTCTGTAGAAATCAGAGCTGTGAACTCTTCAGTGCCAGAGGCAGAACAGGTAATTTTGGCCAGTTGTACTTTGGCCCAGTTTGTACCAGACTGTGTGTGAACATCTGTTTGCTTTGGAGAGGAGCTCTGCTGCCTCTTGTGTTTTTAAATTGGCACTGGGAAGGGTTCATCGGGACACCATGATGGACTTGAATATGAGAGGAAACTTCTCCCCAGTTAGACCTGTTACAGTGAACATTTGCTAATGAAAGGGGTAGAAGCCTCTGCAGATTTGTTAAATTTAAAGCTGGACAGGACAGGGTACTGGAGCATCAGTGTGTGACCTCTAATGGATGACAAGCACGTGAAGATTTTTTTTCAGCTTTGGTTCCATCCCCTCCTTTTGCCCCTTAACTCAAGGAAGCCACAGGTATTCAATATTCATGACTGCTACCTCTGGAATCAGCTCTGGGTCCTGCTTTCACTTTTTCAGAAAGCCCACTCTGATGCAGCATGTTTATTTTGTCATACCCTTTCCTATCTGGATGTGAATTGATCTGAGTGCTTCGTGGGCTGCACATATGGTAATTTCATCACTGTGAGGGAATAGGGCATGAGATAAATCTAACCTGGGGGAAAACGTTATGAACTGAAAAGGTCAAGCTCCCCCAAGATAACATACTACTAAAACACAATTGATATGTAATTAGGTCTTGCTTTTCCAAGTACCTAAACACTAAAGTGTGCAGCTAAAGAGCATTAATGCACGGAAGTGCATGAATATATTGATTGATGCCATGTTTCTAGCGCTTCAAACGTCAATGTGTAGAAGTTATAAATAACAAAATATAAAGGTAAAATCTGTAAGACATTTATTTGCTGTCTGCAGTGTTTCAGCTGAGAAATTGAATCGCTGATAGAATAACTTTTTTTGAGATTAAGAAGCACATCACCGAGTTTGTCAGCTTTGGAAGACACTGAAATTTAAAGGAAGCAAAGACAAATGATGTGCAGCTTGATGATTCCGAGTACCTTCATTGCAAGTTTCCTTTCCCAGATCTTGGTGTCACACCAGCTCCTGAGTACCGTGGAAAATCTCCAGAGTGCCCTCCTGTTCGGGAAAGCACCGGATGATGAACCCACAGTGCTCACCACTCCTTCTGCCACAATGTATATGCACAGGTAACAGCTGCAGTGTCTCCCACCAAGGCTCCTGAGAGTTAATCAAATTTGCTCCAAATATTAATTCCACTGTGTTTAAACGGAACCACCCAACTAAATATTGTAGCATAATGACAACTTCAGTAGTGCAACGAGGCTTCGCTGCTACCCGATAGTAAGAACAGCTTGGATTCCAGTAACATCACCTTAGAATTTCTCATGCTGTGCCTTCTTTGGCCAGCAGAGAATTTACTGCTGTTTCCTGGGAGAAGCAGTAGTCACCCACCTTTGAAATGATGTAGAAAACTCAAGTCACGCCAGTTAAGGGTTTCTTTTCTTTTCCAAGTTGCCAATAATGACACATTTATATAGAACTGTAACCAGCTTGGCAGAAGCCAATGTAATCCTGAGGAACCTGACGAGCATTCTCCATTCCCAATAATCATCCCTAAATTGTTCCCCGAGAGCCTGGTTTTCATCCACCTCACGCTGTGCATTCAAACCAAGAGCATGTTCACACAGAAACCACGTATGCCTTTCACGGAAGCACACCTTGGGCACAACTTCCTATCCAGATATGCCAATTCCACTCCTTTTTTGATGATTCCATGGCAGTGTTATGTGCAGTACTACGTCAGGGACAGATTATTGTACAAAGTATTTACTGGCAGAGTTAGAAATAGTTTTGCAACTCAGATATACTTGTGAAAAGAGAAAGCTTTTTCTCTAGTTATGAATTCCATGTTATTGATGTTTGGTTTTTTTCTGGTGTGGTTTTTTTTCCTTTCTTTTCTATTTCTTTTGTTTTCCTATTTCTTTTTTATTCTGCTTTGCTGTGTCCAATCCTAACTGGACAGATTACAGACAGAAAACATGGATGGCACATCCATTAACATCTCCAATCCCAGCTCTGCCAGCTTTACTCTCCCACCTGCTTCCTCTCTCAGTGTTTCAGGACTTGATGATGAAACAGTGGATATAAGGGCAAGTAAACAGCTTTTATCTGACTCAGTCTGATATTCAACTTACATTCTTGATCTAATGGTTTTAGAATCTTTTCTCCTTTTACAATGAACACACAAGCACAGAAGTCTTCCCTCCTGTCATGACAATAATTTGAAATATTTTTGGTCAAAGAAGTCTTCATTTATCATAATTGCATGAGGTTGTTTCAGCAAGCTAAGGAGGACTGAAAGCTGAAATTCCCCATCCCATCATCCCCTCACATACACTGTGATTCATAGTTACATGGCCAGATAAGGCAATGGAATGAATCAATACCTATAAATCTATTTGCTGTTTGTTTACATCTTGTGCTCTGAGGAGGATGCAACAGCTCAGAGGCCACGTCACATTCAAACTAATCTGCAGCAGCCCTCCTTCATCCCAGCTAGAAATACATTGAGTGTGAGGCACTCAGATCCTGCAGGAGACAAATGTCCTGTAATAACACATCCCTCATCTGAATTAGGACATGGTGGATTTTTCCCTCAGAACAATAGATAGCATATAATTGTCATATTTTTATAATAAATTTTCTAAAGGCCTCTCTGCTGGATTTGACCATCTCAGGAGAGCCCTAAAATACCTGTAATCATTTTTTTTTTCACTGCATCTTTTCCAACTCAGCTATAAAAGGGTTAGAGAGTATGGAAACAGTAAAGATTGTTGTACATGTGTCACTTTGCAGAATCACTTTCAAGGTTTGTGTTGACCTACCTGAGGGATAAGGTAAATTCTTATTTAGATCTGAATGCAGACAAATCTTCCTGAAAGTTGAGTCCTGTTTGGGTTTGAGCTCAGCCTTTCACTCTTCAGCAATTTAGAGTGTGAATATAATGAAATATTGACAATATCTCAGTTGTCTGATTGTTAATGTTTTGCTAACAGATGGTGAGCTTTGCCGTGAATCCCTTTTTCTCCAGTGACACCAGCTTTGACATCAGTGGAACAGTGGGAGGTCTAAGTCTTACTGGTCTGGATGGCTTGATCATACCAGTCAGCAACCTCAAAGAGAACATTGAAGTAAATCCACTATTTTCTATCCCTCTCCCTGTTTTCCCATTTTTTCCTTTGTCCATTTATGAACTGTCCTTTGTCTTATCACCTTCTGTAAGGTGAAAATAAATGCTGCAGTGCTGATTGCATTAGATAATGGGATGATGTTGTCTGCATTTGTTATACAGGGATTTGTGTGATGTGATGAATCAAATAACAAATATTTCTGTCTTTTCTTGAAAAACAGGTATCTTATTCTTCATTTAAATGGATGTGAGAAAGAATGTTTTCAGAGGTTAGCTGACATTAGCAAGAAAATTACTTTGAAGCTGATATTTTTGCTGGCCACGCTTTGCTGATGTCATGAACAAAGATAATCTAGGACGTGGCTGCACGCTAGGAGCAAAGTGCTTTGCTGTATTTGAACTTCTGTCTTTCTGTTTAAAAACAGATCATGTTACCAAGGCTTTCATCAACTCAGGAAGATAAGATTCTGTTGAATCTGGGCAATTATAGCACTTTCCAAGTCAACATTACCTCAGAAAACACATCTATAGTGATCCACCTGGAATCTGAACATGACATCCCACTAATACTCTACTTGGGGTACGGTTATCGCCCAAATGAGACTAATTATGATAGGAAAAACCACCTGAAAGCTGCTGGAGGTAAGATAATGGTTAGTGACCCATGAACTTGCAGAGTGAGCCTTGCTCAGGAGTTCAGATGTCCAGCTGGAAAAAAACCTCTCACAGGAGTTTCAGTCTGTCTTGCTTCAGGGTTCCAATCTCTAGTGTACAGTGTTCACCAACAGGAGCAAAGAGTGGGCTGCTTTGAACAATGAGTTGCTTAGAATTATTTCATACCTGTTTCTTTGGTTTATTTGTTATATGCAATCCAGCTGCATACTTCTGAATTAGCATTTCTCCATGCATTGAAACTAAAATGTTTATCTTCAAGGTGAGACAAACACCTGGGTTCTTAGCCCGGAAGAACTCATTTTTGGAGAAGGAACCTACTATTTCATGGTTTTGCAAGATATGGGAATGGATTCCACAGTCCATGCTGGGCTAACAGTAGGTGTCACTTGCTTTGCATCCCACTGTGTGTTTTGGGATGAGCGCCAGGGGAGCTGGAACAGCTACGGATGTCATGTAAGTAGAGCAAAACAAAACAGTGTTTCTGTTACACACTTCAAAGCCAGCCCTTAAAACCACCACCTGGTAGTAAAATGATAGCACTGAACTCACACCTTAAAACAAGATCATTCTGAGATGTTTTAATAAACTGAAGAAGTTTAGTCTCAAATGACATTTTCATTTCTATTTCTTGGGATGAGCTTCCAAGAAGAAATGAAAAATGTTGACAATGCCATATTATGTTATAATGTCTGTTACTGGCTACATATTGATGTTCCTTATTGGAATTTGAACTATTCTTTTGTGTACAGCAGTTCTCACCAATCTCAGCACTGTCTTTTCATTTGCTTGGTAAGTCATCTAATACTTTAAAGCTAAATGTTTTATCAGGATTTTTTTTTTTTTGTGGGTTTCAGGTAGGACCAAAAACAAACCCTAGAAGCACACAGTGCCTCTGCAACCACTTGACTTTCTTTGGGAGCTCCTTCCTTGTCATCCCCAATGCCATAGATGTCAGCAAAACTGCACAGCTATTTGGTACATTTGTGGACAATCCTGTGGTGGTGACAACTGTAGGATGCATCTTTCTGATATATGTGCTTGTAGTTATTTGGGCTCGAAGGAAAGACATCCAGGATGATGCCAAAGTAAGTCTTCAGCTAATAAAGGCTGGATGTATTTAGGCCAATTCCCCCCATGCCCAGACTGTGTTAATAGGAAGTCTTTAACTTATTTATTCCCTTCCCTGTAACTCTGTTTACTGATAAGTAAATGTTGTTCACAGGGTGACAAATTCCTGCTCACAGCTTTCAGGAATCCACACTTCCAGACCAGCTGACACACTGCTTGTGTTGTGTTGCTCTGCAGGTGAAAATCACAGTCCTGGGAGACAATGACCCCTTTGCTCAGTATCGGTACCTGGTGACAGTTTTTACAGGACACCGCCGTGGCGCAGCCACAACCTCCAAGGTATCCGTGGCACTGTGTAGGGAAACAGTTTGTGCACCCATTTAGGGAGCTGGATGAACAATGGAGTGCCTGAGGCTGTTAAACAGGACAGCTCAAACGCACTGTCTAAGCCAGAAAGTCCTTAGATTTGATGGAGGCTGGAGGAGTATGCCAGAGGAATAATTGTATGTAGGATCGGGATGTGCAAGTCTTCATTTTGCCATCTTATTTTCCAGGTGACTCTCACCCTCTATGGAATGGAAGGAGAGAGTGAGCCCCACCATCTAACTGATCCTGATACACCTGTGTTTGAACGTGGAGGAGTGGATGTTTTCCTTCTCTGTACCTTCTTCCCTCTTGGGGAACTGCAGAGTATTAGATTGTGGCATGATAACTCAGGGGACAGTCCGTCCTGGTAAGTGGAGATCTGAAGATCCACACATTTTTCTTTATAATAACAGTTTTCCTTTTCTAGAACTTGAGAATTATCCTTCCTAACTTTCTAGAAAGAAAATAAGTGTTACAGGTGAATAGGTCAAATCATAATCTAAACTGCAGGACCAGGAGTGCTTCCTATATCCCATGTCCAGTACAGGATGGGATGGGTTCCGTGCCTTACAGTTTAGACACACCCTAAGAAGCCAAAGGCCAGAGTCTGTCCTCCGTAAGTGCTGTCCAGGTCTGAATTTCACACCACTCAGTTACATGTGATTGTGACCTGTATGTTTTTCCAACAGGTATGTGAATCGAGTATTAGTCCATGATCTGGCATGGGATCAGAAATGGTACTTCCTCTGTAACTCCTGGCTAGCCATTGATATTGGAGAATGTGTCCTAGATAAAGTGTTCCCAGTAGCTACAGAACAGGACATGATGCAGTTCAGGTACCTTCTATTTTATGGACTTTTTTTAATCTTGATAGCAATCAATCTAGAAAAGCAAGCATGAAAAAGAAAGACCAAAAAGAAAAAGAAACCCCTAGACAAAAATGAAAACAAGGAATGTCTTTCCAGTGCTCTGAAAGGGCTCTGAACAAGGAAAAGAGGAAGGGTACAGTAATACCACACTGGAAATACTGGTGTTAAAGAAGGATAGCCTGACAAGACCTACAGAAACCCAAGCATCTTCTCTTATGTGTAATTTCCTTAACAATTTAAACAGAAATTGCTCATGATTCACTTTCCCTCCATGGTGTGGCCAAAAGGAAAGGACATAAGTAGCTATGACCATTCCATGCAAATCAAACCACAATATTTGTTAATTTCTCATCGTTATTATTCCTTCTGACAGTACCTACAAGCATGATCAGGTCAGGACGTTGAACTACAGTTTTATTCTTTCCTCTCCTTTCTAAGGATTTCATTTGATTTCCCTCTCCTCCTTCCCAGCAATCTCTTTTTCATGAAGACCTCCAGGGGTTTCCAGGAGGGGCACATCTGGTACTCGGTTTTCAGCCGCTCCCCACGGAGCTCCTTCACGCGCGCCCAGCGCGTGTCGTGTTGCTTCTCCCTGCTCCTGTGCACCATGCTGACCAGCATCATGTTCTGGGGCGTGCCAAAGGATCCAGCCGAGCAGAAAATGGATCTGGGTAACAAACCTCACTATTGCTTGGGCAGGGAAATAGAGAGACAGCAGAATCTAGAAGCAGAAATGTTGAACAAATGGGCTTTTTCACAAGATAAACCTGATGGTTTCTTTTTCCTGGGGTTATTTTTCTTCCTTCCCTCTGTTTGACCTTGACAGGTAAGATCGAGTTCACATGGCAGGAAGTGATGATTGGCTTTGAGAGCTCCCTCCTCATGTTCCCCATCAACCTGCTCATTGTGCAGATCTTCAGGAACACACGACCCCGGCCAGCCAAGCAGGGGAGAGAGGAGAAGCGGGGGAAGAGTGGCCGAGTGTCCCCAAGCGTACCCCAAAACCCCGAGGTCACCCAGGCTGCCTCGCTCACTCCAGAGGCTGTGACAAAGGCAAGTCCCTGCGAGTCCTGCACTGCCCTCTGGTGCCACACACTACCGGCTTCACTGGCTCCTCAGCACAGAGGTGCCCTGTCAGATGCCCTTCAGCCGGTCTGAAGAGAAAGCCAATTGCCACGGGTGCAAACCTCTCGTTTGCCCACCTAAATGAGATCCACGACTTTGTTAAGAGCTGCCTTTGTACATCCCAGCCCTTGCACAATTACTGTGTGCGACCAAATCACTGTGTTCGGGGGTAAAGCAAACTCTGAGCAACACAGTGCAGATGAAAGGTATCATAGACCCCGTCTTTCTCAGCTTAGGTCCCCAGGCAGGTAAACTGTCCTTTTGAACCCTGAAAGCTGTCTTACTGAACTCACTGAAATCTGCTCCTTACATCCAGCACTGTAGGATGTGCTATTTTTATCCATTCTGGAGATTTGAGCAATTGGTGCAGCTCCCAGCCAGTGGTGCTGTCAGATCACATCAGCTTAAGCCACTGCAGCCAGAGTCACTGCTGTGTTGCTGCTGTCTTTCCTAGGACATAAGAAGAATTGCCAACTCACTCTTTAAAGCCCTGAAGACTCCACCTCTCACCTCAGCATCAGATCTTGGAAAAGCAACAAACATCAACACCCTTCTGTCATTGGTTGAGGACATCATCTGCCAGCAGAACAGAGCTGGGCAAGGGTTTTATGACGGGAGCAAGAAGGATGGCCCTATAATTGTCACTCTAGGTTCTATGGATATGCAAGGTACACAACACACTGTGAAATGACCTCTGAAGCCTTTGCAGTGAAAATGGTGACAGCACTGGATGTGAGGACCCAAGCTCTTCTCACATTCTGACTCAGAGGCAATTACAGAATTACAGAGCCGCTGAGGTTAGAAGGGATCTCTGGATCCCACCACTCTGCTCAGAGCAGGGTCAGCTGGGGAAGGATTGCCCAAGATCAAATCCAATCAGAGTCTGAATGTCTCCAAGGGCAGAGATTCAACAGATTCTCTGATGAACCCACTTCAGGGTCCGACAGTCCTCACAAAACTCTCCTGTTCAGAAAGAACTTCCCATGTTTTAAGTTGTGCCCATTGCCTCTTGTCCTTTCACTGTGCATGACTGAGCACCCAAGTGAGTAAAGACAACTGTGAAATCTCTATTTCTTACACTGTAGAATTAAATATTTGCTACCAGTCTGACTTGGGAGCAGGATCAGTATCTACCAGCATAAAGATTCACAAATATTAGTTGTTTTTAACCTGTCTTTTTTTTTTTCCCTCTTGGCCTTGTGCTGTTGTTCCTTTCAGTTTGACTCTCAACTCAGGCATTTATTTGTCTTCAATTAAACAAGAATATATGAGTAAGCAATCTCACTGATTTCACTGAGACTCACATTTTGGCTTTTCCAATGAGTCTACCAAGCTACTAATTACAGAGGGAAACTATGAACAAATTAACAGTTGATCTGGTCTGACTTCTCTGTTAAGGTTTTAGGACCTGTTTAACTAAGTTGCCCTCTGGCAACAATTCCAGCAGAAGAGCATTAAGCTCTAGTACTAAAGCTGGTTTTACACATCCCTTCAAATGTTACTCTTCACTTTGTCACATTCACAGACTTTAGCTCCAGTTCTACTACCCTTTGTAGTGAACAGTATTTTAATCTAGGCATAGTTTTTCTCAATAAGTAAATAAATAATTCTTCACCTGCAGAAAAAACAAGAAGCCCAACTCCAGAGAAGAGAATGTGTGAGCGACTGAAATACGGTGATTACAGTCGCTGCTTGTACACACAACTCCAGCATGTGGAAATGGAGCTGGAATTACTGGGGCCCCACAAATTCCAGCTGCCTCAGAGCTACACACAAGCTGTTCATCAGGTTCAGCACATGAAGAACCTCCTGGAGCAGCAACTGTGCTCACCAGCATCCATCAGCGAGGGGTAACCCAGCTGTCATCTCACTCTCAGGATAAGTAAATTCAGGTCATGAATTCGAAATTGGTCAGGATGACAGAGCCCAAATAATTACTGCTTAATATGTGCTAGATGACTATTATTATAGCTGTAAAAATAAGTCTTACTATTATACCATTGTAGAAAAGAAATTTCCACGCACTGTGAACTGCACACAAAGGCAATAATGACAGATCATTGCTCTTTGTCATTCTTCCCTCCCAAATGGAAAGTTACCACACAATGCCACGTGATAGTAAAGGGCTGGGATGATCACCAAGCTCCAAAGTCACAGAAGTCTCTTAAAACGTATGGATAAAGAAAAATGAATAAGCAGACAAAAATAGTGCAGTGAAATATGATAATTAAATTGGAAGGATGGAAAACAATTGCACTAATTAACTCTCTGGCCTTTATGGTGATCACAAGAGACACATCCAGCAGCTTAAATACACTCATGGTTTTCTTTGTCAATAATTCTACTGGAGGTTCAATTATGCATAAACTGAGGAGTAAATAAGCCCATCATATTTATTTTGATTTTAGCTGATTTATTCACACTTCCTCGCACTTTTGCTCACTGTACTTTTTGCTATCCATATATCCTACATAACTGCATTCCTTAAAAGAATTCAGAATATTTTCATTGAGATTTTAAATCATAAGATGTTGCCTGTTCCCAGTGAACTTGATGGCTGTAATTTTGGTTCCTGTTCCGCCATAAACTGATATTTTCTCTTCTGCTTGACTCTCAAGGTGGTCCCTTGCTCCAGACTTCTCCGGTGATGACAAGAAGAGTGTTTCTTCCAAAGGACTGCCCTGGTGGTTTGTGTTCGTTGGGTGGTTCCTGGTGGCAGCCACCAGTGGTGTGTCTGGGTTCTTTACCATGCTTTACGGGCTGCACTACGGCAAGGAGAACTCCATCAAGTGGTTCATCTCCATGGTCATCTCCTTCTTGGAAAGTCTTTTCATCACACAGCCCTTAAAGGTGAGATCCTCAGAAATACGATCACTAGCTAAGATAAATTCACCTCCTACCATTGCAGGAAGAGAGAGTAATATATTCTAAAGAACCACAGGATCTAAGATATAAAATGAGAAGCCTTTGCCCTTCACACAAGAGCTAGCAGGTGGTTTGCAGAGTTCTGTTGTCTTTTGCTGACATTTACTCCATAGTTTCATCTCCATTTTTTTGTCAGGGTTTAATAGGAGATGAGGTTTCTAACCAGGGAAGATATGTCACATGGCAAAATCAGCTCAGCTGGACAGACCCCAGCACTGTGCACTGTTCTCTTGTTTAAGGGCTTCAGCTGCATGAGTTCAACAGTCAGAGAGCAGTTGTTCTCTGCAGCGGTTGGATCCGAAGGGATCAGTGGCCTGCACTTCTTTATGTGAAATGGGCATATGGTGAGTTATAGCTGATTCTTTCCAGGTGCTGGGATTTGCTGCTTTTTTTGCTCTGGTTCTGAAGAAGGTGGAACATGAAGATGTAGAAAACCCAGCTATTGATGGGTCTTTATCTGCACCAGGTAAGTGCTGGTAAAGTGAGACATTAATAAAGAAAGTACAGCATTCTCAAGCTTTAGGAGTGCTTTATGCATAAATGTGTGACTCATCTCAGCTGAGAATTTCACTGGTTATCTTTACATACCTGAATCTTAGCTGGCAGTGTTAGCAGAAATCACGAAATCCACCGGCACTGTGACTACCTGCCTACCCAACAGCATTCCCAAGACCAAGTGGAAGTGAAAACAAACCTAAATAACCGATTTTGTGTCAGCTGCAGAAAAAAATAAGGACCGCTTTATCTATAGGTTGTCTAAATCCTGCAGAACTCTTTCCTAAGGGAAAGCAGTAAATAGAAATATTTCCTTTGAATGTCCAAAGACACTAAAAGCAGGACATGGATGAATCTGTTTACTAATTCCAGGGTTTACTGCTCTCCCTCGCAGGTGATTCACACCCTCTCTTCGGAGCCAGAAGGGACAGTAGAAGCAACATTTACCGGCCACCTCCTGCAGCTGATGTGGAGAAAATGAAAATCAGCTGCATGAAGGAGCAGAAAGCGTTTGCCCTCATCCGAGAAATCCTGGGTATCCATACGTAGATTATCTTGTTTTATTCAGTAGTACTCATCAGTACTTTTACAGCAGTGAAAATATTGTTCTCTTGGGTGACAAAGTTTTGGCATATCTTTAGCTTTCTGCCAGCTACTGTGATGTGGAGACAGGCTGTTCTGTGGCAGCTGGAGCTGCAAGGAGGTGGGAATGTCAGCTGGAGGTAAAAGTGTGGCTAAGTCTTGATTTTACGGTAAAGAAACACATCACAGACACATGAGAGGTTAAAATAAAAATTGAAAGGATAGAATGAGGAGATCAACAGTTAAATGAAGCTGAAGTCAAAGAGCAAATGGAGGACATCTTCCTAAAAGCAGTATCTTTAGATAATGACTTATACTCCTGTTTTATTTCCTTTGAAATCAATGGCAAAAATTACCTCAACTTCACTGGGAACAAAGGTAGACTACTCAATTTTACTTAAAGCTGCTATGACTGCTGCTGTTCAGCCTTCCCACTTGTTTTCTTGACTGCTGCTCACATTCCAAATGTGAAAGTGTTAAACTGCAGCAGCTTGTGCACATTCATTAGCACTGGTCACTCAGAGTCTACAAAGCACCTCCTTGGCCTGGTAGGTGCTGACAGCAATTGTGTATTTTGAACAGCATTGTTAATTCAGATCTCACATGTTCTGTCTCCTCCTGCTTTTTTCCAGCCTATATTGGGTTTTTATGGATGCTGTTACTGGTTGCCTATGGGCAGAGAGATCCCAATTCCTACTATTTGAACAAACACATTGAGGACAGCTTTACAGCTGGATTCCACGATGTCTACAGTTACCAGGATTTCTTCACGTGGGCAAACACCACCTTACTCAAAAACCTATATGGATCATATAAAGGTGCTGAGTCACACTGTTTCTTTTCAGCTTGCCAGATTCTGAAGCATAATCTTTTATACATATCCCTAACTTTTACATGCATATTTGAGTGGAAAAAGAGATGTGAGAGTACAAGGCTAGCATGCATTCTTATAATATGAATACTAGTGGGTAACAAAACCTCCACAGCTTGATCACAGGTAAAATGTGCCCTGATATTTTCCTTGTATTTAATATAAACCAAAAATTCTGCACTGTAATGCTACATTTTTCACATTTTACATTAGGTACTGCAGACGTTCAGATATATGCCTCAGTTCTACACAAGCTTCTTCCCATAACCCAGAAAAGAGAATGGCAGACAGGTGGCACCATAAAGCTTTTCTCAGGAGAGCTGTTTGCATCAGGACTTGGGTCAATGTGAAGGCAAATTATGCAATGTTTTCTCTGTGTAGCCACATACAGAAGAATCTGACCCATTTTCCAGCTCACTTTTACGGGTAAATACTGAAATGCATTAGCAGAGTTGTTCTTTGGACATGACAGGCCACACGAACACTGCATAAAGCTACTCTGCTGTAGGAGTCAAAGTGAGTCGTTTTTCTCCCCCAGGCCTCATTTTCCTTCTGTATAAAATACAGATGGGTAGTGATACTGACCTCTGGTTTTATGAATGTTATTTAAGAACTCAGTTCCAATCAACATGAGGGTTTCATTTCTATGACTATTTTGCTTACAGTGTTTCCGAGAAAAGAATACGTAGCAAAATATTAATGCATCAGTGAATCATAAATGAAATGAAGAAATATTATTAGTTCTGTCATGTTGCCAGTGCTGCTCTTTTACATCTCCTGCTTAGGATTCATTACGGATGGCAATTCCAAGCTGGTGGGTAGTGCTCGAATTCGCCAAGTAAGAGTGAAAGGAGACACCTGCCCTATTTCTCCCAAACTCCAGCACATAGTTCAGGAATGCCATGCTCCATACTCCCTACAAACAGAAGATACAGCAGTTTATGGGGAACACTGGAATACTTCAGCCTTTGATAACTCCTCTGACCTGAGCTCAGCGTGGCAGTATCAGAGCCAGTCCAAACTGAGAGGGCATCCCAGCTGGGGTAAACTGGGCATCTACAGTGGAGGGGGATACATGATTCACCTGGGAACCGATCCTGGGAACGCCTCCAGGTACCACTTGTATTGTTGTGAGTTATCTGTGTATCCTCCCTGTGATACTCTCTCTGTCCTGTATGAGTTGTATCACTGGCTTTACATTTTTTTTGGCAGAATTCTCCAGTACCTTTTCAACAATGTCTGGCTGGACACCTTCACCAGAGCAGTGTTTGTTGAATTTACAGTCTACAATGCCAATGTGAACCTGTTCTGCATTATAAGCCTGATGTTTGAGAGCAATGCTTTAGGTGAGAACCTTTCCTAAGTTACACATTTCTGAAGACAGCAAGCAGTGCACCTATAGAAGGCAGATTTACATGTTGTGAGTGTTTTCCTAGTTCTTTTTTTCAGTAAACAGAAGGGTTTTAATGAATCTAATCATGACAGAATCAATGCAAATTTTATAAATCGTTTAGGAAAAATGCAGCATCACAGTAATACTGACCAAAATGGAATATCTTATGTTTACTTATGCTGTGGTCATCTGCTGACGAAGAAAACATGGCACTGAAACTTAACCTCCAGAATTTATACAAGAATAAGAAAAATCATGTTTCCTAATCTCTTCAGCTAATCAATACAATATTAACACAAAAAGTACAAATAACAGTATGTATTTTTTGTTCCAGATGACGTCCAGTATATTGCTGTGTAGTCATATAATACATAACCTGGATACAACAAAGACAATAGTGAAACCGTATTGTGGTTTAAAGGCCATAGCAAAACATTTGGTCTGGGAGCAGCCTCCCTCAGGTCTGGCCCAGTACTGGAAAATGTCCAAATTGACTGCAAAACTGAGCTCATGTTCCTTTTAGAATGAAATTCAGCTTTACATCTCCAAGTCCTCCTGCTACAGTCCTGCATTTGCAGTCCAATCCAAACTCAGCCCCGCTGGGATTAGGATTGTGCAATGACACAAGACAGCACTAGAAGGCATCGAGTGTCTGAAATGCCCGTTTGAGGAAAATGTCAAAGAACACTTACAAGGTTGCTCACGTAATCAAGTCTGAATCTCAGTTTGATAGTTGGAGTCAGGCTCACACTGATGTGAAAGCAAATACAGGGTGAAGTGAGTTGTTGGAATGAAATCATAGAGATGTGACTATCAGAGCCCTGAGGTGACCCCTGTTTGTGTTTCAGGGGCCTTCTTCACAAGTGCAGAGCTGCAGAGTGTCCGGCTTTACCCCTACACCAACAGCCTCCACATCTTTGTGGTTGCAGCAGAAGTGATTTATTTCCTCTTTATTGTGTACTACATGATAGTGCAGGTGAGGTCAATGGACAGTTCAGCATCACCTTGCGTCTGGGGTGGATTTCACTTACAAAAACTTGGTGACTGCACTTGGTTTCATAAGCACTCCTGTTGCTACACCAATGGAAGATTAAATCAGATACAGTATCAGTGTAAAATAATGGGAAGGCAACATTTTATTTGGCTGGAATGCTTCTTTTGAGAAAGATAATGAGAAATTAGTGCAAGCTGTAGTTTTATTGATGCCCAGTAGTCTGCTTTATTGCAGAGGGGATTGCCCTAATCTTTAGAGGTATTGTATGATATGGAGTCATGGGACTGAGACAGTGAAACTCCTCTTCTCACAGGGAAAACTGATGAAGAGTCTGAGATGGAGATATTTCTATAGCAAGTGGAATCTCCTGGAGATGGCCATTATATTGATTAGCTGGAGTGCTCTGTCAGTGTTTGTCAAGAGGACAATCCTTGGGACCCGAGACATCAGTTACTACCAGGAACACAAAGAGAAGTATGTATTAAAGCTATTTAGTGCATCCTTTGTTGTTGCTACTTATGTAGAAATAAATCTATTTTTCCCATTCCCAGACAGCAGCTTGTCTGTGCTAGATACTGCTATCCTATATGGGTACATTCATGAAGCCTCTAAGTGTTTCAGGGCTTAGATTTGTGTCAGCAATAGGATTTTCTTCTGACACCACTCTAATAAAATCCAGCAGACTTGAGCGCTAAGTTTCCCCTTCTGGCTGCTAATTTCCTGTCTGCATCACCCTCTTGTGAACCAACAAGCCTTTCTGCTACAGGACATCCTCCACCCAGAAAGCACGTAATCTGCCTTGTTCTTTGTTGTAAAAAGCCATTGGTTAGGGGACAATAATGGCTTATTTAGTACAGAATGGAAAATAATAACATCTGTTAAAATGCAGTCACACAGGAAAGAAGCGACAGGATCACAGGATGATTTAGGAAGGAAAGGACCTCTGAAGGCTTCAGTTCCAACCCCCTCCTTTGGTGTTAGATCAGGTTGCTTGGGGTCTTGTTTGGTTGAGTTTTGAGTATCTCCAAGGACAGAAGTTCCGCAGCCTCCCTGGAGCCCTGTCCCAGTGCAGAACTACTCCCATTGTGGAGAAAAAACCCATGTCCATCTGGAATTCCTATTGGTGCAGCTTGTGGCTGTTGTCTCTTGTCATTTCACTATGTGCCTCAAGGAACTGTTTTACTACACCCTCTTCATAACCACTGACTATATATCTGGAGACAGCAGTTGGAGGCCTGCTTAGCTTTCTTTGCTCCAGACTGAACAAACCAAGCTCCCACACCCTTCTCTCATGTGTCCTGTGCCCCCACTCCCAACCATCTCAGTGGGACTTCACTGGATTCAATGACTCCTTGCACTGGGGAGCCCAAAACTGGGCTCAGAATCCCAATTGCAGCCTCAGAGACAGAGCAGCCTCTGCTGACAGAGCAGAAAGAACAAGCACTTTAACCTGACAGCTGCATTCTTGCTAATGCAGCACTCGTATATCACACAGGAATATGTCATGAGCTCTATTTGTGCACACAATTTATAAAAGCTGCATTAGCTGCCTTTAAACTATGACTTGCTAAAAATAAGCAGCATTTGGGTTACAGCCTAGACCCTCTCATTAAAAAAAAACAGCTCTGCCCTGCACAACTGAGCTTTTTGTGTGCACACAGCAGGAAGTACAGGTGGGAAGACTCCAGCAGGAACTCATTAGGTCTCCAGTGAAACCAGGACAGAGTGCCTGGCCTTTCCAGCACACCCATTTATGCTCTTCCAAGGACTTTGTGTGCATGCTCTGTTACACATTTCCCTTTTCTCCAACAGCTCTGTGAGCTTCAGTGAGACAGCGAGAGCTGATGCAGTTCTTGGCTACCTGATGGCGTTCCTGGTGCTCCTCTCCACAGTGAAGCTGTGGCATCTCCTCAGGCTCAACCCTAAGCTAAACATGATCACCTCAGCGCTGAGGAGGGCGTGGGGTGACATCTCTGGATTCATCACTGTGATTGCAATCATGTTCCTGGCCTATTCCATTGCTGTGAGTACCCCTGTGCTTTCTGTTGTCTGCAGTCTGAGCCCAGGTTAAATGAGTTATTTCTGGATGCTGAAAGCAACACAGCTTTGCCATGTAAAATGGAATAAAGGATTCTCTATGTGTAATAGATATGACAAAGAACAAAGCACAGGGAAAATAATTTTATAGATAAAGCTTAAATTGTGAAGAGTGCAGCAAGTGCCATTTTCTGTTTGGCTAGTTTATAAGTAGGAAATAATTATTTTTCTGCCTATTGCAGGAATACTTATTATACAAATACAATTATATTTTCATCCCAATGAGGTTAAAGAATTCTTGGACCGCAACTATTTATGTACATTTACTGTTTAACTGAAATGTTTTGTGTAAATCTTCTGGCAGGGTGATGTGGGAAATTCAGCAAATTAATTCCAGAGTCACTGAAAAAGTGGAAACCATCTGAGCCAAATTCAAGCACAGACACTCAGGCAACTGAGTAGCTTTAGGCACTGGTGTGGTCACAAACTTACCAGGTAAAATAAGCGATCAGATCAGTTCCATGGCCCAGCCTGCTGTCCCATCATGTGAATGATGGAGCTGTGAAAGAAAGAAGCAGAGGGATGAGGAAAAAGGTGAGACTGCAGCAGCCCCCATTTAAATCAGACACAGTAGGCCCACAAGGTATAAATTAACAAATCAGCATCTTGGTTGCTGAGGGCAAACAAGGAGGTTGCCTGCTTGGGAGGGCCTGTGCACTGAAAGGCAGGTGTTTGTGTCTATGAATTATTTGGACAGGGATAAATCTGCTCCTTGAAGATGAGCTAAATTACTTTCATGATTTTGTCATGTATTTGCAGATTTTTCTCACATATCTAGTGCCAAGCTGAGCACTAGACATTCTCATACCCATGACAAAAGGTCTTAAAGCTAAACACACTCAGAAAGTGTGAATCCAGTTCTACAGCCCTATGTTAGGCTTCTTCTGTGACCTTGTCTGATGTTTCCCCTGCTTGTAAATAAAAGAAAAACCCAAACCACAGAAAGCTTCATGGCTCTAATGACAAGCTGGGAGGGTTTTCTCTGAATACAGCAGTCATTAGCTGATTTTGCAGCTGACACAAGATGTGACTTCTGTCCTCTGCAGGCAAACCTGATATTTGGCTGGAAGCTCTACTCTTACAAAACTCTCTTTGATTCAGCAGAGACCATGGTCAGTCTTCAGCTGGGAATCTTCAACTATGAAGAGGTACCACTTTAAATTTTGGGAAGTTTCTCACCATACAATTAGCATCTCAGCTACCAAATATGCTTTGACCCAGCAAATAGAAGTACTTTCAATTAGTGTTAAACATTAATATAATTTTGCAAGCTCCACGGCTTCCTAAAGCAGCCACCTTTTCTCATCAAGAAAAAGGCACCAAGTGAAATCTCACATCCCATTTTGACCATGAGGAGACTCATAATGAACCCTTCATTGAGTAACCTGCTCACATTTCAACTAGAGATGTTACTAATTCATTACAGAAAGTTTTGAGCAATTTCCTTAGAAATCTAAAGATAGAAATGTGAGTGATGCCTTTGTTCTGAACAAACCCTCCAGCTTCCCAAGAAAGGCAAGGGGAACTTTATGTTACATTGGTTTTTATTGTTCTTAACTTTTTCATTAAGTTCTTTCAAATACTGCAATATCCTTTGAACACTCTTTTTGTGGAGCAAGCTAGTTCTTGGACATCTCTGATTGTGAAGTCCTCCTTGGTGGATGTTTTTAGAGCATGGATCCAATAGGATATGGGTGGCTTTGAATATCAGTAACTGGGCACAAAATTTTTCACCTCTACATCCCAGTCATGTTAATCATGGAAATGTATTCCTATGTTGTAGCTTACATAAAAATTAGGGGTTTGGATTTTTCACAACCCTTGGTTTGTAAGTGTCTAAGACAGTCTGACTGGGCTTCTCTGTAAAGCATACAATAAAATAAAATAAATGCATACAGAGATTTCATGTGTACTTTGAAAGCTGAGGTGTGAGGGAGCTTCAGTTGTTCTGTGCATAAACAGATCTCCAGGCTTGTCAGCTTCCATGTGAAACTTTCATACCACTATAATCAAATGCAAATACTTAAAAAAAAGCCAAAGATTGGCCATCTTTTACACACACACATATATCTAATATTCTATCATGTTTGTACTATATCATATTAACACACAACAGTGGCTAAAGGAGAAAATGTACACGTGTAAAATACACATGGTATTATTGATTAGACAGGATTTTCAGAGTGACAAACTTTTGGGTCTTAACTGCTTGTATGTATGTATGTGTGTATGTCTGTTTGTGGTTACAATCACAATATGACGTCTTACCTTATGAATTATACAGGTCTTGGACTACAATCCAATTTTAGGCTCCTTCTTAATTGGATCCTGCATCGTTTTTATGACATTTGTGGTACTGAATCTGTTCATTTCAGTCATTCTGGTTGCTTTTAGTGAGGAGCAGAAGCACTACCAGGTGTGTTCATCTAAACTCTCCTATTTTTAATATTTATTGTTCAGTGCTTACTCATGATTTGAGTATTCAACCATGGATGAAAACCATGTAAATTCAGCCCAACTCTTAAGAAGTCAACATTTGTTCAGAAAGCACACTTCAGATTTTCCAGACTGATGCTGTCTTTTCCTGGTCAGATGAGTTGCTGTTCAGATTCTGTACAAGATCTGATTTGCAGCCTTCTCTTCACATACTAAATCCAGCAAAAAGTCTTAGGCTTGTGCTGGGCTACTTTGAAATCAGTGCCAAAACTGCTACTGAAGTGCATGAGGACTTTACAGGTCCTTTTAAAACTCTCATTGCGAGTGCCTGACCCATTCAAGCTATTGATAACATGGTGTGAAATCCGGCTTAGTACTCCAGTGCTGCCCAGAATTCCTCTAGGTTTTAAATAAAGTCAAGGGAGATGAAAACAAAGGATGTGGTTGGTAGAAGACAAGATACATTCAGTTTTTCCTCCTTTATTTCATCTAGAAACGGTGGGTGGCTCGTTATACACACCACTGGCTGTATGAGAGCTGGCAAGTGAACTCCAGGCTCCTGCAGAAAGATTTCCATGGGCTCTGAGAGAGCCAAAATTTCTGTGGTGCTCATGCTCATCTGGGGCTTTTGTCTGGATAAAAATATTGGCACAAGGTTTTGCTTTGGCAGTCACTCGTGCTTTGCTGGGAGTGAAAGTTGGCTTATTTCAACTCAAGCAGAGACTTTGTCTTGCAAATGAATCCACTTCTGGTCTGTGCATCCCAGTAACTTGCTGCTTGTTGTTATTTCAGGCTTCAGAAGAAGAGGAGATTGTGGATCTAATGCTAATGAAACTCTTCAGTTTCTTCGGGATTAAATGCAAGAAGGAAGAGAAGCCAGTCACTGACGGGCAGCTGGAGCAACCCGTCAGCGAGTGAACGATGACCACGCTGAAAATTCACTTTGCTTGTGGGCCAAATATTTACTTGTTCACTGTCAGCTGCAGTGGTTACGGTTAGGTTAGGTTTTAGGCTTAGGTTTCCGCAGCTTCTCACTAGAATAGGTTTACCCAAGGGAATGGCGTGAAGCTGTGTCAGGGGAGGTTTAGGCTGGATATTGGGAAAAGGTTAAAGAGGGTGGTCGGGCACTGAACAGGTCGTGGTCCTAGGCCTGAGAGAGTCCAAGGAACCTTTGGACAAGGCTCTCGGGCACATAGTGGGATTCTTGTGGGTGTCCTGTGCTGGGCCAGGAGCTGGACATTGATCATCCTTGTGAGTCCCTCCCAGCTCAGAATATTCCGTGGTTCTGGGAAAGT
>VZRE01014473.1:863440-883340 GCA_013396775.1 Cephalopterus ornatus
GGGGCAGCCGGGGCGCGGGTCCCGCCGGGCGGCGTCCGCCCTGTGTCCCTCCTTCCGTCCCTCCATCGATCCTTCTATCCCTGCGTCTCTCCCTCGCTCATTCCCTCCCTCCCGCCCCGCCGTGTGTCCTGGCGGCCCCTCGGAGGGTACCGGGAGAGCCCCGCAGCACGGCTGAGGCCGCCGAGGGCTCGTCCCTGCCCCTTGTCCCCCTCCTGACGCTCTCCCCGTGCCCGCTCCCTCCGGCGGCAGGTTCACCTCCCTCAGTTGCCAGGGAGCTTTTCACCTCCACTCCTCCGAGCACAGAGGCTCCGTCTCGCCCAGCCAGCGGCTCTGAGGAGCGGGCCGAGCGCGGAGAGCGCTCTTGGCCAGCACAGCACGTATTTTCCTGCGATTGTCGCCCCCCAACAGCTCCAAGGAGCGCCAGCAGCACGAGAAAGGGGCAGCAGTGGGTGTCTGGCGGGGGCAGAGGCAGGGCCAGGGAGCCCCAGCCAGGTTTTCAGGGCCTTGAGCCTGTTTGGGATGAAGAAGTTTGGCTCTGGCAGCCAGAGCTGCACGAGTGGCAAGGCAGGAGGTGGACTCGCACATCAGTGCCTGGTGTGGTTTTGCTCTCTGTACTTAATTCTGAAGGCACCTGCTGCTGTCGAGGCTCTCTTTGAATGGAAGTTGCCCGCAGAAGTCCGAAGAACAGAATCTGTGGTACTCTAACAAACAGAAATGTTGAATAAGTAGGTGAGGAGGCATAAAAGTAATGCAGCCACTAAGAAGAGATCATCAATTTTCTTCCAGATAGTTTTAAACCTACATGTTTAATTGCCTTCTGCTGCAAATGAAATAACGTTTTTTACTCATTGTTTGCAAATTCAGTCTAGATCTAAGCCATTGTTTTTCTATACGTATCACTTGAAGGAATAACAAGTTGTGCTTTTGCTTTAGGCAGAGAGGTAGAAGTTCATATGCCTCTTTGTGGAAGTGTGAGTTCACTCTTCAGGTGTATATTTATGAAGTATTTAATAGAAGCAGGTTACACTGAATGAAGGGCTGAGTTCAGAATGTGTTAGTTAAGCTGAAAACAAAGTTCTGTTTAAATGAGTGAAGCTGGAGTAAATTCAGCTGCTCTTCTGAAAAAGGATGCAGGGGAGAGATTTGCTATGCTTTGACAATTCATATTCACCTGATTTATTTAATGGGGTAATCACATAAGGTCAAAGTTCAGATTTTGAGCTTACTTATTAACTGGTTTTAATTTGACCTTTACTTTAGCTGCAGTGTTTTTTGTTGCATGCTTAGATTTCTTAATTTGTCACCTTTTTTTCATCCTGAAAGAAACTTATGCCCTCTTCCAACTGTTCAGAACATTTTACTGCTGTATTCCAGTGATGTGAAAGTGTTCTGTTTTCTTATTAGCCTTGCTTTATAAACAAATATTGTATAATACTATTAACCAAAATAAAAATGTATTGGTTGGCTTCTGTGTGACATTTGTAACATCACAAATGTTCAGCTTGGGTTTGAGATTGTGTGTCATTCTCCATTCTTATGGTTCATTACTCATTCCCAATACAATTCCTGTGGGTTTAGCGTCTTGACCTAAAATGATTTAAGACATTTGATTTATTCTGTTCATTAGAGTGTGTCAGGAGATGTTTTTGTAGGTATAAATAATGACATCTGAAATTCTCTGGGTTTTTTGAGTGATAATTCATGGAAAAATACTTCATATTTACACTTAATTTTTTTTGTGTGTACTCCACTTGCAAAAACATGTATTGCTGTACTGAGGGCTATAAAATTTAGGCCCTATTCAAAGACAAACCATGTTATCTGAGACTTGCTTCTGTTGAACAAATAAGAGGATGCCTGGAATTGAAACAGCTTAAAATTTGACAGACTTAGAGCGGATAGATTTTAGCAGGTCTACAGTGAGAACTTCTGTTTTCCTTCATGTACAAGTTTAGAAAATACAAAAGGACTTGCCAAAATGTAATTGGGATTTGCATAAGTGTAACTTCTCTGGTGGGTGCTGTAAAGAGTCCAGCCCAGAGGAAGAGCCTGAGAGGAGAATTTTGAGCTCAAAAGGAAAGTCCAGCTGCGCTACCCTGGCACTAATCACACAGGGAGCTCTGTTTCGGGAGTTACCCAGCTTCTGCAACATCCCTTGCCTGGTTGGATGGGTGTTGCAAGTGAAAACTTAAAAAATAAATTGATTAAAATTAAAAATAAGTAAGGAGGTGTTTATGGGGAAACAATAGGCAAGTGAGAAAACAGATGAGGCAGCTGAAAATGCTGAGTGAAAAAAGTTCCAGGTAAAATGTTGGCAAGAAAAACGTTGCTTGATTCAGTTACTTCTTTTGAGGTTTCTCCGTGTGACTTTATGAAAACAACTGGCTCTAATAAAGGTGTGAATCTTGCAGATGTAAAACGTATGGAGAGTTGTAACGTTGCTGTGAAATTACTTAACAGTGTCTTAAATGGTCTTATTTTAAAGTGATACAAAATAACTACAGTGTTCTTCTTAGAGTCACAGTATTAACAGAGAGCTAATTCTCCTAAATAACAGTTGTCAGCATGAGTTGACTTGTGCTTTATTAATCTGGGTTAATTTTACACAGATCTGTGACAACTTTGAACGAGATGCTGTAAGACTGACACTGTTTCTCGAGTCATTAACATTGGCCTTCCCAGGTGTAATGAAGTGGATGGCAGAAAGAAACACTAAATATGTTTGAAAAGCACGATGCTATTGTAGAAAGGTGTAATTCTGGTTTTAGATTTTCACTTTTGTTGGAAGTAGAGCTGCTCCTTTTGCTCCTGTCCTTGTATCAGTGTCCAGGTGATTGCACAGGAACTGATAACGCTCTCAGGAGAACACCCAGTGAGCCTCTGTCGTGTCACTGAGCAGAACAAGAGGCCTCCGTAAATTGTATGTGCTGTTTAAGATATTTCCCAAGAAAAATGAAGAAAGCTGTAGTAAAAAGCCCCCCAGTTTAAGCCTGCAGATGTGTTACTGTATTTAAGCGAGCAACATGTCACTTCTTTCTGAAATGTCAAGTTTCTTTCCTTTCAGCCCGCAAGTTCACAGACAAGCACGAATGGATATCTGTGGAAAATGGCATTGGAACTGTAGGAATCAGCAATTTTGCGCAGGTATTGATCCCTCTCCCCTCCCCCAGGCCTGCAGGATTTATTTGGGAATGTTTGCTCCTGGCCTTGCTCTTTGGACACCTACGGTTTCTTTATTGTTTTAACTGCGCACGTTACACACCGGATCTTGTCACATTGTTTGTGATGTTTATGCTGCTTCAGCATTCTGGTAAGTTCTTAATTGCTTCAGGTTGAGCCTCTGGAGAGCTGAACTTGATGAAGAACTTTATTGCTTCAGTTCTAGGGCTGAGCAGTTTGTGGCCGTGTGAAGGGGACATCATGTACTTTTTTAGGTCAAATTTCCCTGGGTGAAATTCCTCTGGCTAAAGAACACTTGTGAATAGATGTACAACATGGCACACAGCTCTCATCCTAGGACAGGAGATCCTTTGGATTTTTTGTTTTGTTCTGGTGCAGGTCATTGAGTTGGAATAGTCACAGGCAAATTCAGGACAGAGATTCGCTGGGTGTGAAACGTGAGAAAAATGAATGGGACAAGCTGTCAATAGGTGGAAATAATATTTCTTAGCACAAGCAGCATTTCCTCTGATCTCAGTTCCCTGTGGATAACACTGACACTCTGTGAGATCCCTGGCTTTTGGTGAGATAGGGTACCTGTGTCAGGGAAGAGCTGAGGCAATTCTTATGGTGATAAGGGTGCCAATTAAGCCATTAGCTGTGTGCTAACAGCTCTCCAGTCATCCCTGTCTCTGCGAACGAATAATTGAATCTTCTTTCAGACTGCACTGGAAGTAAATCCTCTGTGCTTTGTAACAAAAAGATAATTCCCTCAAAACATTGGGAACTTTGTCCTTTGAAAAACAGTTGTTACTGTAACTGATGCTAAGAAGGTCAGCAGATGTTATTCCTTGTTTTGCCAGAAGAAATGTGAATATAAACTGAGCCTGAGGCTTATTAGCACTGTAATAGAGAAACAGTGATTTGGCATTTGGGGCATGATAAAAAAATTACATTTTTTTCATGTTCAATTTTTAAAAAGAAAAAGTGTAAAACGTGTAATGCTTAAAGATGGGCACTAAATCTAGAGAGTACTTATATGTGCATTCCAGAGTTACTGTATCAGCTCTCTGCTTTCCTTAATGTGTGCTTTTGTTTTTCTTTTAAGGAAGCATTAGGAGACGTTGTTTACTGTAGTCTTCCAGAAATTGGGACAAAATTGAGTAAACACGGTAAGTTTCAGCTCTAGTGGCTAATGAAGTAATTTTTCTACTCATCCCACTCTTCCCTTGCAAAGATGAATTTTGTGAATTAGTACCATTATAAAGCTTCTGGATGCAAAATAAATTCCAGTATTTCTACAAGAGTCAGCTCTAATTTCAAATTCTCACCGTCAGACCATGCTTGGCAGCAGAAAATACTTGCTGCTTGAACTGTGAAAAAATTTATTCAAAAATAAAATATTTGAAATGTTTCTTTTAATAATTTTATGCGTAATCTGTTTTTAAGGTATTTGTGCTTTGATTTGGACTTGCAAGTATTTATTTGGAATTCTCCAGTTAACACATTTGTGAGCTGCACGGTGTGAAACATTTAATTGATATCAAGCTCTGATTTTTCTACAAATATCCAGACTCAGTAATTTTGGGGTATCAAATGTAATCACAGTGTACAAATTGCTACTTTCTTCATCATTCAGTTCTGTAATTTTGCATGTTAAAGAAGAGTGAGCATTAACAGGTAGAAAGGAAAAGCCTTTTCCTGGATTACACAGGGAGCTGTCTCACTAGGATATGAAGGAAGGATTGTCATGAGCTTCAGACACTGCAAAAAAGGAATGTAGGTTATGAGGTAAAGTAGGAGGCCTTTCTTCTGTTGTCCTTCCTGTGGGATGGGTCTGTATCAAACTGTTTTGGCCAAATCCATTGCATCACATTGAATGGTCTTTCTGTTCAGGATTTTAATTAACCAACTTGTAGTTTTGCTTTATCTGAAGGAATTCCGTTTCCTTTCAAGTTCTCCTCTTTTCTCCTCGTTCTGGCCTTAGTCTAATTCCAAGCTTTCCCAGAACAAGCTGTTCTCAGATCCCTTGTGCTGATGCCTACCTACTCTTCTGACAGCTCCTTCAGCCTCTGTCTTGTTTGCTTGTGGCTTGGAGCTGCTCTGGGCTGACATTGCTCCAGGCACCGTTTCCTACAAAACAGGAGAAAGGGAAGAGCTGCTGGGTGCTTCCAGCGTGGTGCTCCTGAATACTGATGTGTGTGTGTTCCAGTGAGTGCACATACAACACTTGATAGCATTTCTGAAGGAAAAGTGGGATTCCTGAAGTTGTGGCCGTGCCTGTTTTGTAACCCCGTTACATATTGAAAGGTTTTAATTGTAGACAAAAGGCGCGTTTAGGTCTCGTGCAGCAAGGGCTGGACGTTGTTCCTTCTAACCCGATATCCTACCACCTCCTGTGGGGCTTTAGCCAAAGGATTCACCAAATGTAGGGAATTTCTGTCCCTTCTGTAGTAGCCAGTGATAGGCACATTCCCCAGAATAATTCAGGGGCATAAACATCTAATTAAATACTGCTGATTACTTTCATAAAGTCAGTGACTTCAATCTGTTTGACAGATTTTCTTGCTCAAGATCAAGACATTTCACTGGTTGGATCATCATCATCAGGATGTCTGACTAAAAGTGCTGAAGTGCTCTGTGTTTTCCCCTTAAAAACATTCAATCCTATTCTCTGTTTCAGATGAGTTTGGGGCTTTGGAAAGTGTGAAAGCTGCTAGTGAACTCTACTCTCCTCTCTCAGGAGAAGTAACTGAGATTAACGGTGCCCTTGCAGATAATCCAGGGCTTGTCAATAAATCTTGTTATCAAGATGGTAAGATGTCATTTTTATCTTCCAATAATGAATTATTGCTGTCACAAATGGCTCTGCAATTCCTGTTCTTCCAATTTAATGGTGTGGAGACTTAAATGGAATATATTGAATATAGTTCAAGCCCAATAAAATTTAACATGAAAGCATTATCACAGCCTTGTCTCTGACAAGTTGTTTTACAATGTGTTCTTTTCAAACACAGACTGTGGTTGAATTTAAATGTATTTCCCTTGACTGCATTTGTGTTTCTTGGATCTTGTAACAGCTCATGATCCTGAGAGGTCAGGCTCCTCTCTTCTTTCTAGACAGTGTCTCCTTAATGCCTCTGGCAGAGCCAGCACTAAATTAGACAGTCTGACTCAAAAGGCCATTTCTTATGACAGGTTGTTTGTTTGTTTGTTTTTTTAAAATACTGAGATGTTTTGCCTGCACAACAGCAGAAATCCAGTTGATTCTCCGGTGATCCAGGGCCGATATGCCTGCTGGGAGTGCTTTCCTAAGGCAGGAACAGGAATGAATCTTCCTTGTAGGATATTAGCAACTCTTTCTTTTTAATTTCCTAACCACAGGTTGGCTTATCAAGATGACTGTGGCAAACCCTGCTGAACTTGATGAACTGATGACTGAAGATGCCTATGAGAAATACATAAAATCCATTGAGGACTGAGCTGGAATAATGAAATAAATTCGTATAAAATATTTCAGTGTAGTTTGTCATCAATCGAGGAAATACAGAATATCCAGACTTGGCAACCTAAAAAATACCACTTATGATCACATATAAAAGACCGTAAATAATTGCAGTGATAAAGATGTTCCACATCTGTGCACTTGAGAGGGTTTTTTATTCTGTTGTCTGATTCGTGTAACTTAAGAATGTTCTCTCTAATACTTGGGGAAACAAAATTGGCTAAAATATATACTTCTCAAGATTCACTTGACATCAAATTTAGTAACAACAGCCTTAATATGGTAATTTTGTGGTAGGCACATGACTCTTTTTGTAACCTGGACCGCAGCTTTCCCTGAAATACTTTTACATTGTTCCCAAGATGTTGAAAAGCAGTGTCTCCCTAATCTCTTCCTATTCTTCCTACTTAGGGTTGCAAAGATGATGCCAAAAAAAAGGAGAAGGCATATCCAATTACCTCTTTGTGTGATTTTCACTTCTTTACAGACTCTATTAATCCTTTATTTTCACTTTTTGTTTTACTACAGAATCAACTAGTCCTGCCTGAGGGGCACCAGGTCCGGGCCTTGTCTTCCCAGTTCTGTGCTTTCTTACTATGCAAAGCTCATGCAGTGAAAGTTTTTCAAGGTTCTAGTGTGGATTATTTAGGCTGTATTTTTGCCCACGGATCACTACCTAAGACACAAACAGTTAAGGAATTAATTCTATGTCTTGTGGTGATTTCAGAAGAGCAGATACTTGTGTGAATTGTGTGATCAGCAATAGTTTGACGTATCAAATTTATCTTTAGCAATTAGGCAACTGAAACCAAAACTGCCTTTGCAAACCAGGAAACTAAAGCAGCTGATTCCCTTGGACTTAATATTTAACAAGCCACAACTGTGCACTTGAAGTTGATGTGACATCTAAGGGTGAGGTTGAGTTGCACACACCTGCACTTCAGGAAAACATGATGATACTGCAGAGTTTTGGTCTAAAACTTCTTTCTACAATTTAAAAATGGTTGTTAGCAGCTAAGCACAAAACAGTTTATCCAAGTTGATCTAAGAGGAAGCAGTGGAATGCTTAATTCGTGTCAGATGACTAAGGCAAAATCCATACTCCTTTGACAGTTCCTTCTTCTGAAAGGATGTGAATCACAGCCCTTCTAAAATGCAGAAATACACTGCTGGTCATACAGAAACCTCTCTAATGTATAGAAAGAGGGTTTCTTTTATGATCTGAAGGGATGTCAGAGTAATTGGCTTGGTGGTTTTTTTTGCTTTAAATCCTAGGAGCGCAGATTTTCCCTACACGAGTCACAGATCAAAGCCCTGCCAAGAGAGAATCCACGGTGTCTTTGATACAGCTTTATCATCTCCACAGGAGTTAAACTGCAAAGTGACCAAGGAGAAAGAGGGGGTTTGACTGGTCCACGGGAATTCTGACTTGGCAGTGGTTGATTAAACAAAAGGCTCTCCTAAACCTGGTGTAAATGTTTTCAAACCCCTCAGTGCTTATCCATTATTCACGCTACCATGCAGTATTTATTGTGACAGCAGCCAGGGCCCAGAGAGCTGGGAGCTTGGGCCCGGCCTTCCACAGACCTCCTGTCTCAGTTGGGATCTTCCACCCCCTGTGCACTTTGGAAGGGAAAGAGAAAGTTTGTTTCAAGTACAGTAAGTGCAGGCAAATGGAGGTAGGAGTGCAGGAAAATATTTGTATTTGATACTGTTTCTTCCACCTTTTTTTCCCCAGCTCTAGGGAGCAACAGGCCCCATCATTCATTGCCATGTAATACATGACCCTTGTGGATCTCCCTTTAAAGGTTAGTCCAGAGAATTGTAATGCATTTTTACAGTGCTTTCTCTTAAAAATGTTTGTATTCTTCCGTTTTGATCAGTAAAATAGTAATTTCTGTAACGCCCTAAGGGACCTGGAGAACAGTAAAAACTGGCAAATCTGGTCTCTTCCTTAAACTTTGCCCATTTAAACTGTATTAGCAGTTTAAGTACATGAGTACAGCTTTTCCTGTGTGGTTTATGCCAAGCCTGCACTGGTTGGAGCCAGACTGCAGGAGCATGAATGCAGAACTTGCTGACAGGAACATGTAATGAAGGCCTTTATCAAAATAAAAACAAGAGTGAATGTGTATTAGCTTTGATCTGTGACACAAGTCTAAACTCTTTTGTTTAAATCATAGGGGAAGACATCAAACTTGTTCAGCAGTGTGTGCTCCTAAAGAAAATGAACCAAGGAGCTGATTTCTTACAGAATCATCACTTTATTTATGACCTTCTAAGTCTTGACCCTGAGTTTAAGAACTTAAACATTACAGACTTGGTGGAGAGATTGGGTATATGGCAAGTTATGATCTCCATACTTCACCTACCAATAATTAAATCTCTGTATCCTCTCAGGGTTAACTATATCATCACTTTTCTTTGTGCCAACACTTCCTTTGTGTTCCACGGATACCACCCCTTTTACCTCTCCAATTATCTAACAGAAGCTAAACTTGGAACTAAGTTTTTCAATCCCTATTTTATTATTTTCTGATATTTCTACCAACATCAGTCCCAAAAAGCTTGTGTACCTAAAATCTTCTCTGTTTGTCAGCCAGGGGAGTGCTGCCTCTCCCTGTGAATCTTGGCTTGTCATGTATATAAATATAAATCATGTCATTGTTACTTCTTACTAGAGGGGAAAAAAGTAATTAACAGTATAAAACGAAAAGGACAAAAATACATAAATAACAACACTTGGTGCTGCTTTGATGAGCATAAAATAAGAGCAATATTAACTTCAGTGTCATTAAATTAGCAGCAAGACAATTAGCTAAGCAGCTCTGGGGAGTGGGTTAGAAGTGCAGCAGATCTCAGTATCTAATGCTCCCCTGAACTGCTGTCTCCAGACAGCTGATGTCCTGTGGCTAAGGATCATCTTTCCTTTTTCTTCAGACTAATAATCTGGAATTTGCAACTTCCTGTTTTAATGCACCAAACTGACACCTGAACTGACACCCATCCTCAGGTCAGCCTGGCTGTGTGAACAAACTGAACGGCAGCAATCAATCCATCCAGAATGATCCTCAGCCCCTCAGCTGAGCACCTGAGGCTTTTTTTTTGCTGGGATATTTTAGAGAAAAGAAAGAAACCCCGGGAATATCGCAAAATTAATTAATAACAGGATGTCACCCGTGGGTGGAATGCTTCAGGTCGTGAACGGGGACCTGTGCTGATCTTAGTGACCGCAATTAAAAACGGAAATGGTCGCAGGAATTCGCCACACGGTGGCACTCAGATCGTTACAGATGGGGCAAGGAGCGCCCAGCCTGGTCCCCGTGTCACTGGGGCTGCAGTGACGCCTCGGCCTCGGGGTCACTCACTGGTCTGGGGCAACTGCAAGGGCAGGAAAAACATTAAGCACCTCTTGCTTCGCCGAAAACCTTTAAAACACGCTTCTCACAGCACTGTATGTAACAAAGGAACTCACTTAAACTCCTCTTATTGTACCCATCATCAGGTGGCTGAACTATTGGCAAACAGCATCCTTTGGCAAGCTATTCCCAGGGAACAGGCTTCATGGATGTGAGATGAGAGTAAAAGACTCTCGAGCAATATCCATCAGCATGAATTCCCGGCAAGAGATGCTGCAGCTGGCACAGACAAATTCTGAGAGCAGCTTAGGAGTGTCCTTAATGTAATTTTCTCCACTTTGCCCACACTACTGCAGACAGTCTAAGGACAGTCCTTGGCAGAGAACCGAGTCTGGGGTATCTGGATGGGTTAGACTTTGCCTCACAATATTGATGTTTCTCTCTTCTTGACAAAGCATAATTCAGTCACTTCAAACCTGATCTATTTTAATGCAGTACAAGCACCCTACATCCTTTGCTATTAGGCTGTTTTATTTGTCATTTGTTTATGGCATTCAATTATTTATGCTGTTGAATGTATTTTGCTTAGAGATGCATTTTAATGGAAGTACAGCACTTGTCCCTTTCTCCGACCATGAAAGTCGACCCACAAGGCAGGAGGATGAGTCTGCACTTCTTAGACTCAAGAGTACTTCTGTTGTGCAGCCATCACCCACCTCCCTTCCTCACTGCACGGGTCTGGATCAAGAGAAAATGAGAGAAATAAGTGTTCTTGGCAACTCCTGGCTGTTCTGAGATAAAACTGGTGTAATATCACCATTGCACATCAATTCTTTTCCTGCAATACATCACCCCCACCTTCCACGGGAACAGTTCTGCAGCTTTCTGTTAGACCAAGGGGCATTTCTTGCACCAGGTTGCCCTGGTAAATGTATTAAATATAAAAGGGAATTCAGCTGTTCAAAGCCTCGATAGGAATGTTTTGTTGTCAACTTCCCTCATCTTCCATAGGTTTAAAGAGTAGCTGGAGGACAACGTGGTCCTTTAATATATTCCTGCTTCCGTCTGATCTGCAGTAGTATTTCTGCTGGGGAATCTTGTAGAGGGACACGCTTTGGAGGCAGCACAGCCAACCCCTATTTCTCTCCCTGCCTGCACCCGGATACACAGAGTGTTCCAAGGAAGAAGAGACATTCATCCAGAGGTCAGGGAGAGGTTGGGAACACAACTCTCGCTCATGACAACAGCCCAAGCTCCTGGGATGAGTTTGCAGGAGAACCTGAGCTGATCTCACAGCTTCCTGAGGGTGAGACCCTGCTCTCACTCCCTGTTCCTCCCCTTTGGCCCTGCCCTCTGTGCCTGACCCTCCTCACTCTTGCTGCCTCTGTTGGTGACGAGCCCTCACTGGAGAGAGCCCTGGAATTCCATACATCCCCTGAGCCAGTTCAACTCATTGGTCACGCCAAAAACTGTTGGGAGACTCCAAGAAACACCCAGAAAGGGACATGAGGAAATAGAGTTTGTTATCATCATTAGCAGTAGTAAAACTGTCTGACTACTTCATACATTTTAACACTTGTTATTAATAAGGCTCTATCTACAGTAATTCTGGTTAATCATTAGATAAAGTACCATAGTCATATTTTGTCCCATTTAAGAGTGAAAAAAAAAAAAAAAGAAAAATTAATCCAAGACTAAAGAACAATGTAAAACTATTCCTTTTCTTGGTTTTTTTTTAGAGCACCATGACTTCATTACAATTTCACTCTGAACTGTAATCTCATTACTTCAAGGTTGCTCAAGCATAACAGCAGCTTTAAATTCAAATCATCTGCCTCACTAAACAAAAGGGGAATTACACTCTATTATTCTAACTATTACAGTCTAATATTTATATTATGGCACCTTAAGAAAACAATTCTAGATTCTGTCATTTATGTGGGCTGAGAGTTCATTTTTACTTGAACAGAAAGATAAGATAGATGTTAAATCAGAAAACATTCCCTCTGGGGAAGGGAAAAAAAAAAAAAAAAAGGAAAAAAGAAATCTAGGGCTAATTTTAATTAGTTTGCCCTTCCAAGGAAAAATATTATTAATGAGACAGCTAAGCAGATATTTCTGAAAGAGGATAGAAAAATAAGTTGTACAAATTACATGAGAATAAACACATAACATTTTTTCTCCTTGTGGCCGTGTGGCTTTTACCTATATTATAAAAAAGGCTTTAAAAGTATTGGTTAAAGAAAAGCTAAAAACTGTTCTTGGCATTGCAAGAGGAGACACTGACTACACCAAGAGCCTGGAAACTGGTGCTTTGTGACAATTCGAGAAGCAAATATTTTGAACTTGGCAGTTTGACAGACACAGAACATTTGGAGGAGTCCTCGGGATCATTTGGCTGATCCTGGGACAGCCTCAGCTGCGCAGGACAAGGCAGCCCCTTCCTGGGCTCCAGGCTGCACGGGGGCTGGGATGGTGTTATTGGAACAAGACCATAAAAACAGCCACATACATTTCCACCCACCGATAATCCCACCCTGTCTCCTTCCAGCATGAAAATATTCCTGCAAGAGCAGTTTAACAACGGAACTCGAAGTGCAGCTTCCACGGAGAACCCTCCTCAGACAACCTGGCCCAAATATCATATATTTGCTTCAAGTGTGCAGGTACATCCCAACATAACTTCACACAAGCTCAGCGGAGGCACTGGAACACAATTGTTTCAGACCCCAACAAAAAAAGACATCGTGGTTTGTCAGTTCTAAAAAAAAAAAAAAAAGTGAGGTTTATAGTCACCACGTGCTCGTGATTTGTATCATTAATCTTTAATGGCAGCTAGAAGCTACAGGTTTATAAATATATATATTTTTCATAGTTGTGACAACCAGTGACTAGATGCAATTTCGGTGGAAAATTGTCTGAAATACTGTAAGGCTGGGTAAGTTACAAGGCATTATTAGAAAACATTGATTTTTGACTTCTGGTGACATTACATTTTTTTTTCTACAAACATTAGAAACAAACGTTATTTGGTGAAATATAAACACTGCAGAAGACACTACAACCAAAACTCATTTACCAGTCAAGTAACATTTTTTTTAAAACAAAGTTAGACCAAATAAACAGTATTAAAAACGTGCATGTTGAAGAACGCTCCCCTCAACAGAACAGAATCTCCGTAAGAGAGACATCGTTTCTGTAACACTACAAGGGAGGAGTTTAGGTTTGTTCAAACCATTCCAAGAACTGTAATCCTCTGTCACAGCGGGATTTCCCTGGATTACAAGACGGATTCATGCCCAGATGTTGGCAGGTTTTGCACCCAGGTAGAGCTCAGTTTGGATCAACCTCAAAATGCCCGAACTTCACATCTGGGTGCGCCCCCATGAAGTCAGGGCAGGATGTGCACAAACATTGGTTGTGCCACACTTTAGAAACTGGAGTTGTGAGTAACCCCAACCAAGTTTAGTTTTACTACTTTTGATCGGCTTTAAAAACATACACGTTCGCTCCTGGAGTTTAAAAGTATAACACAAATTTGGCTTTTTTGAAGATACAGAAATACAAAAAAAGTTTAAAACTCCCAACAGTAACGCAACATTTTGTCCTAGAAGGTGGCAAAGTGTAACGTGTGAGCCTTGGTTATGCAGTTTGATGAAATATTGTCTTGGTACTTTTACTCAGAGGAATATTATTAAGATTTAGTCAAGTCGGATCGGACAAAAAAAAAAGAGCCTAAAGTTATTAACACCATTTAAGACACACACTTTCCTCAATGACACTTTTAACAGAATATTCTATACACAACACACTGATAACATCAACTACAGCACTCAAGTTAACCCCTAAAAAAGAACCAGGTGCACCATAGAATTGCATAGAAAGAAATCCCTGGCATTAATACGCTTGCACTGGAGACTAGGACTTTCTCCCTGCCTTACTAGACCAAAGCACATATGTTTTTAAAAAAAGCACATCTCACACTGGACATTTTTCTTAGCTATATTCTTTGGACTCACTAGTGCATATGTTATTTCAAGCAATTTTCAGACTGCATGCTACTGTTTCGTATTGTAAAACTAAAACTGCAAGGAAAACAGTTTTCCTGCCTTCCCCTTCCAAAAATATAATGTAAAATAATCTTCTTATGTGGCATAAAATTAAAATCAGGCCTCTCTCAACAGTAGAGCTGAGTGAAGAGGATATTCCCATGAGATGGCAAAACCCAGGGTCAAAAAATCCTCTCTGCGAAGTAAAAAGTCATATTTCTAAGTTGGATAAAGAAAGAATCCAAGCAATAGCCAATGGTTTTATAGCTCAGCATCCACTTTGATCATGGAAGACCTACATTCAAGTCCATACAGGGACGTAGGGAAATAATCTTATTTATTTTGGGGCAGTTCTCTCCTAATAAACTGAACCTGAGAAAACCTTCCTTTGAAAAGTTGTTTCCCCTGAACATGTTTCATTTTGAAACATGCCACCAATCTTCCATTTTAAACCAAACACTGACCAGCTCCACGTAAAGGCTGAGCAACAATATGTATTGCAACAATACATTTACTTCTTGCCTTCAACTACTTAACGATGGAAAAAAACCCTTAATTTCAGTGCTCAGAAGGACTTTCACCCATTCAATAATCCTTCCATCCTCTCCAGAGACATGCAGGTGGAGTGAGCACAGGGAACAGAATGGCTGAGGACTTGCCAAAGAGCCATGCAGTGTAACTGGAAGGTAAAAGTAACTTTCTTCAGATGCTCCCTGCAGCGAGCACTTTAATGTCATGATACCACCTCTGCAGGCAGATACAATCCATCCGAAAGTTTTAATGATACGAATTATGCAGCATCAGTAAAAGCTGGAGAGACCACGTCTCCACAAACAGATTTCGTAAAAAAACTAGAACTTCTGGTTTCAGACAGAATATATATATTTAGAATATTTGTGCAAGAGGTGAATATGTACAATAAATATATTTTGTTATATTAACTATAGTCACAGCTTTCTTTTTTTTTTTTTTAATTAACTACACAATTGTAGAGGTGTATCAGGAATTGCTGACATTTCTTTCATTGTAATATGGGAAAATATAATCAAATTCTTCCTGCTGCTACAGGTTCAGGATTCCTGGTACAGCTGAGAATGTGTCAGGAATTAGAGTAGATTATTATATTTTAGTATAAATTCCATTTTAATGACAAAGTCTTTACTGGACTTGTGGTGGGAGAGCAAAGGAACACGTGAGATTTCTTCCTCGGAAATGCTGAAAGGCACATAAAAATTTTAATATATACTCGATAATATGTTAAATATCAGACTGAGTGTTTCTGTAGGCTACTTTTTACTAAAATTAGCAGCTGCTTGCCTGTTGGCTCTATGGAAAAACATTTCATGTCTCTGTAAAGGGGTGATGCTTCTGCATGAGCAGACATTTGTTCATTCAAGTGATACATTTTCCCCTCACATCTGCTGAAACGACAAAGAGTGTGCACTTATTCTGTTGTTTTCTGAGATTCTGAGGCACACACATTCACAGCAGAAAGTCGTAAAAGTGCTAAAAGCTAAAAAAAAAAAAATTAATTTACCTGAAATTATGTACATTTATTGAAAATAACTAGGACAGTTTCAGTCTTTATGCTAATAAATAATAAGCTTAGCTAGCTGAAACTCCATTTACAGTCAATCGTTCTGATTCCTGTTAGGATCTCTAATAATGAGGGTAAATTTCCAAAAGAGTGCCACGCAAGGCATGGAATCAGATGCCAGAACCTGCCATTCCCAGGGGGAAGCAGCAGCCGTCGCTGTCCGTCAGACATACAGTACAGTTTGACTCGCTGTGTAAATGAACATTGTTGTGCACAAACAATAACATGGCACATTTCATAAAGCTACTGCTGTGCACCAGAAGTGCCAGACACACTTTCACATCTGCAGAGACAAAAGCAGTGAATAATTCACTTGAGAGTGAAGCACACGGCCCAAGGATTATGGCCTTGCCTGAACCATTCCGGTATCAGCTTGGAAAGGGAAGAGCCAGGAGCTCCATCCATGCAAATAAAAATACAAGGAAAATAAAAATTCCAGAAGGAGTTTGGCTTGAAAAAATCTCCAAATAATTTTACTTTGCTTGTGGAAGTTCTTTCTTTTGAACAACGTTCTTCAGAAATATGATTTTAGGAAGCGGTTTTGCTCGTGCTCCCATTGAAAGGATGGGTGCCCTGCCAAATTAAAAATGACCCTCTTCAACGTGTTTTTTTCTCCTCCAAGTCATTGTTTATGTAAATGTTATACAAATATCATTTGATATTTTTATTTCATCTCCGTTTATCACAGTGCTTCCAGCAAGCCACACGCAGATTTCAGGTTGAAATCTAATGGATTGGAAACTACGTGAATGGACAAAACACTCACGGCCACTGCAACCAAAACATGTGGTTGGAAATCTGAGTAAGTTTTGCCTGGAAATAAAGCCATGTGATAGAAGTTCAAATGTGTGATTGCACTAGTGCAATTTTGGCATATACCACTGATAATTTCTATTAAAACACTTCAATCTCCTTCCACGGACCTCATCAAGAGCATTCTCTAGTCAAAGTTGGCTGGTGCAGCCTCACCCTTCCAGCTTGGAAGAGGAGCTGTTCCTAAATGCTTCTGGGAGGCCACATCTGTTACTGGACTTGCACATCTTGTTATCCATAATCTGTGATCAAGTCCAAGCTCCTAAAGTCACTCACAGAATTCAGGTTTAGGTCAGGCTGAACTGCTTGAAAGCTCAGGAGACTGTTTTACAGAACATTCTTCTGGTGTTCTATGGCCCCAAAAGTTTTAAGATTCCGATCTGTGTGTGCCAAAGGCAGCCATAAATAAAAGGACAGTGTTGTAAAGCCACAGCCCAATTCTGCCTGCGATATTTCAACCAAGAGCAACAGTAATTTCACCTAAATCATGATAAAAAATAAAGGGTAGTACAACAACCTCCTCCTGTACTTGGTGCACGTCCATCCGCTCAGGTGTCCCAAACTGAAAGAGTTTAAGCCACAGGTGTTAGAAGGAGATTTTTTTTAACTTTTTTTAGAGACCTTTAGAGAATTTTTAGAGACCTGCAGATGCTGCATAAATCAAATGACAATGAAAACTTCCATTCACTGGGAAATAATTTTGGAGTTCTGGAATTATTCACTGTTAAAAATGGTTTTAGCCTCGATCATGTCTCTAAAACCATTGAAACAGTAAACAGAAATCTTGTTAAAACTTCATAAGCAAAGTTGCAGCATCAGTTGATCTAAAAATGCACAGAAACTGCTTTTTTCTCCAAGCATTTTCATCAGTCCAACCATCCAGCTGTTGGTTCACTCTTTGGGTGAAAAAGGCCAAGCAAAAAGTGCTTTGGAAAGCTCTAACACATAAATAAAAGATGTTTTGCTGTATTTCTACAGATTTCAAAGTGCTTTCAAATGGAGACAAGTCCTTTTCCCTCTCTCCAGTATTAAGGCTCTTATAAAAAATGTAATTTCAACTAAAAGACACTTGGGCTTTTTTTTAATCAAATACACCACTTAATTATGCTTTAATCATGAGCATTTGAAGACCCTAGTTGTGCAATTCTAGCTTTATATACGTGTTCTAGCAACTTATAGGGGTACTGTATTACAAGATGGAGACCTTAGTATTCTAAAGCGTGAAATACTCAGGAGATGCTGACAGTACATTTCTCTTATATTCTGTTTCATTAAAAACACAGAGATTATTAAAAAACTGCCTGGGAAATTAAAACCAAGTTAGCAGTACTACAGAAAGCAGTCCTGCTATCCATTAAATCAGAGACAGTGATCCAGAGAAATTAAATTAAATACTCTTTTCCCATCAACTTTCCAGACCTCTTTTTCCCCCAGAATTTAGAAGTTTAATTATTCTCACTGAACCAAACCCTCAGGAGACAAAAGTGCCCTCAATTCCCACTGAAGTCAAAAGGTTCTGTGAGAACTCATTACTCCAAACATTACTCAAGCTGCTTAGGACACTTAACTCTTTCAAGGAACACAAAAATGAAGTTAAAAATCACATTTCATTCATTAACAACATACAGAAGATCCAAAACCTCAAAGGCCTGACCTTATAGCCCTTCACAACCAGAAGATCACGCTGGCATTGGTTTTGCCACTCTCAGAAGTCACATTTGCAGAGGTCCCTCTCCTGCAAACACACACACCCCTCAATCCTGGAAAATTAGCACCCAGATTTGGCACCAGCACAACATGTACTCAGCTGAACTCCCAAAAAACCCAAGTTTAAAAAGGAAAATGCTATGTTTACTGCTAATGTAATTTAAAAACGTATTTAAAACATACCTTTGAAGGCAGAAGTCAGCACACTCTGCGATTTTTATTGATGTATTTTCCTATGGCAAGGTACAACTTGCTTCTATTTATCTGACTAAACTTTGCCAGATTTGTGAAATCTGTGACTTACTGCGATTATTATGAAAAATTTGGAGCACTTAATTTTTCAGGAAGGAGGTTCCTGCGCTGACACACCTTAAGAAATTAAATTAAGCTGTCAACAGGAAAAAAACCAAAACTGTTGCTTGTCATGCAGACCAGAATTATGGATTCAACTCCTGCTGTCGCTAGTTCCCTTGGTGCAATCCCACGACGTTCCTGCTGACCTGAACACAAGCAGCTTTACGGGCCCAATCCTACAGAAACAAATACCAGACCCTGCCAGACCTTTCCACCACCGTACCACACTCGAATCCTAAACCAAAACACTTCCTTTTTAAAATCTCTCGGTGAGTTACATTTCAATAAGGATGTGATGCTATTTTTTTTTTCTAAGTATGTTTAAATACACGAAACAGCGTTCAAAATTTAAAAAAAAAAAAAAAAAAATTTTTGCTTTAAACCGAACGTTTTTACAGGAAGATGAAACACAGCTACACCTCGGGGCACCCCTGCTCTCGTCGTTTTGGGTTGCAGACAGTGATCTGTCCCTCAGCCCTGCGCTGCCAGGCCCTTAACCCCAACGCTGACACGGGAGGGTGAGCGCAGATCCAGCCCCTCGCCGAAGCCGGGCTTTGCTTGAGCAGGATTAGGCAAATAGGACGGCTGGAGGGATGCCCTATGACCCTGCCCTCCGTGTCACCTGCTCAGGCGACAGCAGCCCCTCCGGCACCTGGAAGCATGTGCATCCATGGATCCCTGGAAGCACGTGCACCCACGGAGCCCGGTCCTGGCCGGTCAATCCCGCACATCCCCCGAGCCCCCCCCGCAGATGCTGCTTTGGTGGCCGCCACAGCGCTCGGGGGGCTGAGGGGAACCCGCGCCCGACACCTCCGTGAGGCGAGCGAAGGTCCCCCGGCATCACCAGCGACCCCGAAAATCCAAATCACCCCGCTGTAAACAGACCTCGGGAAAAGCCCTCCCGGCGGCTCTCGGGGAGGCGGCGGGGCAGCCCCCGGGCGGGGAGGTCCCCTCGGCCCCCCGGCTCAGATGAAGTGGATCCAGGCGGAGCTGTCGGGGTCCTGCGGGAGGCCGGTGCCGGGCAGGACGCGCTGCCGGCCCCGCAGCCGGTAGTTCTTGCCCTCGTTGTTGTCCCAGTACTCGGCGCCGGCCACGCGGTACCGGACGGCGAACTCGAGCGTGGCCTCGGCGGCGGCAGCGCCCAGGGGCAGCAGGAAGGCGAAGCGGTCGGTGATGCCGTCGGGCGGCCCGGGCGGCTGGTACGAGGCGGGAGCCTCCGCGCAGCTGGCCCAGCCATTGAGCGTGTACCGCACCGACACCACCTTCTCGTAGGCGAGGTTGAGGACGCGCACGGCTCCGCGCAGCCCCGCGGGCTCCGCCCGCACCCACTCCAGCCTCACCTTATGCTGCCGCACCC
>VZRE01014473.1:884092-907868 GCA_013396775.1 Cephalopterus ornatus
AGGTCGCGGCCGGCCCCGGGGGATGCCGGCGGGTGCATCTGTGCGGGGGCGGCGGCGGGGCCGCGCTGCTCCGGCTGCTGCCGCTGCTGCCGTGCGGCGGTCAGGCAGCGACACACGCCCCGAGCCATCCTTCCCTGCCCATGGCTCCCAGCCCTGCCCGCTCCCCCCAGTACCGCGGCTACGCCGGCCCTCTCCTCCTCCTCTTCCTCCTCCGCCTCCTCGCTGTGTTCTGGGTCTTTCCTCGAGGATCTCATCCAAAAAGAGGAGGCGGGAGGGATTCCCCAGTGGAAACATTAAAATTCATAGCGGCGCTCTCGCTCGCCCGACCCGCTACAGAAATAGCTGCGGGAGGAAGAGGCAAAGCCGGGCTCGGGGAGATTACACGGGCCGATAAGAAACAGCTGGCTAGCAAGTTGGATCTCGCAGTGTACATTTAAAGGAAGAAATCCAGCTAATCTGCTGTAATGCGTTTACTGTACATCTGCCGAATAAAATACACCTGCCGCAGTCCTGCCGCGCATCGCCACCGGCGCTCCAACAGCTCCGGCCGAAACACGGGGGGCCGATTGTGACACACAAACCCCGGCGGCTCTTGTCAGAAGAGCGTTTGGCAATTGCCGAGCAATATTCAGCTGAATTACAGCCCAATGACGAGCAGACTCCGGTGTAGCCAGTTCAAGGCGCTAAACCACCATTTTAGTAAGCCGCTTCATTCCAGACTCTCCGTAATCTGGGACTCATTTGTAATTAGTAAATTGCATTAAAAACAATGATCCAACCGTCCTGCCAGAGCCTGAGCCTGAACTGTGTTGACATGTGATTCTGATTTAGCTTCTGAGCAGGAGCTTTTTACACCTCGAGCATTTTATCTGCAGCACTTGGTGTTCCTCTGACAGTCTGGGCAGTGGAAATGCGGCTGATGAGATTAAGAACGGGACAGGTAAACCCGATAAGGACCAAGTGTTAAAAAGCCACTCCAACACAGGGAAGAGTTATTCGTTGCCTCATATTGGAACTATCAGCTTTAATTCCTTTACTAATAAGTATGAAAATAAGTCCTAGATTATTGCTGCTGGGTTCCAAATCTTTTTAATGACAGATGGTTCATAAGCAGGGAATAAAAAATTCTGCTCATCAGTGTTAAATTTGACACCATTAAGCTTTGCCGTGCCGTCGTCTCACATTCACAGGCTGATCGTAGGTTTTGAAAAATCAAATAACATAAATAATTACATCTGAATTCATTAGCCCAGGATCTTAAAATTGTCTCATTTGTCCTTTACCACCATCCCTCACAGAAATTAATATTTCAGGAAAACAACAGAAACTCATGTTTGGTTTTCATCTACTCACATTAATCCGGGGGAGAAAAAGAACAGACCCAAATAATTGTTCAAACAGGTTTTCAGGCTACATCCTTTTGAATCATTTTACAAGTAATTTCTCTCTGTTGTAACATTTTCTAAGGAATTACCACTTGTTTTTTGCTGATTTCACTTTAAAACAAGTAAAGAGTAAGAACTTCCTTTTTTACATTAATATGCAAAGTCTTGACATTTTTAAACCATTGTGAAACTATCAGAACTAAATTGGTTTAAACCCAATTACACATTCAGTCAGGTTTGGGTGTCTCTGTGGTATGGACAAGACTTCGGAATAATTTAGTTTCTTCTGTGCTTTACACAACTGGGGTGCCTTAGTAAAGTTTCACTTCCCTCTTCTGGTAGTGGTAGTTGCCTAACTTCTTATCATAAACTTGTGTAATACTCCTGCTTTTTGGCTTTCCCAGGCCTCCTCTTTCCTCCCACAACCACAGTGCTCTTTCATGGAACAAAAAAACCCCAACTTCTTTCTTCACTGGTGAGTGCAGGGGATGTAGTTCGTGTAAACAAGTTTAAAATACGGAGTCTTCAAAGGTCATAAAGGAAACAGTGTGATAATATAATATCAAATAATAATACAGTGAAAAGAAAGAAAAACACCCACAAAGCAACACAATAAGCTTTGGACTAGCCAGGTCAAGGCAACATGAGATGCAGGTCAGAAATGTCAGTTGAATTCTGCTCTTGTCATAGTCAGGTAAAAACCAACAGTTCTTTAACCTCGCAAGAGAATGAGAGCACTGTGGGTGTGTGAATAGTGGGGAAAAGGGTAGAAAGAGACTTGATATAAAGGCATGTCTGCTGAGGATAATTTCACAGGTGACCCTTGTGGAGTAAGAGTGGAACCAAGCCATTTACAGGTTTTAAAAATCAGAATTAAATGGCACTTAAAACATCCAGAACATCAACTCACCATTAGTCCTGGGGATGCTCACATTTTCACCTGCTATTTCCTGCAGACACCTCAAGTTCTGGCACACACAGTGACACCCCAGCCTTGTCTCTGTTGAGCACTGTTGCTGTGTAAATGCCACCAGAATCTGTAACAAAGGTATTTCTCTCTTTTTTTCCTCTTGATCTGAGCATTCCCAACACGTCTCACTGAATCTGAGGATGCTGCTGCTTTCTTTTTACGCCTGCTCACTTGCCAGGGGTGAAGCTGTTGGAAATCTTACCCACATCTTTCACTTCTGAGGGTGTCCTCACTACTGGGCTGCTCTTCCCCCTCTGAAGAATTTAAGACAGACTCAGTAAATGAAAGTTTTGAGCACTGAATTTAAACAAATACACACACACATCCTTCCTTCAAATAGCCTGCAGCCTTCTGTGATGTGGAAACTGTGGTACAAGTTGACAACGGGAAGCATCAGACTCCATTTGTAAAAGGGAGTCCTTCTGGGTTTGCCCACTGTAAATAACTATGCAGCAAATGCTTCAGTCCACAGAAGCGAGGGAGCAGTACCACACACAGAGACTCTGGTTTAACGTATGCAGTGGTACCAGCCTTACACCACCCCCTCTCCACCCTAATTTAGTTCCCAAAATTTTGAACATGGAAGTTTAAAAGTCTAATCTGTCTCTGCATTTATAGTGCTGTGTTAGGGACATCATCCAAGGCTCTTTTCTAAATACTACTGTCAGTAACAAAGCCAACACAGAAGTCATTAGTGCCGACCTAGCTACCTCCTTTAAAGAAATACCTATTATCTTCTCGCTGGAAAATAGTATTTTCATGGCAAGATAATTTTGAAGGTTCCAACAGGAATAGAGACCTCAGTATTTAAATTCTAGAGCCAGTGTTGTTCTATTGTAGGGTAAGAGGAGCAGAAGTTCTTAAATTACAATTAATGTTGACAGGCTCAGGAGATGGTGCTCAGGCACTGTTTTCATTCCCGCGGATTCCTCTCCCTTCACAGATTTAAACAGCACGGTCACAGGATAAAGGTTTGTCCTAATTAACATTGTCCTAATAACATTTTGGTGACCTGCCTCTGCATCCTTCAGCTGACGTCAAAAATGTGAGAGGCAGCCTCTCGTTTGCCTCCGTAAACCGAGTGCCCCTGACATTTCTGCCACACCAAACGGCAGCTAAAAATCCACCCGATGCCCGAGATTTTCCAGCTGACTGAGCTGAGACGTTTGGTCCCCTCTTTCTGTTGAGATTTAAATTGTTTGCAAAGAAAGAGGCAGAACTGCAGCAGACAGTGAACCGGGAGCTTTTTTTTTTTATCTGCTGCATTTATTGATTGTCTGGAGCCCAGGTAATCCAGGAGAAAGCAAACACGGGCGCTGGGGAGCATTAGGCACAACCACGGCAGAACCATTAATAGGGCAGAGTGTCTGAGTGCTGGGGCTTATCCAAAGTGGCCACGCTGTCACATGTCCACTTTAACTTTCCAGAAGAGGTTTATATTTAGTAATGAGAATGGCAGGCAGATAAAATGGATGTAAAGGCGAAGTGCATTACGGTTACATCAGCTTTGGAGGTGAAGTGGTGACTCAGTACGTGGATTGGAAAGGTCAACCTCTACTCTCATTTGTGTCTGTGCAGCTCCTCTGAAGCTGATGAACTGTGTAGGTGTTACGTGAGAATATCACCCCCAAGTTTAATAATCTTATGTGACTGCATGAGTCTGACAATGGTATTTACACTGACAGTCTGTGAGTCTGGCGTGAGACAGTTGCTCTGCAGTTATAATTTAAAAATACCTTCCCACACCACTTCACATTGAAGATTAACTCAGACTTTACTTATTTCTCCAAGGAAGTATCTTAGTCACATCTCTAGAAGTGCCATATTAGAATTAGGTAATATGCCTGAGGTGTATATGTATATATAAAAAATTAACTATTCTGTCGAAGAACAATGGTATTGATTTCTGTATCAAATATTATCTTCACCTAACCAGGTTATACAGTCTTTATCTATTAAGATGAAAGCTGTGTGATTCACAGAGTTGCATCCAGGACATTTGATGTCACACAAAGATCAGTGATTAATTTCCAAAGGGCTGCAAGTTCTGCTTAACTGAGATGTGACCCTTGGAAAAGGTGCCTTGTGGTCGGGTTTTTGGTTTCCGGGGTTTCGGTTTTGTTTTGTTGTTCTTTGCTTATTTTGGGTTTTAAATACTGGGATCCAAATGAAGACACAGTATGAACAAGAAAATAGAATTGTAAGAGTTTACCTCTGTTCATGACCTTGTGAATCTGCCTTACACTATGATGAAGCTCACACACAATTTATTAGTTAAGCATTAACTGTCTCTGTTGACTCTTAAGTGATTGGCTTAAGACTTCTGGAGAGCATAAGCTAAAAAAAAAAACAACACCAAACAACAATTAACACAGTGGAAAAGAAAAATACCTAAACAGATACATCTCCTTTTTGTGAAGAAAATGATAAAGAACGTTTGAAGTATTTTTCTTATATAATTAGTTCTGCTCTTTTTAGAAGGATTGAATTTTTTAACAAGGATTAAGTAACATCCAGCAGGACTGGGACTCTTTCAGTCCTAGAACTTTTAACACAGCTTTTCATGCAAATATCTGAATAAATGCACTTGAGGATGTCCCCAGATCCCATCTTCTGATAAGAGTCCTTGTGACTCAGTCTTCATGTCATGTTATAAAATAACCACAGGGCTTCCTATCAACTGCAAATGGTCTCTGTAGTGCTAGTTAATTATTTTAGACATAAAAATATGCTTGTTGCATACTTGATTTTAGTATTTTTTCATTGTTAAGTTCTATTGGTCAGGCAGTGATTCACTGTGATTATTTAAGATTCCTTATATTTAAAGAACAAATTGTCTTCTCAGTTTTTTTTAAATTTGTTCCTTTCTTCACCTTTCTCGCAGTTTTTTATTCCTTCCTACTTGGTCATTTCCCATCCATTTTTTCATATGCATGACTCTCTTCTTATTCAGTAAATTGATTCTTATTTTCAAACCCCTGCACAGACTCTCTCCTTCCTCCAGCCCCTCGCCGCTCTCTCCTCATTTTTGCCTCCGAGCTCCCAGTTCTGTCCTTTCTCCCATTTCCAGTTCCCAGAGCTCCCTCACAGCTCTTCCTTGCCCACCTCCTCAGCCCAGTGGCTGCTCCTGGATGGGAGGCTCTGCCCTATCCATGCAAACTGGATATGGATAATCTGAGGTCGGCTGCTCTGCAGTCGGTGAACAGTCAAGCATCGCATCCGACCTCCCCGAAATCCTCCAGATTTGGGAACATTTTCCCCCATCACTTCTACACCCCTGGTGAAGAGAAGGTGTGAAGGGCAGCGTCCTTCCTGAGGAGGGAGGAGCAGTGCCCACAAGTGACCACACCAGAGGTCAGATTAACCTGATTATCTCGGGATAAAACTGATCCACTTGCCAGCTTCCAGCTGCAAAAACAAGCTGAGCAGCGCCGGGCAAATGAACCTCCCAACAAGGGCCAGTTTGGCTTAGACACGTCGCAATCTCCTGGCAACCACACAGGTCAAGGGGCCAAGAATACAAGAAATCAATCAAAATCTGATGGCAAGGAAAGTGTAGGCGCCAGAGCTGACACAGCTCCAGACAAGGAAGAGATTTCAACCCAGTCTAGGAAGTCTAAATGTTATCCTACAACATATGGCACTAAAATGGAGATACGTAACAAGTTGCGCTGTTCAAACATTCCAGGGTGAAATAAGGAAGGCACCAGTAAAAAGAACACTGTATGTGGAATCTTCAAGATGTGAAAAATCCAGCAGCTGTAAGGCATAAAGAAATGAATGTGCTTGACCTGTTTGGTCCAAGCTACTCTGGAACTTTAAGTCTTCACAAAGTGCTCCCACCTGTGGAAGATGCCACTCCCAAGGATGCTTCAAACCCTTCCTGGACGAACACAAAAGCTATTCTCTCTCAGAAGATGCTCAATGGTACTTCAGCTGAGATTGCTTCCTGTACTCAGTGCTAGAGCAGCAGAGCAGCAGAGTGAATAAGGAGCTGGCATTGGGAATGATGAAGGGACAGAAAACAGAGATTCCTGAGTTGCCATTTCTCTCAGGCCACACAAAGGTCTCACTCCTGCAGGAAGGGCCTGAGCAGTTACTCTGGCACCGTGCTCCTCCATCAGACTGAAGTACTGCAACTGTTTCTAATTGCTTTTAAAAAGAACAGTCCGCATGCCCGGGTGCAGATTCTACGTATAAATAAAAAACCAATGTAAAAACACGATGATATCCAGGACTTTTTAACTGATAATGTCAGGAATGAATCAAAAATGTGGGAGGTTCCACTGCTCTCTGGACTCCCTTTCTTAACAGTCAGCCACGCTGGGGAGCTGCAGTGCTGTCTAGACTGACCTAACATTTCTATATTTAATTTCATGCTGGTTTAAAGCTTGTTAGTCTGTGAGAACACCAATAAATTTCCTTGTGAGCACTGGGGATATTCGTAGTTTTATAGATGCTATTAATAGAATTATAAGCTGATGAATGCCAACTACTTACATGCAGGTTTAGTTTCTTCCTGACCATAAGATAAGATTCATTAGAGCTTTAAATAGCTTGTTCTGGGGATGAAGTGCAACCTCTTCCTTCAGATTCACTCTGAAGGACTATGGCTGGCCCAGCACAGTAATTAGGTGTTTGATGCTGCTGAGCACTGAAGCAATGCCTAACTTTAGGAATATTCTTAAATCCATGCCTACTCTGCAAGGCATTTAATGATATTATAAACCTGAACACTGCTAAATCCTACTGAGCTTCAGATAAACATTGGCATGCATTCCTTGCTCATTTGTGACCCAAAAGAAATGGAAATGACCTGCAAATCAGACAGTGGTGGCACTGACACAATCATTTTTTCTTACTCATTCTAAGTAGATTAATTTTTTAAATCCTGTTAATGTGTTGTTCTTTGCTTGTTTCTGTTTAATATGTATTCTCTGCATTGTGGTGGCCACTTAGTCTTGTTTCATCTCATACCAAATAAGGGACTTTCAGATCAAGTTCTCGTTTGCTTTTGTTTTAAACAAAACACAAAATAAAACAGCACTTTCCATAGACACACAGGTAACTGCAATTCAACTCAGCATTCAGAACAGGGATTCATTGCAAATGACTCTTCCCTTCTTGTGATGCTTTGATAAAAACTTGGGATAGGGGAAGATAATAGCTGTGCAAAGCTCCTGATGGCACATGGCTTCCACTTGGAAACAGATTAGACAGAGGTTTTACTACAACCTGATGGAAGGTAACATTCCCATGAACAACACTCACAGATTATTGCTACAGGACCTGCAGCAAAAGGCCAGAAAAGCTGCTGAGTAAAGGCCTAGAACATAAAGAAACAAACCCACAACACTTCAGCCATCTTAAGTCAATCAAGTGGTGTGCCCTTGAACACACTGGGTTCTTCCAGCACAGGAAACAGCCGCTTCTTGTTTTTGTGTGAGTCCTCTCCAGAAAAACGCCGTTCCCGTTCAAGAAAAGGAAATAAAGTTAAGGGCTGGACCAGCCAGAAGTGCTTCCTCCATCCAAGGTGCCAAAACACAACACGTGAACTGTTGACAACAATTAAAAATACAATGCTGGAACACCTGAAAGTTAAATCAACATTTTCCCCCTATTGTTTTAGGTCCTAACTTTCAAAGGACTGAGTCCAGAGGACTCGCTGTCAAATCCTGGAGCCAGAAGGACAATGTGCCTCTAATTCCATTGTTCTGAGAGAAAACAATCAGTTTGCCAGCATGCAATAATCTTCAAGTGAAGGAAATCCAGGAACTAAACCCAAACCAGGCAGGGACACTCTCACTGCCAGCAGAATAAATAATTCTCAGCAGCAGCAAGCAAGAAAGTAGTTCATAAACACAAACTAAAGCAGAAGTATCCCTATGATGGGAATAGGGCTGTTAGTCCTAAAAGGATCTTACACATCTGACTGTCCCATAATTTTAAATGCTCTGAATAGGAATTCAGGTTCTAGATATTTATGGCATACTCTGGAAACACCTGAATGCTGCTGTGTGTAAGTGCTTACCTTGGGGCACGAAAAGACTGAACACAGCCTGCTCTTGTCCATCTGGGAATGCTTCATTCATGGCTACAGCTGATGGAGCAGTGCAGACGAACTTCCAGTCAAGGAGCTACTGCTCATTCACCTCCTCTGACTCACATACACAAGATTTACAGCAAACAACAGAAATCAGCTTTTTATATCCTCCAACTAACAGAAAATGGTGGGATCGTTGCTAAGCATGGGAACTGTACAGGAAGAAAGAGGGACAAAGTATCACCCGTATTCAAACCAAACAATATTTTGTTATATATTTCAAAATACTGTAAGCCGTTAGAGAGGACTGTAATTTTATAGGATACTTTGAAAACTAATCATCCCAATGCAGCTGAACTTCTACTTGATGTTATGACACTGGAGATCTTAAAAAGTGCAGGAGGGGCGGACAGTAAAGGCTGAGGAAGAAGGCAAAGGAATCCTGTCCTGAGAGTCTGTTGTAGAGGTGAGGCACCTGCCAGAGAGCTGAAACTGCAGTTGTTTTCATTCCACTGCACACACAAGGTAATTAAAGACTGCATTTTGCACATGCTGATGAGAGGTTTCAGATGGAGAACCCTTTTTTGCCTCCTCCAGAGATCAAGGACTGACATTGTAATAGTTTTAATTTACAGAACCTCTATCAATTCAAAAGGTAAGATGCCAAAGAGCAATGGGTGCTACTTGCCAATAGGCACGGAATCCCCCCAGGCCTCTGCAGGCAGGAGACCATGGCCATTAAAACAGAAGGCAAAAATTGATTGAAGTTAACTTTATTCCAAAATATGTATAATTTACAGGACTAAATAAGTGCTTCATTTGTGAACAAAACGTTTCAATACTCGTGAATAACTTACTCGTAGCTTTGTGTAACACTTCAGTTTCCAACAGAGGGAAATATGAAACAGTATTTTGGCACAAGGTTTTCTCTGCATGCAATAATATACTTAAAAGTTTCACAGTTACTAAGACAACATTCCTTCTTTGGGATTGTCTCTTGTAAAATAGGTCTAAGAAATGAATGCTTGATTTTGTCTGCTCATTGCAAGTTTACTGGCTTAAACAGCAAGAATTAAACACGAACATCCTTTAGAAACTAAATTTGTCCACTAAATAAAAAAATCCCACCGGTGATGAAAAGAAAAACATTTTAAGGACATTTCTCAGCCTTGCTGAGATTAGCTCACACATGCTTTGGGAAGGACTCACCCATGAGATTTATTACTCATCCATTCAAAACAATCACAAGTTTCAATGAGATCCTAATCAGGTGTTGAATTCTTTAAGCTGTAGAAACATGGCTTTCATATCTAGCTTTATCACAGATGCACTTGCAAGTACCTGTGGGTAGAAGCGCTGTCACTGTAGCTCTCTGCATGCAGGTGCTCCAAGCAGGCCTGTAAAGCACTGGCTGTCGTGAAATGCACAGTTTGCATCAGCACAAGTCATCTGTTATCTTGCTGAAGGTTCTGTAAAGCCAGCATATGAGAAAGGATCACAACTAAAGGGACTTCTCTTATTCAGCTCGGCAGTTCCTTCAGGAGCTTCCAGTGATCCGGGCTGTCCGCTGACATCTGCGGTGAAGTGGAAGAGCCACACACACAAACACAAACATTCCCTCACACAAACTCCAACCCCCACTGCGAGGTCACCAGAGCTCAGGGCTGGGTTCTGTTCATTGCACAGCAATGGCATTTTAAACAGGAGAATTCAGTCATGTCCTAAGCAGCAAGTCCTTCCAGCACACACTGAAAATCACGTCAACTCTTAAAAAAACAACAAAAGAAACGGAGGATGCGTGTTTGCACCTTGCACTGCAGTTTGCTACCATTAAACATCCTCTTAGTGTTCATAGTCACTAAATGCAGCTCGGTCACAGGAGGCTCAATTCTACCAGGACACATCATAGCAGCACCTTAAACCAAAAAGGAATGAAAAAAGCTTGCAAGGCCCAGAATGTTACCAACATTTTGGTGTGAACGTATTTGGAACAGTAAATTGTACATTAAGATCATGTTTAAAAAAACCAGCACACGTCAGAAATGTATTAAAGCAAAGGAAGCTGTATAACCTTAACAACAAAGGCAGGTACATTTGGTTCACCTCTGAGCTGTCATTTCAGGAACACGTTCTTTTGCAAGTAGAGCACCCTATGTTGATTCAGTATCAGTTCTATTGACTTACCCTACACATTTGAAAGGATACTAGAAAAAATCTCCTAACCCCTGAAGACCCCAATCCTGCCAACACCTACGTCTCTACCCAGCCCCTCAAGAAAATCAACTCAGCCATAAGCCCGTGAGCACGTGTCAGCAGCACAAGGACTGAGAACAGTGGAAGGCATTCTTTGTTCTGTTGCCCCTACACAATCAAGGGCCGTGTGACAAACGGAAACTCAGCCCCTTGTTCTCAGCAGAAAAAAATGACTGTGTATGAGCCTTGGAATAAAAATCTGTGAGGAGTCAGTTACATAAATTAAATTACAGACACTGACTGGATTGTTCAAAACTAGTAGAGGTCTCACAAGGCTTGTTTTACAGCTGTTTAATTTACAGCTGGAAGTATATATAAATTTTTTTTTATGCTTTCATATCCTTTGGAAGTTAACGTTTTCTAGACACAAGCAGCTTTGCATAGCTAAGAATGTGTAGCATTAGCAAACTCTGACTTAAAACTACCAGTTTCTCTAGGCCAACACAAAGAGTTGGGGGGGACTCCCTCCCTACCCCCAGCAGAAAGTATTTACAAGTGTTTAGCAGAAATAGATGCAAATAAAGCCACAAGTAGCAGAAACATCTACTGTCATCCAAACTTTTAGCATTGTGACAAATAAACATGGAAGGCAACAAGACAGACCTTTAATTTTTCAGCTTGTTTGTGCTTACAATCTGATAGAATGCAAGTCCCAAATTCGCTGTTTCCTTTGTTTGAACCTTTAATTACTAAAGAAAAGCTCAAATCAAACTACAAAACTACTAATTCAGTTTTAGGATAGCGTTACACAGGCACCCAGATCAAGATCCAGCAATCACAGCATAATGGAATTAAGCAGGAAATGCACAGAGTAAGCACAAGTAACATCAGCATCACTTCCAGATACACAGTTGTGCTAAAAGGCTGTGGAGAATCTGATGTTATTTTCTGAAGAGCAGCTCTAATGGCAGCAGAGGATACAGAAGAGAGTAAGTAAAGGAGTAAGTCACTGCTGACCAATACTTACAATAGAGACAGTGCCTTGAAAACCAAATCAGAGACAAACTGCAGAAAAAGGGAGATAAGTACCATTTTAGTTCTACCACGAAATAGTTCTGACTGAATTTTATTTGTAAAATAATGGTGAAAATAGAAAATCAGCCTTTTTCAAGAACTTGTTCAGATGTGGAAAAAACGCAATAAACAGCAGCAGTATTTCAGACCGGGTTTCACAGCGTTTACCGTGGGAATCTCCAAACTGTGAAGTCTGGTTGCAGTCTCCACATTTTCACAAAAATACTTAATAAATCCAAACTGAGCAAATCAAGCCAGCAATTCAGGATCCAGACTTGTTTCTGACTTCTATGAGTAATCTATGGAGAACCAAATTTGCAAAGAAAAACGTTAATTTTGGTCAGAATGAGCCACTTCGCCAAGACAGTGCAGACAGATTTAATTACTTCTTAGTACTGCAGTTTCAGCAAATGATTTCATGTTGTAGAACTGTGTTCACCAAATTAAAGTTCAAACTATTTTAAACCCATAGGATGACTGAAACTATTCTGATTTGCATGTTCTAGTAAAACACACAAAGCTCATGAATACTTTTAATTACAAAGTACAATCATCATCATCATCAATAACTGGGTAATGATTACATTGTAAGGCTGTGTCCACACAAACCTTGGGATTTTTTTCTGGAAGTCCCCAGTGTTAAGAATTAACAACTGTGGCTTACGCCATAAGAATGTGGCAACTATCACTCTAATTTGTAAATTAGTTTCAACACACTTTAAATGCCAGCTGGTCTCTCAGATGGCTACAACTCAACCCTCTCTGCAATTCTGCTCTTCAGCACCCAAGATTCCTTCTCTTGCAGAAAAAAAGACTGACTTTCTAAATTCAGAGGTAAAGAAGTTTCTCATTTCTGCCAATTGAGGAGAACACCCTTTTCCCCAACCAGATTCATAATAACTCCTTCTCTTTCCTGCATTTCTGTGGGAAGCACAGAAGTCTGGGTATGAAGAAGTGTTCTCTGGTATTCCATCCAGGGAAAGAAAGGAGAAGGAAAAACACTTTGAAATGTAAAGATGCAACATTGCTAGAAAAACGTAGAATAAATTAACCTAATTTTGTTATTTTATTTCCCTATTTCAGAGTAGGCAGGTAAATATAAAACAGTCATATCTCCAGAAGAAACAAAATTACAAGTGATGTCTTCCTTTTTTTAATATATATCCCACCTTTCAGATCAGAACTCTAGACACTGTGAAACCTGGGGGGACTTTCCCCACAGCAGAATTCCTGTGCTCCCGGGGAACTGCAAGATTCCTTTCTGCAGTTCCTTCAGCCAAAGACTGGAAGTGTCTGAACTCGTACCTACAAATGCTGAAAAATTGAACAGGCAACACAGCTGGGATTTCAGGAGGAAAATGTGAGTTTCGGGGTTAATCTAAAGAAATTATTTCCAGTAAAGGCAGAGATGCTCACCATATCAGCATGTTAACTATGGCAATTTAAAGCATTTTACGAAGAGACAGAAAATAGGAAAGAAGAAAGGTATTGCTCATTTTCAACCAAAACAAGCTGCCTGCAATGGATGAGTAACTCAACTCCCACATCCTTGAGTTGAGAATGTGCAGCACAAAGCATAGTGAGTCCTCAAAACCTAAGGCCTGGGCATCCATCTGCTGATGGGCTGCAAAGCAAATACACAGCCAGCACTTCTCCTCTGACAACGGAGGAGTAAAGTCTGTTACAGGCCCAGGAATTTGACACGAAGAGGTTTCTCTTTCCTTTAAGGTTACAGGAGCTAAAACCTGTCCAGGAGAAAACCAGAGGCCTACAATTCACAGATATTATAGTAAGAGAGAAAAATTACTTAAGGCCAAGTTCCAACATACATTCACAACTTATGTATTCTCACAGAAAAGAAAAACACCGCAAACAGCACAAGGGGCAACATGAACATTAAAAAAAAATATTCCAAGAGGTCATATGTTTCTTCTCTGAAAAATCAGGTTGTGTGAATTTGACTACACTCGGGGAAACTAAAAGCTGCAGGAACTGAGGGCTGCGAATCAACGTGCAAAAGCAACACAGAGCTGCTCTGAAAGGGCTTCTGTGAGCTGATTTTCCAGCTCTGTTGTATGGATTCCAATTGTTTTTGGAAGCAGGAAGTCCAAAAACAGGAGTCGAGGTGAGCGGCTGTTTTAAGGAATTTAATTTCCCATTCTGTTAAGGTAATAGAGGTATAAACCACTGTAACATTTCTCAACTTGTATCTCAATAAAGCTAGGAGAACTTCAGCAAAAACAAATGATTCCAGTCTCTGAGGCACACACATTGTAACATTTGTATCTTACAGAAAGAAATAATTTAAGCAAATCCCCCCTGGAGACTCTAAAAATGTTAGTCCCATTTACTACCTTAGCTAAAAGGACGACATACTAATTTTCCCTAGAACTATGAACTCCAAGTTCTTTTCCTACCCTTCAAAGGGCATCAGTGCCACTCAGGGAGAGAAAAAAAAAAAAGGTACTGCTTTCTAGATATTGTTAATAATAAAAATGTTCAACAATTTGAGAATCTCTATGTGTCTAATGTGTAGGACAGGTATTTGGGAAGTGCCAGCTTATGCAGGAGAAAGAGCTGAGAAGGCAGAAAGTAAAAGAAGACAATACAGCTTATTATGTTCATGCCGGATTTAAATTACAAGCTACTAAAAAAAGTAAACAGAAGTAGCTTACACTAAAAATAGAATCCTCCCCCGTAAGTTCAGGGAAGCATCTCAACTGAACAGGTCAGGGTTTTGGTCCAGCACATGGGAACCCTGCATGTAAGCCAGGAATAGAGAGAGAGAGAGAACAACTTCAAAAGTTCTTCCATTTAAATGAAAGCAGTAACAGCTTTGTAAAGAAGTTTCATGAAAAAACATAGGCACCACATAATTTTTTTAAGGTTCAAATGTACATCAACATCTTACAGCCCCCTCCCTTACCCTCCCCACCAATTTATACACACATAGTTTATGTAAAGTTACATATTCAATAGAGTACCTTCAGCATGAAAAGTCTCTTAGGTCAACTGCTCATGACAACTACATTCAATAAAGCAAAGTGGATCACTTGGTAAAGCCATTATCTCCCACCCCAATAACTTAAATTCAAACCACAGGAAACAGTTATATCACGTAGCACTCAGTGGCTGGGCTTGTCAGAGCTCTGGAACAAGGAGCACAGCTCTTCACAGGTCTGTGTTTCCACTGAGCTGAACTGGGACTCCATTGTATTCCAGGCTAAGTCAGCCAGAAGGAAGTCATCCATTGCTGTCTGTGTCTCATTGCTGGTGAGGAATAAACTGCCCAGGTTCTCAAAGCAGCTATCCATAGTCTGTGTCTCAGCACTACTGAGCTGGACTTTGCTTTCAACATTTTGAGTAGGTGTGGTTTTAGTAGCCACATACACTTCTGTCTGGGTTTCTGTATCAGATGAGTCAGTGCTCATGGAGAAACTGGACTGCTTCAGAATGCTTCCTAAAGGCAGGTGGGTAGTACTGTCCAAAAAGAAATTCAGGTCTGTCTGTGTCTGTGTATCGAACATCTCCAAACCTAAGAAGTTAGAATTGCCTCGGCAGTTATAGGATTGAGTGGCACTATCTGAAAATAAGAAATCAGTCTGAGTTTCGATGTCCAGTGACTCCAAAACTGGCTCAGAGTTCAGGGTACCAAGCTCACTCTCTTCAGTCTGAGTTTGGATATTGGATGCTGAAAAGAACTCTTCAATGTCGAAGTCTATCCCTGTGCTCTGTGAGGGACCAGATGGCAGATGTGTGTCAGCATTAGAACTTGTCTCAGACAAAAGGCCACGATTATCCAGTGTCTGGCCAGACATGTTTCCTGAAAAGATGTTTTCCAGATCACTTAGCAGGTCCATTGTCTGGGTTTGATTATCCATTGTATTTTGAGGTGGAAGCATATTAGTCTGTGTATTGAAGCTGATCAGGGATTCAGACTTCACCGTGTCCTGATTCAGGCTCTTGCAATTAGTTCTTTGCAGCAAGGTTTGATCTATATTTGCAGGCATTAAATTGTTTTCTGGAAGTTCAATGTGAGTAGAAACATTATATGATGAAGGAACATTGTCAAAGATGTCGCTGCACATGACAGCCTGGTCCATCTGATCTCTTCCATCAATACAGTCCTGTGTCCTACTGGTTTGAGTCTCTCTAGAAATGCCACATGTCGGGAAACACCCCTGACTGAAAGCATCAGTCTGAGCAGCTATGGATGAAGTCAGTTTGGAAGCAGGCAGCAGTGTCTGTGTCTGTACACTGATGGGCAAGGAAACCTGGGAGCTGAAGGACAGATCTGTCTGAGAGCAAGAGGACACACACGAGTTGGGAGTCCAGGCTGCAGCTGGGACAAAGTTCTGTGAAATGTAAGATAAGTCAGTCTGTATATTTATAGAAGAAATTTTGCTCTTGTGACAAACATTGCCCATCTCTTGCCCTGTGTTACTTGATGTAACCTTATCCAGCTCCACTTGCACACCAGTACTCACTGGCTCCCGATCACCAGCACTTGTCACTTTTGAAACAGGCATGCTGTCTTTAAACACAAGGGTTTCTGCCTCCAGGGCTGGAATCAGAATTCCTATAGACTGAGGCAACAAATGAACAGTACTTACAACTGAACCTTGATTATCCACAGCCACTACAGCAGGTTTGACAGAAGGGTCTGTTGCAGACACGTAAACAGGCAAGTGAGCAACCTGCATCACGGGGACTTTAACCAAAGCCACCTTGGGCTTGGGCAAAAGCATCTTCGGGGTACATTTGGGCTGCATTTGGTTTGTGAAGTTAGAGCTGTGGGAGCCTTCGAGAGGGGCCACTGCTTTCACTTCAGAGGACTCCAGTTCCTGAGTGCCAGGAGCATTACTGTGTGTACTGATGAAGGCTTCGTTTGCTTTCTCTGCCAGCTGCTGATTATGTGCGGAGGTTTCCATTTTCCTTTTCTTACTGGGAGGATCCCTGTGAACATGAGATTAATAATTTATTCTTCTTTCAAGCACAGAGCATCTGCCTTCCATTCTTTTGCGTCACTGCACTGAAAATACAAACTGAAGTCACGGATGAGGGTGGATATGAGAAGACAACCTTGAAGTTCAGTTTTGTTAAATGTCATCCCTCACTCATCTAAAAAAGAAAAGAAAAAAGGCTACCTCTTTTATGGAGACTTATTTCTAAACGGAGGTGGAGGCTTTAGATGGTTTCTTACCTCTTGCACATTAAGCACTCTGATTTGAAGATGTTTAATGTGTTACTCTGATGCTAACTCAGACCGAGCATTGAAGGGACAGGGCTCTTAAAATCAGTGTACAGGTAAAGGTCTGGAAACTGGACATACAATTAGCACTCCTTCACACAAAACTTAATTTTGCAGCAGCTGAACCTCCAAGAAATACAGTCAAGGCCTCAGAAGGCCTAGTGCCCTTTATGAAATATATGCACACGTTAAAAAAACTGTGAAACTAAACATACAAAGATAGGTGGTAAAAAAAGAATGCACTAATAATTGCAAAGACAAGAAAATTAGCTGAACTGCATTCCAGACCTCAGTTACCAGCTATAAACATTTACAAGTCATCTCTACTCTCAAGGAACTGTAAAAGCAGATGCAACAAGAACCATCAGCACTCCGGCCAGGCAGTGTGCAGCGTCATCAGTGCTTTTTGTTTTATACACAGGGAAACCTGATCTTACTGATTAGACAAATCACCGCTGCCTCCAACAGAACAGAGACTCCTAAAAGCACCGGAACAAAGAAACTGCAAACTGCTCCACAGCTAAACCAACGTGAGCCATTTTAATTGTAACCAACCGGACAGAGACAAAAAGGCAGTACGTGGGGGACACGGGACTTGGTGATGAACGTTACCGTTACTGAACTGCTTCACTTTTACCTGTGTTCTGCAGGAATTTCATGGCCAGTTCTGTAAATGTGAGACAGCAGTGCTGTTCTGCTGGCATAGGGGCACCCACAAGTACACTGGAAAGTCTTGCCACAGACCTCTATATGCCGTTTCAAATACCATTCTGTACCATAGGAGTTACTACATTTATCACATTTGTGCTTCTTTTCGGCATGCATTTTCATAAAGTGCTAGAACACACAAGGGAAAGTAAACATTAGCTGCAGTGAAGATAGAACAAAGAAAATCATGTTTAGGGGAGACAAAAATATTTGCAATTTTTTAGTTGTTAAGTAGCACTGAAGAGTAGCAATTTTCTTTAAAGTCTTACTGCTAATAAGTTACAGGTTTAAAGAAAACTACAGAAAGAATTAAAAGTTGGCAAATGTGCTTGTGCTAGATGTATCTTAAACAACAGACAAAAATTAAACTGTCTTAAAGCCACTGAAAGTTTCCTGTGGAAACAGATTAATAAATCTATATTAATAGATTAATAAATCTATAGATCCATCTTGCTACAGAGCACAGTAAGTCTACGTAGCAACGTGTGCACACTCCTGAAGATCTACAAGTGACTAAATAATCTCAAGTCATACAGGTCAACACCAGAGCAAAAACACCAGGATTTTTCCTCTTCATTTATGGCACAAAGTGCCAGCCACTCAGATCCTACAGTCTGCCCAGTTCATCGCCGGTAACCACCAGCAGCACCAGCTCTTTGTGCTCACTCGCTCAGAAAACAAGTCTTACATGTTTTCTTAAACAGGAAACTAATAAACAAATGCATTTTGATAATAAAGCAACGAGAAACTCTTCATTCTTGACCACTTGAAAAAGCAGTTAAAAGCATCAGCCACATTTTAAACCTTTATTGGCTCCTACGGTAATTCCCACCCCCCCTTTGATCTTTCTCCATCTATTTTAATTTGTGGAGAGGGGCTGTCTTCCAGTTCAGCAGAACATACTGGCATCTGCCTGATCAAAAGGTTCAAGTCCTCTAATATCAACATGCAAACATGCAAATTCATTAACCACATGCACATTAGGAGGTTCTGCCTACAGTTCTCTAACTTCTGGATATATGCTGAGAGGCTTTGATGATTTCTGAGTGCAAACGTGGAGACAGTCAGGACTAAACCAGTGTGAAAATACTTCAGGAAACGGGAATACCTGTTTTACAAGAGAAAATTGGGAAAATGGTCTGTTTGGTCCTCTAGGGCAGCCTTCAATAGGACAGCAGTAGAATTTCTGTGAAGTTTTCAAACCCTTCCTTATTGGTGTATTAAGTTTTCCATCCTGAAAAAGAACCAGGTGAGAGGTTGACGATTCTATGGGTTTGCATTCTAAAGACAATATTCAGAATACACATCAACTATGGTTGAGTTCACACACATCAATGAGTTGAAGGCACTTTCCTGAGCTATTTGAAAGTTCACACGGAGATTTTCCCCTGCGGATGCCACTTTGCAAATATCCCATCAAAAGTACCGAGTGCAATTACAACAAGCTCTATGGAGGAGTGGTACCGTACTACTCACTTTTACCAAGATACTCACTGCTCCAAGCCAATTAAACCCACATTTTGTGGTTTTTTTTTGATCCAAAAAAGGTTTTCCACACAGATACTACACTAGACTGCTGATTCCATGGGTTTTACTTGTTAGTAGCACAGTAGTTGAGGCTCCACTGTGTAACACAACACTTCTGTGATGCCGGAATTCTGTTGCCACTGCTCAATGAAAAATGCCAAGTATGCTCTGCCATTTAATTCAGATCATAAACCAAATCTCACTTACACCTATGAAACAACTGGTATGCAAACTCTGAATCTCCAAACACTAAGGGACCACTCCACCTGGGGTTTCCATGTGATCTGTCTCACCGACCCTCCCATGCACACAACAAAAGAAAGCAACGTAACTTCCTCAGAGGACCTCAAAAATACATACAAACAGGACACATTAATGTCCACAGCCACACAGAACCTCTTGCTACTGAGGACACAGCTGTGGAAAGCAGACAAGGTGCGTACCTCTAGAGATATCTTATCTGAAAGAGTCTCAGTGGAAGCATCAGGTATCCGTGTCTAGGCAAAAAGTTAAAAGCGAACTATTAAAAATCTGACGCTCAGAGTAGCTGTGAGTCTGCTCACATCCCAAAACTGAACCAAGTCCCCAGAGCCAGTTACAATAGTCCATGATGGCATCCCCCAGATGATTATTCAGGGAAGAATTTACCAGACATGCCCTGTTTGCACTCTGCACATGACTTCCCTTAGGAGGAGGACAGTGGCAGTGAGCACAGCCAGTGCAAGGTTGATTCTACAGCAGTCACTCCCTAAGTACCTCCCTGGGCAGATCTCCAGCTCTGTGGTGTTTACACAGGTGGCACCGAACATGGGGAACCCACAGAGCACAACAGTCCTGCCATGTGAAGCAAAGTCTGTAGCTCAGCTGCTGGGACACAAAGGGGGTCACTGCTCACACCCCCACCAGAGTCAATCAAAACCCAGCTACACTGTTCTGAGCGACTCATGCCTGGTCATTTCATTTACATTCTGAAAGCTGAGGAGGGGGATATTTCAGTGATTATTTTGTTTTCCCTCAAACCACCTCTCCAGCCAAGGTACTCTGTGTAAAATGTAATCCCTTCAAGCAATATTTCAGTTGTTTCCACACACCCAACACCGCTGCACGTTCATTTTTGTCAGTGACAGACCATGCTCAGAGAAGCAACTTTTAGAGCCTCTTGATCAAAATAATCAGCTGCCATTTCATCAAGAAAACGTGCAATAATTCTAAAAAGGGAGTTTTCATGTAACATTTTAACCTTCTAAGCATCTTTATGCACAGCAGTTTTCCCCGTGGACAGCTCATTCATAAACAGGCCTGTTTTATCTCTGCTGAATCATCACTGTGATTATTGTTGTACCTCCTACAGCCACTGCCCAAAACAGGAACATGACTCAAACAAATCTAGTTGTTCCAGCCCCAATTACACTTTTTAACCCTGAGTTTACCCAGAAACATTTTGATACGATATTAGGCTTGAAGTCTTCAGGAGAAAAAAAAAGATTTGCCTTTAAGTCAAAGCCATGTTTGGCCTCTCCCACTGCAGATGAAATCAATACACCAAGTGGCAACTGGAGTTACTTATTCTTAAGTAAAAAGCTACTAAGTGTGTTATATTTAATGTCACAACCCAACAAATGACAGGGCAATATGGGAAACCTGTTCAGGCACTTAACAGGTAAACCACAGTCAGGTTATTTAAAACTCTACATATAAAAGAAACCCTATAGGGACAGTAATCTTGTTTTGACCTCTTCCAAATCCTCCTGGATCGATGATTAATCTTGTATCTTCCCAAACCCTACCTGGCCAGTCATTATTTCAGACATTCTCACAAGTCTTTTCCTTGCATATCTGATTTTACATTCCATGTTTCTACAATACCCACTCACCACAATTACCAGCAGATACTGGTTCAAGTAACTCCTCCCAGTGCAGGCACTTGCTCTGTAAGGAATGCTGACATGGCTTGTGGAAACACCACAAAAATTGGGAAGTAACAGTCCTGGCCACCGACTTAGCCAAGGCGAACTTAGTGATGTCTTGCCTTCCTGCCACAGCAAGGCTTACTCCAAAGGATTCATTTAAAATTATGTTGCAGTAGACTGTAACCAACTATTTAAAACATTTTTGTTCGCAGCAGAAGCTCCTGCATTTCTTTACTAAATAGGACACGGAGAGAAGTGCATTTATTCTTATTATAAAAACTATTGTGGCAGTGCAGTATTGGGTAACCTACCCCAAGGGTATGCTACTCTTTCCAGTTCAACACTGACTACAGCCTTCCTGCTATCCCAGGAATCCACAGAATCCTTACCTTTACATGAACTCTTCTAGCTTCATTTAAACTACACAGAAGTCTTCCCCTTCTCCCCATAAAATAATACAGACAAAAGACCAAAGAATTAAAACGAAAAATTCAAGTCAAATATATTAAGCATCATTTTACGCGCAGTGCTCTCATTTTTTTTTAAGCGGCTTAAGTCATGGAACCAGAAAGTAGAAACTTATATATTAACACTTCATCATATCTTCTTTTGTTAGGCCAAACAAGCCAAAATCTTCTTCCCCTTTGTCAGACACACTTGTCATTCATCATCCTTAGTAGTTCTTTCCTACACCTTTTCTGGGTTCACTTTAACTTATTTGAATCAGATTCCTACCCTACAGCACTGACAGAGAACATCCTTCTCACATGTTTTAGGACTGCCCCCTCACAGCAGCATTACCCCAAATGCTCATCCCTGCGTGACCAAATTGCTTTTGCAAGTTATTCCTATTACAAACCAGGACTAATCAAATTGTTTGTTATCACTTCACAAGACTATAACCTTGTACTGCTGCACTTGACTCTGTTTTTACAGGGTAATTTTACCTTCCTACATAAATGTCATTCCTCTGCCATGGCAATCCCTCATGGCTTTTGGTGTCCAAAAAAATCTTGCTGGTGCTGCTTTTATTCATGAAAATTAACCAAGACAGCCTCCCTTCTCAGTAGTACCACCTTCTCTCCTTCCCCAAGAGCTTCTTAGCCTCTCATTTGCCAAGTTGCCTCTTCACTACTTTCATGTGTCACTAACAAATGCAATCTACTGAATTCTTTTTGTCTGGGAAATCAGTTCCCTCTTAAAAGGAAATACCAATACTAAAATACTTAGCCTCCCTTAAGCCTCAACAACATTTTTACTCTTAATTAGGATGCCCTCGGAACAAGTCAAGAAGTTCCTGAGAATCTGCATCCATCCACGTTTCAGTATTTATTCCAAGCTACCCCAAGCTCCAGTAATTAGGTGTATGAAGCAGGTTATAATTCCACAAGGCACAGGAGCTGGTTAACAGAGGCTGGGTGAGAAAGCAGCATCTCCTCACCCGTCATACCCTGGCTTATGTAACCCACCAGCTGCACTGCACTCCCAGAGCACCAGCTCACAACCAAAATGCCTCTGCTGACCTCAAAGAACACTTTCAACTCCTGCTGTACCTCCCCTCACACCAGCACGCGAGATCTAACACACAACCCACACTGAAAGTTGTCAGTGCATGTCAGCAAACGAAATGAAAACATCCCAGAGAGAGCAGACAGCAAGTGCACTGAACACTGCTTCCTTTTGTCCATCCCCACCGAGCACGTGTAACCCTCGCTTGACTCCTCGGTTAACCATTTCACACGACAAGGGTGTTTATTGTTTGGCTGCTGAGGCTGCACTTCCCAGAACGCAGCCGCAAACGCTGCAGTCGAAGTTTTCCAGGAACAGGATTTGTCCTGGCAGGCTCGGCACTGCGATTTTGGGAAGAGCGAGGATATCTTTCTGGAAGGGCCGCACTCAGCCGTGTGCCTGCTGAACTGCGGCTCTCCTCCCGCACGAGCACATGCTGTGTTTTCTCAGGAGTACTATGGAAATGAGGGCTTGTTTCCAAAATGGCATCCATCTGGGTGTTGTTTTTTTTTTTTTGGCTCAGACATTTAAAAAAAAAAACAAACAAAAACTCCACCTAAGAGCCCTCGGCGCTGGGACGAATGTGGATTGACAACTGATAAGGGTAGGAAACGCTGCCTGTTTGCACAGCACCTCACAAATGGTGCTGTAAAGTCTTATTGCAGAAAGATAAGGGATAAGCCAGTGAAACAGAAGTTGAGCCCCAAAGAACTATTAACTGCCTGGAGTATGTTTATAAAAATGCTTAAAATTCGTTGTTTTCTGTAAGTAATTTTAGAGGAATCCTCAACACGACCGGCCAGCCCCTGCACACACACACCTGCAGGGGCCTTTGCCACGGGGGAGATTTCAGCAACAGACAACGAGAAACACTTTGTTATTCCCGTTTGGAATCACAGAATGGTTTGGTTTGGAAGGGACCTCAAAGTCCACCTCATTCCACCCCCTGCCACGGGCAGGGACACCTTCCACTAGCCCAGGTTGCTCCAAGCCCCGTCCAACCTGGCCTTGGACGCTTCCAGGGACGGGGAAGTCACAGCTTCTCTGGGCAACCTGTGCCAGGGCCTCAGCACCCTCACAGGGAAGGATTCTTTCCTGACATTTAATCTAAACCTCCTCCCTTTCAGTTTGAACCCACCTCCCTTGTTCTGTCACTCCATGCTCCTGTAAACAGTCGTGCCCCATCTTTCCTGTAAGTTCCCTCCA
>VZRE01014474.1:4556-28177 GCA_013396775.1 Cephalopterus ornatus
CACCCCTTTAAAATCACTTTTGGGGTCGGCTTAACCAAATCGAAGATGCTTTTGCCTTCCTCCCGCGGCTCCTCGGCAGCCACCCTGCCCAGGGACGGGGCAGCGCGGCTTGTGAAATACAGAGACATCAGCAGTTTTTGGCTTTGCGATTCTCTCTTTTTTTATTTCCTCCCACATTTTCACAGACACTGAGCTCCCTCATAGCAGGGATTCTTTTTTTCCTTTCCATTTTTAGATAATTTACTTCCCCTCTCCGACAAAGTTCTCTCTTCTTTTATTTCTTACTCCCTTTTGTTGGCCGCGTTTCACTCTGGCGAAATACGCACCTGGGAGAAAACAAGTATTTAAAATAATCATCCTCTCTGGAAGCGTTTTGATCCATTCACTTGTTGGCGGTGTTTCTTCTGTGTTTGGAGTGGTTTTTTTCTCCTAATTTTTCTCTGTTTCTTTTTTCTAAATTCCGGGGGCAAGGACTGACTGCCTTAATCTGAGAGTTTATCAACAAAATATTTGTTTCCAAGTACCGCCAATAGAGTTCTCTCGTGTCATTATTTCCATTACAAAATCCTGTCTTTAGTGCTCTAGAATTTCTTACTTAGACGAGCCTTCGGGGGTAGATACCTGGGTCGAGCTTTTTTATGATTTTTTTTTTTTTTTTTTTTAATTACAGGTGAATAACATTTTTTTTTTAAAGTTTGTGGTTTCGGCTCCTTTTTTTTCCCCCGCCCTTCTGGCTACTTTAAGGAAGAAAAAAAAGTTTTCAATTAAAACCCGTTCCCCCCTCCCTGCAGCCCATTAATTTCCCAGGCCAACTCCAGGCTTTAAAATGGTGACAAAAATGAAAAATAAGGAGCCGGGCAGAGGCAGAGCTTGGCGTGGCGCGGGCACTGCGCTGGCCTTCCGCGCCTCCCACGCGTGGGAAGGAGGTCCCTTTTTCTCCTCGACGGCGAGCAGGACGAGAGAGTCCCAAAATTAAGCTTGGAGCATCCCTGGAGCTAAAGGGATCTGTTGTCTTTTCCCTCTCTCCCTCCAAAAAGCCATCTCTCCCAGAATTAACTGCAACCCGGGGAGACAGCGCTCGACTCCCTCCCCAAATTTTCCTGTGCTGTTCATGACAAGAGGGAATTAGGTTGCGTTTCTCTTCCCCCCCGCTGCCACCGGGTGATTTTTTGGCGCAGGGTGCCCAAGGGATCCCCCTCCCCGCCCCGATCGATGCCCGATGCTCCTGATGGAGAGGGGTGCGTTATCCATACCGGGATGGACAGGCTAATCTGCTCTGGCCAAACAGGGTGTCAATCAGGGCGTTATCGCAGCCCGCAGGAGAAAATAAAAGCAGATAAGGCCTTCGCTCTCTCCCTGGGAAGAAACTAATGGGGGCAAGAAGGGGGAAAGTCCTCAGCGCCCCTAGTGCCCTTCTCCCTGAGAGTGATCTTGCCGTGACCTTGAAGGGGGAGCGGAGGCGGGCTGCGGAGGGAAGCCCGATCCCAAAGGTTTTGAATCAGGCACTGATAAAAGGCCGCACAAGCAGCACCTGTAAATGTTCTTTCGTTCCCCTGCACCCTCACTCGTGTCCCGGCTCTCCGGGGCAGAGGAGCCCTGGGCGGGGGGACATCCACACAGTTCCCTCATCCCGGCAAACTTTCTTCCTCCCTTTCTTTCCGACTCATTTTTCTTTCTCTTTTTCCTCCTTCCCAATCCGTCTCGCCTTCTTTCTTCCCTTTTCTCCGTTTCTCTCCCCTTCTCTCGCCCCCGTTCGCTTTCCTTCCCCTGCCCTAAATAACGCTGAGAGACAGCGCAGCCCGGCCGATCTGTTATGCCAGTATTATCCTTTGTATTAACAAATATCCACAAGTTTTGGGAGCCGGAGACACTCGTAGTGAGGCGGGGAGACGACTGTGGCCCCTAGCACAGAAACTCTGTTAACTCGGGTTCGAACGAGTGCCACGGGCATCCTGAAAACCATCTTTTATCAGCGCGGGTAAAATACAGATGACATGAAAAACTCGAACAGCTCCTCAAACGTTTTTTTCGTGTCTTCAAAAAAAATGCCAAGTGCCAAAAAATGTTCACAGGAGGAAGAGAAAAGAAGAAAATGAGCATTTCCCCTCTTGCAGGGAGTTGTACCAGGGCTGGATGAGGCCCCAAAGCGTAACTTGAGGGCCATGAGCTACAGAGGTACAGAAGATAAATCGGTTTTTGAGGGTCAGAGCCCCACGGGTGTGCGGGGAAACATCCGCGATGTGGACATCACCATATCCTGCTTTCCGAAGCGTCAAGGATCTATTTCTGAGGGCAGCAAGCCGCTTCCCTGGCGCGTTTTTCCACGCAAACAGAGGTGGGCAATGGGGCTGAATATCTGGGTGCGATAGGTGCTGTGCTGGTGTTGGCACTTGGTGTGGTGAACCCGATTTTTTTAAAAGCCCATGTGCGCCTCTACGTCCACATCGCTGTAGATTTATACCTGTTCCTCGGATGTTAAGTGTTCGTGCCGGATACCTGTTTATCTGTTTTGATCCGGCTGTGAAAGTGGCTGTGGGCACAAAAGAAATCCTGCTTTCACCCGTTTCAGAAAATATTAGAACCTCATGTGGTGCCTGACTGGGTTTTTGGGGAGCAGACAGGGGCCTTTGCCAGCGCATTTTTAGGAGCTGTAAGCTCGGAAATCGTTATTTTCCAACGAATAATTTTTCTTTTTAGGAGGAAGGAGCGCTCGAATCTCTGCGCAAAAACCTCCCTCGGCGGAGCGCGGAGCACGGGCGGTACCTGCGGAGCCGAGCCCGGTTCCCCCCCCTCCTGCGGGCACAGGAGCCGCCAACCTCCCCACTCCGGGGCCCGGAGCAGCCGCCGTTCAAGACAATGTCTATTTTCTGTCATTAATAACTCGTTTCTTCCCCCCCCAAAAAAAAAAAAAATCTCGTTTGGATCCAAGATTGTTTTTATGATTCAGTCGGACAAGACGGAACACATGTTAGTTTAAGCAGGTTCATGAAATAGCTGTAAATCAAATAAAGTTTACGAGTTTAGCAGGAAATACTGAAAAGATGAAGAAAAAAAAAAAAATCCGCCGAAGCAGAGACCAGCAGGCTGAAATAGTCGGTGGAGTTTTGTCCTGCTCTGTGTTTCTCTCTGTTCTCTTGTGCATCTTGCCGATTAAAGGCCTCGAGACCCCGTGTTGGCGCCAAGTGGCATGTTATTAATCAGTTATCCCGAGGTTCAGTCCACATAAGAGAGAAATTTAATCACCAGAAACCAGACCCGACATAAAAGAGAAATCTAAAATCAATTCCCGCCCGTCGTCCCGTCTCCCCCTCCCCTTCCCCACCTCCGAAGCGATCAGAACGAGCAGAAGCAATCAAGATCTCGCTCCCTCTCCCTCTTAATTGCAGCGGTAGAACTGCAAACTTCTCCGAGCTTTGCCCCGAAGAGCATTTTGAAACAAAAAAACTCCCCCAAAATTATTAAAAAAAAAAAAAAAATAGAAAAACATCAGAAAAAAATTAACCACAAGGACCCGCAACAAGTTTGTCCTTGATCTCGCTATAAAAACCTGATGGGGGAGAAAAATCCCAAGCGGAGCCTTTTATAATGGAAATGGAGGAGAGGGGTGTGTGTGGAAATCACATTTATCGCTGCTAAAATGATCTTTGAAGGCTCTCAGGCCTGTTGGGGAGGGGTCCCCTCACCCCAGATGCCCCCAGCCTCTGTCTCCTTCTCCCAGCCCAGGTTTCACTCGAGGACGGGAATGCTGGGGAGAAGGAGGGTATCTCTCCCAAAAGCTGAGTGTCCCCTCCCACGGGAGATGAGCGCTTCCTTTGGGCACTTCTGGACACACCAATATTCTCCCCACACACACCTTTCTGGGTGTTTTGGGTGGGAATTCCCGGGTGTGGGAGAAATATCCCTGGCCCTTATCGCTGCCCTGTCCCGGGGCAGGTCCCATCCTTCAGCGAGGAAGGTCCCATCCTCGGGGAAGGCACCAGAGGTGACAGCAGGGTAGAAGGGACCAAAAGACCCATTTCGTCCCTAAAAAATAAGCCTGCTTGAAGTCCAGGGAAAGCAGGGGGCGATGGGGATCGGCCCCGCATCTTCCACGCGTGTTTCCTGGGAGTCTCTCGCTCCCGGTTTTCCTCCCGGCTCCCGCTGTCGCGCCTGTCCCTGGGCTGCGTGAAGGGCACACGGGGGAGGTGGGAGGCGGGCGGCCTCCCCGGGGCTATATTTGGAAAAGAATTTGGAAGCCCTTCCAGCAAAACTGTGCGAAAGGTACCGGTCCGCCGGGGGAGGCTGCCCCGGGGGCTGTCCCTTCTTCCCCGAGCCCCCCCGCGATGGCCACCCCACTCTCCGGGGCACCCCCGGTGGCAGCGTCCTGTTCCTCTGCACCCGCGTGTTTATTCCTCGAAAGAGAAACGACTGGCGGAAAAACTCCAGCCCGAAGTTTTGCCTGCCCAAGCCCCAGGAGAGGCAACTTCAACCCTGGTACTACCCACGGCGGCCAAGGCTCTAATTTTGTCTCTGCCAGACAGATTTGTTTGTTCTGTCTTAAAAAAATAATAGCGGGAGGGCGTCCTGTGGGCCTGGACCTGGGGGCAACGAGGGCCAAGGGGGGGTTCCTCCCACCCTAGTAAACTTGCTTGAGGCGTATTTTAACGAAGACCGTATTTCCCCCCGCATTTTTCTCTCCCCCAACAACCTCTCGAAAACCTAGAAAGCAGCGCTGTGAGCTGGGTTGCCTGATGGGTTTCTTTTCCCCCTCCGCGCTCTATCTGATCGTTTTCCTACAACCCAAACAGCCTGGAAACCACAGAGAAAATAATCAAAGTGCAGCATGTTTTCCCACAGTAGGAATTCATGTTAGCACTCTCTCCACGTCTTGATCCTCTGTTTGCGTGTGGGTATTCAGACAGAGATGCCTTCAGATGCGGATGCACAAGACACAGAATGCGATTTTGGGTGTCCAGAAAACACCCAGACCCACGGACGGGTCAGCCTGTGGCCTCGGGGTGAGAGTGGCTGCGTGGATCTGAGTATTTCCATAGAAACACGGGAAGGTCCCTGCACAAGTCGGCACAGAGCCAACTTCTACCCACTGGCATTCGTCTGCAGCCTGTGGGTTCATGCTGGCACATCCGTGGGTACAGAAACCACCCGTGTCTGTGGGTGCCCCTTGCTCGCTCAGCATCGCCATAATAACTCTTCAGCTTCTCTGCTGCCTGGCCGAGCCCCCCCGCGGCGTCACGCCGGGAAAAAGGGTGGAAAATAAGAGGAAAAGGGAAGATTTGGGGAAGGAGCGGGTGGAAGGTTTCCCCAGTCTGCGGCCAGGAGAGCTGGTGGGCTCTGGGGGGAAGAGAGGAGAGGGGAGAGACAGAAAATGGTTTTCCAAACCACCCCCGGCTGTCAAGCCCATCCGAAACTCCTCCTCTGTCTGCGGAGCGGCTCCCCCCTCCCGGCTCCCGCAGCTGGGCGGCGTAGGTAGCTCCAGATAAGTGAAAGTGGTATTTTTATAGGCTGATAAAAGAGACTTATCTCGGCTTTCCCGAATCTGACAAAGATTCCCTAATTGGTCATTTGCCCACAGCAGCCTCCCCAGCCCAGGGCCCGGCAGACTCTATTTTCAGCCTCCAAAGGGGGTGTCACTCCCCTGGCACCCCCTCGGCTGCTGCTTCCCGGCCTTTTCTCTTCCCAAATCCGCAGCGATGGCTTTTTCTCACTCCCACTCACCCGCACAGGCTGAGGAAGCCGGGGAAGCCCTGCATCCCAAACAAGAGCGGAGCTCCATCTCCCACGCAGGGATCATTCCCTAGGGGTTGCTTGCCAAGGGTGGCTCAGTCCCGCTGACCACCCTCCTTGTGCTGGCTGAGCGCACCCATAATCTGTTTATTGAGTCTTTTATCGACACCAAATAGATTTTATCAGCTGGAAAAAACTCTCCATCCCGTACAAATGGATATTCAACCAGAAAAAAGCTCTGGACAGGCAACGGGTGGAGATCACGCTTCTGCACCAACCCTGCCCTCTCCAACCTTCCAGCTGCCGAGATTAGATGGAAATTTAATCCCTGGGATTAAGTACAAACAGCAAAGCAGAGTGACCCCCTTTCTCCCACAGCTTCCCAGGCAGCCCAGGGCTCCCTGAAACACACTGTGCCCACCTCACCACCAGCCCTGGCTCTGCTCCACACATCAGCTCAGAGTTTTTTTCCACCCAATGCAGCAGGGTACCCACCAAAAAAAAAAAAAAAAACCAAAATGAGGAGGAAATGCACTTGTGAGCATCCAGACCTTGCAGCCAGCTGGCATCACAAGCCTTGAGGGAGCCGGGAAGTCGCCCACTAAAGTTATTTCTCATTTTCCTCTTTTTTTTTAACCTGTGGAAGGGGGAAGGGACTCTGGGATTAACGGCCCATCTGACCTACCAGTGGTGTAGGCACATGAATCAAACACAATCAAAGGCCCCAGTGTCAGCATTAGCTTGACCCCTACAACTGGCTCGGGCTCGGTGAGCAGCGAGGCCTGTTCTGGCCAGAGCAGCTTGAACCTTCTCCTGGGTTATTAATGCCTGTGAGGGCTCTGCCCAGCTCAGCCCAGCCCTCTGGGTTGGGGTTACAGCCACCTCACCCCCCTGGGATGGCCCAGGCTCTGCCCCACTACGGCAACACCGTCAGGATGGCCCCACTCCCTTGAGTGAAAACAGATCTCACCCCTTTAAGCATCCATTCAAAACCACGGAGAAGAGGAGGGAAGGTGGGGTTTTGGAGGTTTTTTGGGAGGATTAATGATTTTTCTATGGTTGATTTGGTTTTTTCCCCCTGGTGCTCCTGCCTCTTGCCTTTCCATGACTTTTTTGGGCATGATTTCTCTTGAGTGGGTCTGGAAGGAACAGCAGCCGCTCACATCCCATTGGATCCTCTACAGACAAGCCAAGTCCTGGTCCCACCATAGAGATTTGGGACCCACGTCCCAGCAAATGTGCTCCAGACCTGGCCTGGAGGCTCAGCAGGTGCTGAAACATGGAGGAATCGAGCTTTAGAAAAGTCCAGACAAATGCCCCAGGGCATCTTTGGAAACAGGAGTGGCACCTGAGCACATCCTTTAATATTCATTTCCGCTCACAGAAAGAAAAAAAAAAGAGGTGCACATCAATTAGTTCTCAAATAAAATCTCCATCAGGAAAGTGCTTTGTCTGTAGGAGCTGACTTTAATAAAAGAACTTCAGAAAAAAAAGTCCCATGATTCCTCTTTTCAGCAAACTTTTTCCACACTCAAAAAAAGGGAACAAAAATCAGCAAGGGATCATCAGCAGGGAAAGCTGTGTCACCCTGGCTCTGCAGGAGCGGGGTCCAAAGGGGCTGTACATGGTCCTGTCAAAGTTTCAAGCTCACCTTCCATTTAAATGCCATTTTTAATGGAAATAGTGTAACCTCCTCTTCTCCCCACCTAGTCCAACACGGGCTATTTTTATCCTTGCATGCACACTTTAGCTTAACACTGACTTTTGCTTTTAACCTGCTCTTTCCAAATATATATAAATAAAAATTCTCCTATTAAAAAAAAAGAAAACAACAAATAGATGGCAACAGTCTCAGCAACACTGTGCTCTTCAACTTTAACAGGTTACCTGTCATTATACCTTGTTGTATTTTCAGTAATAACTGGATGAGCCCTTACGGGCTCATGTGGGGAACACGGATGGGAGCGTGGCAGGGGTCTGCTGGCTGGGAGGGCTGGCACCTGGCTCTTGTATGGACCACACTCCTCCTGGCTTTCCCCAGGAGCAAGGCTCCCATCAACACCAAGCTGCCAGAAAGCTCAGCACGCTCAGAAATCTGCTTGAACTTCCTGAGAGTGGATTCAGAGCGGGGCTGGCCCTGGATGTCCACCCAGAGCAGATTCGGGGCCAGGAAGAACTGTGAAGCTGCAGATGCTTGAACCAGTTTCCCTGCCTTGGATGCTCAGCGTGGGTCGGCCAGGAATGCTGGAAACCCTGTGCTGCTCACAGCCCTCCCTCTGCCAAAGCTTTCCTGCCACCAGATTTCAGTGGAGCAGCAACACTGCTGGATTCCAAAGAGCAGCCACTGTCCTGGCTGCCTGTGAGCCACCTCCTGGGGCCAGAGAGATTCCTCAGCCCAGCCAGAGCAGAGTCCAAAGTCACTGGGAAGTAGCAGGGGGGGCAGATCCACCCATGGCAAACACTCCAGCTGCAGGACTAAGACCTCGCCCTAAGGAAGTGCCCAGCCAGGATCCTTCTGCCCCAAATTGCTATCCCATGGTGACACCCATGGGGCTGGAACAACCAATTTCGTGTATCACCATTGTCACGACACAATCACGAGACAAGATCAAGAGATTTCAGTGTCCACTTCAATTCGAGTGGGATGCAAAAGCCTACGTTTCTGACAGGTTTTTGGAACCCTGGGGGCGAGAGCTGCTGCTCATCCTGGTCACTAGATTCCAAACTGGATCAGTGGTGTCTGTGCAGTCCCTGGTGCATAACTGTCCTTATCCCACACTTGCAGAGTGTCCCAGACCAGTATCCTAGGGAGATCCAGTCACGTGAGCCCTGATTCCACTCCCCTGGTAAAGGCAACGTCTCTGGATCTCAGACACTGGCCAAGAGCATGAGAAGTCCAAGACTTCTGTGTGATTTTGAACAATTTTTTGAAAAATTGTGGACCTGTCTGTGAAATGACAGAGTAGTTTGATGTCTTTCCTGATGCCATTATTTAGTTCCAAGGTCTTGGGCAGGACAAGTGCTTTGAGATCTCACAGTGGGCTCATCCTCTACGGAAATAAGAGGCTTCAGCATCGCACAGCTTTGCAAAAGGACAGTAAGAGAACAAAACAACCTCTGCTCGTTCCCTCCCAGCCCCTCTCTTAATTCTATCCAGAGCACAGAGCTGGCTGCATTAGGAAGGCTGGAAGCTCAGCAACCCTCTAATTTGGGTAAGTCTTCCTGGCAAACGCTCTAAAATCCATCTGCTCCTACAGACACGGTTAAACTGCAGCCTTGGATAGCTCAGGCTGTGACTGCTGCTGTAACTGAGAACAGAGAGTGGAATCAGAGCGAGCAGAGACGGAAAAGAGAGAAAACGGGGTTGGGACTGCAGGAAACTGAAGAAAATTTGCCTTGAGAACGAGTCCTCCAGTAGCCTTACTTGCATTTGAGTGGTACTTAGGACTTTTACAAGCCCTGTGCATCACAGAGGGTTCCATCAGAGGCAGAGAGTGGCTGCTTTATGCTAAACCAGCCACGGTGGATGGACCAACCCTGAGCAAGGTTCCTCAGGCCCTGACCTTGAGCAAACCCTCCACAAAGCTTTGTCTTGCTTTCAGAAGATTGACATTGATGAGAAGCCATCAATCCAACACAGCACAGCCGTGATGTGAGAGTTTGGAGACTGGCAAGGGGAAAAAAGGCAGCTCCAGCTAAGTAATACCTCATTTCCCAAGAAATCTGGGGTATCTACAGAGGGCCCTGCCTCTTGCACCAGTCAGGCTGCGGTGGGATGGAGGCACCTCACTCATCCCAGCATCCCTGCGAAACACTGTTGCCATTCCATTTCTCCTTCTAAGGGAAGTCCTCAGCACACATTTGGCACAGTTTACAGGATGATGATGACAATGTGTTTCTCCTAAATAAAATCCATTTTTAAAGAGTACATGTGCAATTACTTTGGGTTTTGGCCTGTATTCAGGAAAGAATTTCCCCTCGGGTCAGATTTGGCAGGCACTGGTGGGGTTTTCTTGCTTTCCCCTGTAGGGTGGGCCGTGGTCCACTTCCTAAGATCATCTGGACATTTTCACCTAACAATTTCCCTGCTACTGCTGGGACCCGGGACATTGGCAATGCCCTTGATCTCTCCTGCATGTTCAAGTTTTTGTGGCTTTTGGTCTTTTGTACTAACGGTCTTAAATTTGTTATAGGGTGTTGGGAAGTGTTTTACGGCCTGCAGCGCATGCAGAGGATGTTCTGGGGACCCCTCTGGATTAAGCAGCTATTACATGGTCACCTGTAATTGGGAGGGCCTGGACTCCATGAGGCAGGTGGTCCCTTCTCCTGCTCTGTCACCCCTCCCTTATCTTCCAGTAGCGGGGCTCTGACATGCCACTGCAGGGCGATTACACCCCCAGCACAGTCACGTGTGACATCTCCCCTTGCTCTTTATTTGAAGGGTGATGCTTGTAACCCGAGGTGATAGGGGATATGAGGATAATAAACCAGGTGGAAGCCCTGGGACTGGGAAATTATGAAACCTGGGCTCTGCTCCTGTCTTGCTGCTAATTGATTGAGTGGGATCCTTCCCTCTTCACTCCCCCTCCATCAGCCCGCACTGGTTACTCCAGGCTCATCTTAAGTCAGAAGGAAGGGGGTTTATCTAGTCCTGCAGCAGTGGGGATGGTTTTCCCCTACCCATCCACTGGTAACAGAGCTGTCACATGGAATATAATTGTTAGATCTCTCAGTCCTAATAAATACACGTGGTGAGCTTAGCGCTGTGAGTCTCACCTGAGCTGGGTCTCCTACGGAACAGGCAACCAGGACAGGTTCATCCAGGTTAAGCGCCAGCCTTTTGAGAGCAAACAAGGCATGAAGTGGTACAGCACGATGCCTCCCGCTCTGTGCCACAGGGGCACATGTCTGGGGGTGTGTTTCACCCCCGGTGATATTATTCAGGTCTCCATGCAGAGAGTAGGGCAGATGCTGCTGTTGCCCCGGTTGTTTTCAAGAGCAGAAGGTAACACAAGTAAGAGACATCCTGCCTAGCAACTCAGTCCTAAATCACTAAAATTTAAGCCCAAGCAAAACCAGCGCCTGTGGATCTGGGATACTTTATGGATGAGGCATCATCCCAAAGCTGATCCAAGCTCTTGTCTCATCCACCTCTCACTGACAGCACCAATTTTGTTTAAAGCACGTCCTGCTCCTTCAGACCCCTACAATTCCCCACCCAGAGGAGAAAAAACTTCAAGATCACCTCCAGGAACACAAAATTCCTGGTGGACTGGGCCAGTGGTGCTCAGCCATAGGGTTTGCTTGGGATCAAAGGGGACTGTGTGCTGCGGTCCTCGGCCATGTCCTGAGCTCCACTCCTGCAAACAGGCTCTGCACAGCCGGGAAATCTGGTCCAAAACTGGCGACAGAAACACCCTCTCCTGCTCCCAGATCCAATGTGCAGCACAGATATATTTCCCCCTAATCCTCCAAAAAGAAAAACAAACAAGCACTCAAATGCCAAAAACATTAACTACTCCCCAAATTACTCAGACTACTGCTAATTAGTATAAATTTACGGCAGCTGCACTACTGGAAGTGAGCTCAGACTTTAGCCCTGGAAATTACGGGGGACTATAATTTTCTACAGTTTTTCTGGACTTATAGAAATCTACAGGAATGTTCCAATATACTAACTAACTTCATCAGCCTTTCTAAGCCTCCTTTATTCTGCTCGTACTGGGGCAACCGTGAAGCTCCCAGGCACGAAATCCACGAATGCCTTCCCTCTCAAAGGCTCCTGTACACAGCGAGTTCAGCAATGTGTGTCTGGAGAACCACACAGGAGAGGGCGTGGAGCTCTGCAGCCCGATGCCTTACACCTCGTTCATCAGCTCTTACTGATCAGCACAGATCAATGCTGAGGGCTCTGGAGGGGCTCATCATGTTTGGATTTCGTTTCCCAGTTTCCTGGTGGAATCACCGAGCGGTGATTTTCTGTGTGCACTGTGAAGGCTTGGTCTCAGCAGGATACTGTGCAATGCATTTTTTTTTTTTCCGGCAGGAAAAGCTCTAGATCTGTTTGTCAGCGTTCAGTAGGAAGCTGGAAAGGTGGTCTGGATAATAGAGGCCTTGAGTGCCAGCCTGAGTGTGCAGCACCCATCAGGGTTTGCTATCACCCACCTGTGATGGGCCTCAGCAAGACAACAGGGCTTCTGTAGTAAATAAAACATAAGTGAAACATAACCACCCATCTAACAAGGCATTGCCTAGCCGATTGTTTTGCTACATTGAGTCACCAACCATTACAGTCTAGCAGACTTTCCTCCCTGATTAATCCTCACACATTTAGATCCCACTTCCCACTCCAGAACTGGAGATAAGATCATAAATAGCTTATGTGTGCTTAGAGAATGGATCCTGCAGTAACAGCAGGTAGGCAGACAGGTAGACAGACAGACAGACATGATGATAAGCCATACATCTGGCATGTAAGTATCATGGCAGTGGAATTACCATTCCCCAGCCAAGTTTCACGCTTTGGGGAGTTGTTTTGACATGCTGTCAATGCTGCACCAGAATAACCTGATTTATTTCCCTCGTTCGCTTTGAAAAGGTCTATTTGGTGCCATTTATTTTGCACTCACTTACTCGCCATCCTATCAGGAGGGGGGAGGTCAGCAGGGTCACTCCTGAGAGAGTATCACGTTCTGTACAGAATAGAGAAAACGCTCTGAGTTAGTGGGAAGGGAAGAATTCATGCTGGGGCCTCCTTTCAGCCTCTGCTCTCCCACAGTGGACTCGTATACCTCTTCCCTTCCCACATCCTTGCTCTTCCTTTCAAATGGAAAAGCCAGTACCCCTGTGGCTGATATCCCACCGGCAGCAATCCCTCCCCCCAAAGAGCCTGCTTCGGTTTTGCTTCGGTTTTGCTTCATTTGCACCTCCGCTGAGTCTTGGCTGGGAATTCTCAAAGTGTCCTTTGTGTATCACACAATAAAATCCTTAAGTCTTTTCTGTCTTTGGGTATAAAATAGATGTTGAGTCCCAAGTGGCTGTAAGAGGAACTGAAGGCACAGCAGCAGACAGCAGAGAGATGCATTGCTCATTTTCACCGGGATCGGGATCATCACAACAGAGCAAGGCATTTTTAGGAAAAAAGGATGTGGTGCATTCCCATATTGGCACATGCACACTTGTAAACACATCCCTCCTAGCCCACCTCAACCAGGCAAAAGACACAGCTTGGCAAGAGCTCCCCAAGCAGGAGCCAAGTGCCTCTGTGCCAGGGAAGCAAAAAAATTGTTGTGACAACAGATCTGCAGCCGAGACACTTTGGACCTACAAAAGTGAACCCGATGATCACAGTGCAGCGACTTCAAAGGTAGACGCCAGAAGAGAGAAACCATCAGTGGGTTGTGTGACCTTTTCCTTCTTCTGGAACGTGACATGGATGGGCAAGGCTGGCACAGGAGTGGAAACAGTCAGAGCCTGATGGATCCATCTGCAGCAGAAGCAGCAGCCCAGGGAAGCAGAGAGCACAGGCAACGTTCCAAGCCACTTGACTTCGGCAGCAGCAGCTCAGACCTGCTCGGTAGCAAGGCAGGATCTCCCTCCCACTGAATAATGCCTGGTTTATCACTGCCTCCCGCACACAACCTGCCTTTTGCACTCTTTTCTCGACGGTTACATCCGTGAGAAACATTCCTTACACGTCCTACAAGCGCAGCCAAAGCTCTAACAGGACCGTTTTAACCGGAGACTTCAGCTGGCACCTTTGCTTTGTTTAGTTCATTAGTTGGGGGGACATCTGAGTACAAAGGGGTGACTGGCCTGGGCATTAGATCATGGAATAACACGAGCTCCATGTGCAGCTGAGAGCCAACACTTGACACTTGTCTTCTTCCATCTTCACAGCCTGGTGCTTCTGCTGCTCCAGCCCGGAGGCCTCTGCTCAGTTAATCACCCTCACACTTGATAGCTACTGCCCGACCAGCTGTCCTGCTGTTTCCAAACACAGGAACCCACTCCCCTGGTCCTCCACGCTGAGGAATGAGTGTCGAACTCGCCACATCATGCGTGTGTGTGGCTCTGGAATCAGTAGAGCACTGGAAGAATCATGTACAGTTCAGATAAGCACCGAGGTGAAGTATGGACATTTGTGCAAAGGTCTCCTTCCCCTCAGCGAAAGAGAAAAGGTGACCTCATTGGCTCAGAAAAAAAAAATCTCTGTAAAAAAGAAGCCAACTCTCAAAAAGAGGAAGAAAATACTGTCGGGGGTAGAATTTTCTTTCTATTTTTAGAAAGGAATAGCACCCCAGAAGTAGCAGTCCAAAGAACCCAGGATCATGATTTAAGGTAACATAAAAATAGCCGCAAAGTCCAAGGGGAAAGAGGGAGATATTTCTATTCTGCACACTGCAGAATTCCCTCTGGAAATGCAGACGGGTTTGCTTCATTTCCTCTTCAGCTTTTGCTGAAATCTCAAGCAGCACGAAAGCCCCCTCTTTGCACTGAGAATACAACTGTTGAGTGCATAAGCTCTCCCCACATCACATTAGGCACGTCTCCATTCAGCAACCAGCCTCTTTTGACTCCCATTCCTCTTTCAAAGAGGAGAGAAATCTGAACTGAAGAGCTGGTTTTGACAGTCCTTTATTTGCAAATCTGCTTGTCTTTCAAAGGCATTTTAGTCAAGAAACTTCACTGAATGAGAGCACAGATCTCTCACCAATTCCTGCATCTGTCTAGAGCGGGGACTTCCCTAGAGGAGGAATGGAGCTCATCGAGGAGGATTTCTCCTCCCGTTCCCTGCTGACGTGCCCTCTTTTCCCGTTCCCACTATTCAAGCTGAGCCCTTCCACTTCATTATTATCTAAAATCCAGCTGCTCTTCCAGCCTCTACTACCCAGGCCTGTCTCCTCTTCCACTCAGAGAGGGCTTCTCCCAAAGCTGTGAAGGACCATTTCCTATTCCATGTGTTCCTCTTAAATTATTGTAGTAGCTAGAAACAAAAAAAAAAAAAAAAAAAAAAAAAAAAAAAAAAGGGGAGGGAGGAAGAATGACAGATGAGCTCATAGCTGAGTTTTCAGGCCATAAATTGAGAGCCAAGACTGATATCCAACGCTGTAAAACCAAGAAAAGCTTGGTTTTATTGTGGAGGGAGATGTGGGCAGCTTTCCTTCCCATTTCACAGCCTAAGGAGCAGGAGGGAATGACGGCCACGTTGTGGTAAAAATAACAGGCTGGTTGAGATTCCCAAACTGGGCTCCTGAAGACAAGAATTGAATAAATACTTTGGTGCCCTCCTTAATTACTCTTTTTATGACCGTGTTTTAGTTACCTCAAATGGAGTCTGCGAAGGGATTAGTAAATAACGCTTTCCTTTGTTAACCTTTCTGTCTACTTTTTGCTGCTCTGCCAAGATGTGACACCCTCCAAAACAAACAGAAAACACAAGAATAAATAAAGACTTCATCAGCTCCACGAGGTGTTGAAACAAGAGCAGTGAGAAAAGGTTCAGTCATGTTATTTTGATGGATGGAACATCCCCTGAATTCCCTTTATAGGATCTTTTATGGTGATATGTGGGACTAAGAGAGCTGCAAGATCTTTCCACGTGTGATTTTTATATGGTTTTTCTGCAGCTTGGAGGCTGTGGCCTGCTTCTTGCAGCACATCAGGGCTGATAAAGCTCTCAGAGGGACTTTAAGTGCTCAAACTAATTATCTTCGACCGCTTGGGATCCACAGAGGACATCCTAGTAGGCTGAGTGGAGTTTCCTGGCTCACTACCTTGTTTTAAACCTGGCTGCCATATTCTGAACTGAATTTAGGAGGCTAGACCATCACTGCCTGCTTTCCTGGTGTCTTTCTGTGAAAGCAAACACTGCTACGGGGGCATCACAGCCCCCAGTGAGGAAGGAGGTGGGGTGTGAGGCCACTGAAGGACGAGAAGTTGCCTTCAAGACAACATTCCCCATTAAAATGTGGGTTGGTGGACAAGCAGTGACAAAAAGAACGGGGAAAAGGGTGATGGTATGAGCATGGACCAGCCCCCGGGTCCTGCAATGAGAGGAGAAGGGGCCACTGGATATTTGTGTGTCCTCTGACAGTGACAACAGCTCCTGAGAGCACGGCACTGTGAACCTCAGTCCTGCCAAGGAGAAGACCCCCATCCCATCCTTCACCTGACCTCAGGGAAAGTTGGAGAGGCTCCTGCCATGAGCCTTCAACCTCTCGGTGCCATCTCAGCCTGCTTTATTCCCCTCCAACTCCCAGGATGAGCCCCTGCTGCAGGGTGTGCTGCCGCAGGAGCACCAAGACCACCTCACCCAGAGCTCTTTTCTCCCCTCCCCACTCCACGTTTACATCACAACCCTGTTTCTTGCCAATCTGCTCTTCCCTGCAGAGAGGGAAAGAGGGAAAAGGGGGTTTCGGTGCCCAAACCTCAAGGTCCTTCTGAGAGCTTTCTGCTGCCGCAGAAAGTCCCTTCATCATCCTTAAGATTCACATAAAAGCAGTTGAGGTTAATATCGGAGAAGCCAAACTATAAACTGAGAATTACGCTTTAGCCTAAATAAATCATCGCTTTCGGAGTCGGGTCTGTGGCCAGGGTGGGGGGGAGGAGAGGAGGGGAGGGAAGCCCCTCGGACTGCCCGGGGACGGGGAGAGAGGGAAAGTGGCTTTTAGGAGCTGAGCACTCAGAGGCTTCATCCAGCTTGCTGGGACCGACCTCCTCGGGGCTTCCCAGGAGGAATCTGTCCTGTTTTTGGGGGGCTCCTGGAGGCAGAGCCTCCGCTCCCCCACCCTGGGGCCGCTTCCTCTCTCCCTGCGGGAAATGTCCCTCTAATGATTCCCCTGCCTCCCTGCTCTGCAGTTTGTCAGGCCGGCTGACTTCAAGCCATCCTGCATCTGTTTCGCCTGGAGAGCCGCGCTCGCCTACGTTTTAATAAACCCTATAATTTACACATTTCCCTCATACCCTGTAATTTCACCACCCCGAGACACGGCGAAGGGAGAAAGCGCAGAGCTGGGAGCGCTCGCAGAAAGCGCTGCCAGAGAATCAAGAAATAAGTAGAAGGGCTTAAATCTGCAGCAGTAAAATAATCCAGGGGAGGGAGCCAACAATGACTGAAAAATAAACATCTCCCCCTGCGAAAGCCCGCAGCCAGCCCCGCTCCTCGAAGGCTGGCGCTGCCAAGAGATCGGGTGCGCTGGGAAACGCGCCTGGGGACTCCAGGAAAAAAAAAAATTGATGTGGGTTATATGGACCCCTTTTATAAGGCAACTGTTAGCGGTAACTAAGTTTAAATTTATATGTTCAATAAAGTCTCTTTTCCCCCCTCGCTCCCTTCCAAGTGCCAGAACCACTCAAGGAAGCCGACACACGCTTCCCATTTGAAAATGTGTTATTTGACCATTTTTATTCTCCGCTTTTGTTCTCGGGGCTGCAGCCCCTCCGAAGGCGAGCGGGGGGGGCATTTCTGCGCCGAGATCAAAGCGGTTCTGTGTATACACACACTCGTGCAAATTATGTATTTGTGATCAAGTAACGCGGCATCAGGAAAAGCTAGGCGGGCATGTGGGAGAGTGAGATATTTACACAGGCCTGGCCAGAGGCAGAGGCATTATTTTAAGTGTTTTTCGCTGGTGCCAAGTCATCTGTTCACATATATGTGTGTGCGTGTAAAGATGATGGAGAGACCAGCTCTCCAGAGCCAGGAGAACGGCCTTAACCCCCCCCTCAGTTCCCCAGTGCGTCTTGTCCGGACTCCTGCCACCCTTCAAATCTCTGTGTGTGTCCCCCACGCTCGGGTCGTGGTTCAGAGTCCCCGTCACGGCGAGTCACGATCACACATGAACCACGACCTCAACGCACACCGGCTGCTCTTGCTTCCCCAGCGCAGCTTTATAGCCCACATAAAGGAATATATATATTTCCCCTATAAAGACATGACTTAACCAAAGGATCGCGGGTTCTTCGGCATCGGGGAGAATTAAAATTAAGAAAAAAAAAAAAAAAGGGAAAAAGAAAAGAAATCCGGGCTGTGCTCCTCTCCTCAAACGGGAAATGTCACTCGAGTTTTGGGGCCAAAAAGCAGAAGGTGAAGAGGGAGGACCGAAGGATGGGAGATCTGTCGGGACCCCGAGGCCCTCAGCTCTCCTTGCCTGCGAGGGATTATCCCCTCCTGTCTCTGCTGGCCGGGAATCAGAAGAGGGGAAACCCCCCCACGCACCGGGAGCCAGGAGCACAGGGGCTGTCCCCGGAGCAGCGCCCGCGGGTGCGGCGGCGGGAGCCCATCCCAAGGCACCCCAGGGAACTCGGCAGTGGAAGGAGGAGCATGGGAGAAGCCAAGCCTGGCAGAGCGTTTACGATGCGAAATCCCGATAAAACTCGCACTGAAATAATTTCGAACACAAGTCGGGGCGGGAGGGGCTCGGATTGATTCGAAATGTCCTTTCCAGGCGGTTGGCTGCGGGAGAAGGGTGGGTAAAGATCTCCCGGGGACTGTGAAGCAGAAAATCTCTCCTCTGAGCCAGCACGAAGCCTGGGAGGCTCAGACACAGTAGAGCAACTCCAAAATAAGACTCAAAAGCACGGAGTCTTGGGAAAGGGGGAGTCCAACTCCAGCCCCACTGCGGGGAGGGGGTCCCTGGAGTGGGGAAGGGGACTCCAAGCTGCAGTTTGTGGCAGGGACATGCAGCCCTCGGCATCGCGGAGCATCCCCGGCCCTGCCGGCTGCGAGGCTTTTCCCCCCGCCCCGCCGCTTCCCCCTTCTCTTTCCACTCAATCTGCATTATTATTAGCAGTATTTTATCCTAGGAAAAACAAACGTCTCCCTCCCTTCCCACCACACACCGGGGGGGTAAGGGGTGGCAGGCCCAGATAACAAAGCAGCTGGTGTGGAACGAAGTTGTAAGGAAATAATTGATATGTAATAAGGCTGAGTGAATCTATCCCAAAGAAAATATTGCGTAAGCGGTTATGATTAAACATGCCCGGGCGAAAGGCGCTCTCATAAAGGAGTAATGGAGCTAAGGAAACAAATGATCATTGGGAATGTTAAACACAGAGGGGCATTTCATCACACAAACATAAATTCAGCTTGAAAGAGACTTAAGGGAAAAAAAAAAAACAGGAAAAAAAAAGAAGAAAGCCCCCTTTCCCTCCCCCCGTTACCCTCAGGTTGTGCGACGGACGTTGTTTGAAGACCCTGGAAGTGCGGGGGGTGGGGGATGCAGCGGCAGGAGACCCCTCTGGCCAAGGAGGACTCGATCCTGCCCTAAACCCTCCTGGGTTTAGACCCGGAGCAGACGCAAAGCTTCATCCATCCAGTCCCTCCGTTCCCTGAACGTGTGACCGGTCCCAGCCCGTCCTGCCTTTGGGTCATCCCCCACCCCCGCACTCCCTCGGATCGGGGCCGGATCCTTCCTCTCGCAGCGCTGCCTCCGTCCCCCAACTACCCCATTTCTCCCCCTCCACCAAGAGATATCTCTGACCAGGCAGTGCATCCCCTACCAAATTCCGTGTCTTTCCTCATTTTTACAAAAAGTGAGAAATTTAAAAAAAAAAAAAAAAAAAAAGTGTCAATGTTATCCCAGATAAACGAAAAGGGAAAAAAAAAAAAAGAAAAAAGAAAGAAAAAAGAAAATTCCGGAGCCTCTCTTCCTTTTAACACCGCTCTCTTCTCCGGATAAATCCCTTTTCCAAAGCCAGGGAGCGCGGCCGCACGGTGGGAAAGTCGCACCGCTTATTCCAGGGCCAAACCTCCGCCTTTGCAGCTTGGCGGCTTTACAGGCGGCAACGTGCTCTTGGCTGGATCCCCGGCCGTCAGGCGCAGGAATCGGGGCTCGGAAATTCGTGAGCAGAGAAATAATTCGCTGTCCCGACTGCTTTTGGGTGATTTTGGCTCAGGGGAACCCAAGCACAGCTCCGCTACCACCTGTCTGCGACACCAGGCGCTGTGCCGGCTCGTTGTCAAGCATTTTAACCGATTTAAATAATTATTCTCATTTTCCCCCTTTTCTAGAACCGGTTGAGGTGGATGTTCGACCCACTCGGGACTGCAGGACCGGCCCTGCCTTTGCTCCACGTTCGGGCTCTTTGCGGTGCTGCAGGAGCTTGTTTTCGTTTGAATTAAACCCGGGGAAAGAGCGGGGGGAAAGAGAGAGAGAGAGGCGGGAGATATTTGTGTAACAACTTGAAATAATTTACCCCAGAAAAAGGAAATCTGGGCAAGAGTTTATCAGGCAGTTCCCTTTGCCAGCATGTTTAAAATGTATAAGTAATTTTAAAGTGTGTCTTCACTTAATATATTTTCCCCTTTCTCCTTCAGATGACAAGGAAGACCAGTGATTGCAAGATGTCTACAGATAGCGCCCTTTAAGAGTTTCCACATTGTACGGTTGGGGGGAAAAAATGTGTTTGCGGTTCCTACGTCCCTGCCGACAACTTTCTTATAGTCTGGGTTTACGGCTCCTATTGTTCGGGTTGCTCACGGTGGATTTAAATCACACTGTTCTCCCCTCCCCAGCCAAAGCGGGATGACGGGGGGGAGAGGAATCCAGGTGTGTCTAAAGGCAGAGAAAAAGATTTACTCTAAAAATACGCGAAAGGAAGAAATGCCACCCCCCTCCCCAAATCGCGCTGCGACTCCCAGTAAATCCAGGTTTAACGATGGAGCTGGGTTGGGTTTGGTGCCGGGCATTTTTTTGAGGGGCATTAGAGAGAATCACTGAAGCTTTGGGGTTTTGGGGGGGGCGAAATGAAGCGGGTTGTAGGGAATATGAGCGAGGCACCCCTGGTTTTGGCGGGCGCGGGGCCAGGCTGCGAGGGGAAGGAGCTGCCTGGCCTTGGGCAAAGCCCTCTACTTTAGGCTCGGGATTAAAAACCAGCATCGTGATCGCTACCAAACCAGAGCCACTCGAGAGATAAATTACATGAGGAGAAAAAAACCCCACCATCTCTTTTTTCCCCCCTTCCCTTTGGAAAAGGAGGCGAATTCCGAGTTTTCCACATAGAAAACAATTCTCTTTTCCTTTCTCCATAGTTTAAATCACGAATCTCCCGCTCCTGGAGCTCTCGCAGTGCACTTGCTGGAGCAAACCCGGCGGTGCCTTTGGCCAGGGAGAACTCCCGGGCAGAGGTGAGTGTCTGGAGAGTTTTCGCAGGACTTTCTCCATCTCGGAGGGAAGATGTTTCATTTCTGATTTCCTCCCTGGCTTTTCAAAAGGGGTGCGGGGAGCCCCTTCCCAACCACTCTGAGCTCAAATCAAAGCTTTGAGACAACCTTTAAAACCAAAGGAGGAACGGGCCGGCTCATTCATTCGGCTTCGTGGCGAATATTAAGATTATCCGGGGAAATTAGCCAGGGTTTCTGCAGGACGGAGCAGCCTCGCAAAGAAGAGGATGGAGCAAATTGTCCTGGGCTGCAGGAAAATATATTTTCTTGGGGCAGTCAGCAACAGCAGCCAGAAATTTGCTTGGGCATAAGCACCTAGAGCAGGGTCAGGCAGGAGAAATGAAATTTTGTAGAGACGCCTTTACCCACAGGTTTCCCACAGCAGCAGCCCAAACCCTGAAATCGAGTGCAGAACGGAGCTTTTGAATTGCCGAATATTTGGTTAATTTGGCAAATTAGGAGCGAACATTATTGAGGTTCCTGAATTCTTTTTATCCTGACACTGACCAATATAAGCCAGAAGTTACTCACATTTTAGGCGTATTTGAAGCCCCATCCTAAAATCAGTCACAAAACGCCCGGCGTGACAGAGTCCTTACTATCGCTTTCCAAACTCGATTTTAATTCTCTAGTCACCGTTTTACTCCAAATCACCCCAAGTGCCAAGACATTATTCTCCCAGTGTAACGATTTACCTCATCCCTACCACGGCTTTTCGGTTTTGCCGATTTGGGGGCGGGCGGGGAGGTACCTTCGAGTTTTCGGGCAACCAGAAAAGCATCAAAACGCGTTTTTCCTGAGTGATGATATTTAATAAAATGTAAAAAAAAAAAAAAACAAAAAAAAAACCAAAAAAAAAACCCCAACCAAAATCAACCCAAATACTTTACCCATCCCCGTGTCCCCGACTGTTTCTGGGGGCTGGGGGCGCGCAGCCGTCGGGACCACGCTGGGTCCTTGCTCGCCCCCGGCACCCTCACATCGTCCGGGGGCATTTCGTGTCGCTCGACGGACACAGGGAGCACGGGGCGCCCGGGCCGTGGTTTACACGATCCTGTGGTTTTCATTATTTTCGTGGTGGGAGACAGAAGGAAATAGGAAATAAATATATATATATATATGTATTTTTGTGTTGAGCTACTTCTTGGACGTGAAGAGCAGCGGAGATGCAGGGGAGAGTCCCGAAAAGGCCTCGCGCTGCTCGGGAGCGGCTCTGCAAAGCCACGCGTGTCCCTTCCCGGCTCCTGGAGCCTCACCACCCGCGGAGGATGCGCGGGAGAGCTGATCCTCCGCACCCGCGGCTGCATCTCCCCGCCCGCCCCATCCCTCGCAGCCCACGGAGGGGCAAAGAGCCAGTTCCTCACATTCTGTGCCAAGCTCCTAATGCACAGAGCCAAAATTCTAACGTACAGCGCGCCAAACAGCGCCTCAGAAAACAAATCAAACAAAAAAAATGATAAATTAATAATAACTTAAATAAAAATAAAAATCAAACGCCAAAGCTTTGTGCCATCTACAATGAGGGGGTCCTGGATCCCACCGAGAAGGGGAGGCGGAAAAGAGGGTGGGTTTTCCTTTGATGAATTCCTAAACAATTCCTATTATTAATTTCTTTACCAACCAAGGGTGAATACGGGGTCCAAATGGCGAGATTTGCTTTTCAAAGAGTAACGTGAAATCAAAACACCTGTTCCACATTAGCCCTCTCCCACTTCCACCTCCACTGTAAATGAAATCATTTAAATAATAATAAAAAAAAAACCCGGAGAGAGAATAAGCGCATTGTTTTTCTCTCCTGACATATGGGATCGAAGCTGGAGATCCGGGCATCACTTCAGGTGAATAAATTAATAATAAAGCATTTGAGAACCACAGAATACTCTGAGCTGGAAGGGACCCACGAGCATCATCGAGTCCGACCCTTAGAGAAGTGACTCGGCAAGTTCTACCAGAGCATCTTCAGGCACGTTCACATCCAAAACCTGACAGAAGCACAGGCAACCCCAGACCTCCCCCAGAATTCCTCAGCCGGGTATGGACACCTGGAGGACAGCGAGCCCAGAGGCAACAGTGACACGCTCCCAGCCCCTGCACCCCAAACCCCCCGCACCTACGGGTGGGCCCCCAGCACCCCCGTACCCCAGGGTCCGCCCCGTCGGATCCGCCCCACGCACGTCAGCCCGTCACCCGAGTGGGTGGGCACGGGGGGAATTCATCCCCACGCTTTTCCCCCGTTACAGCCGACCCCACTCACGTCCTCCCCCGACGGGTGCCAACCCCTCCAAGCCCACACCAGGGGAGCCGTGGGGTGGTCCCCGGGCAGGGGCAGCCGGGGGAGGCCCGGGGGAGCCCCTTTACCTTGGTGGGCTCGGCAGAGGTCTCATGGGTGCCCTGGCAGCGGGCTCCGCTGGCCACCGGCCCTATTTCCGCTTGTAACTACGAGGGGACCCAGCGCCTCTCCCCGATAAGGTATCGCAGTGTCTCTGCCGTCGGCGGTCACCACCTCGGCCCGGAGCTCCGCGGCACCGCTGGCAGCCGTGCCGGGACAGCGGGGAGATGTCGAGGCATTTCTGGGAATAATCACATCACACAAGTGCTTACATTCCGGCTTCCTTTCTCTTTATCCCTACCACCAAGTTTGAAGTCACACCTTCTACCGGATTGTTTAAGGTCTCCGGGTTGGAGTGGGGGTGGGTGGCAGTGAAGGAGTATGTGTGTGTGTGTGTGTGTG
>VZRE01014474.1:28250-46948 GCA_013396775.1 Cephalopterus ornatus
CCCCCCCCCAAAATCCCAACCCCTCACCCTTTCTGTTTGTTTTTTTGCCTGGACTTCAGGGTCTGCAAAGAGCACTGCAAGCCTGGGAGTCCTGAAAGCTGCTCAGGCTGAGCTGCAAAGTAACAAAAAGACTTTGTTTTCCCCATACGGTCACCCAGGGGTTCTGGGAGACACGTACACATTGTGGGAAAACACACCTGGAAAGGAGAATATATAGAAGTATCATACACAGACACGTGCACAGGGACAGATCTCCCAAAATGCACATGTGAAGGCCTTAAACCTGCAGCCACCAGGAGGTTTGATAAATGTGCTGATATGAAAATAATCCACAGTAAACATCCATGGGTGTGTGCACGCAAATACCTCCTTACAGATCTCACACACACTTTACATACCCGGGCATTGATCTTAATTAACTTGAGATCTTAAAAACCTGAGCAGTAGGATTTTGACTGGGAGTTGGCTATTTCAGTGCTGTAATTAACTCTGGAAATTCACTTTTTAGTGCAGAAAAGCACCCATCAGTATCTTTTTTCATCAGGCATTTTGCTCTATTCCCCCTCTTCTCTCTGTCCAGATTCCCTGTGGCTTTGTGCTACCACCTACTGTGCACTGTGCTCACCTCATCAGTCCCTTCATTTGGGATCTACTTGGAATTCTTAAAAATCAACCTGATCCCCTCTGCTTATGTTTCCTATCAGGCACTCAGCTTGTCCACCGAGCAGCAGCAGCCTGGAAGACACAGACTGGTTTCTGTATTTTCCTTTTTTTCCCCCCATCCCCCTTAAGATACTGGATTTTACTGCTTTATGAAAAAGGGTAATTTGGGGCACTGAAAGCTGGTTATGGAGCACCCAGCGCTCACACACGTTAATGGGCAGGGTAAAACCAAGCAGATGGAGACAAGTGCTTTCTGACTGAGAGGCAGCGTGGGCTATTCCATGGCTGCTGTCAGAGGGCAAAGCCTGTGGCAGTGCCCTTGATCTCACTGTCACCCTTCTCATCCTTCATTTAAGTCCCTCTTTTCATACTGTAACCACCCTGGGGCCAGTAATTGCCTCTTCTTCATGTAGCTCTTGGACAAAACTAGGACCCCCATCACACTCTGCTGGTTTCTAATAAATAATCAGAGCATATGTGCACCATTCCTATTGCTGCAAAAAACCTGGGGTTTGGCTCGGATTTCTAGTTATCACCTAGTGCCAATAATAATAACAATAATAATAATAATAATATGAACATTGCTTTGTGGATTCAAACCTGCCAGAAAGGCAGGAGGCCAAGTATTACACTTGTGGGAGGTATCTTGCAGAGTACTCCAAGGATCTTTTGTTAGGTCTGGCCTTATTTAATATTTTCATTAATGACCCTGTAAATGGATTACACAGCCCATTAATAAAATTGGCAGATGCTACCCAGTTAAGGGAACTCATGAAAAGCCAGAGAGGATTAAAAAGGGAGGGGAAAACAACAGAGAAAAGTAGGAAGAAAGGACTGAGAAAGAACACAAAATTATTGGTGAGGATTAAATTCAGGAAAAGGTGGCTGGAAGATTATTCAAAATCTAGATTCTTCAGTTGTGGTTTTATCCAAAGAAACCAGTAAAAATAAGTTATTAGTCCCAGAGAGAGCGTGGGGCAGAAGGTTACAGCCTGAAGTTTGCAGTGAGGGTTGCCAGGAGGGCAGGGACCACAGCAGGAGCCCTGCTCACACACAGAGGTGGGAAATGGGGGACGTGCACCCTATTGCTGAGCAGCTGCCAAAACACCCAGAGAAATCTAAAAAGAATACAAGCAACTGCTCACGTTGAAAAGGGTAGAAAAGACCCCTAAATTTGAGGGTAGCATTCATCAGCTGCTGCACACAGGCAGTGCAGAGAAGCCCCCCACATCTTTTTGGGTTCTGTCACGTGTCACTACATAGATCTGTTATGTAGATATGATAACTATCTACACATTTATTGGACCTTGACTATCCACCTTTCCCTCTCAACTCTGCCACGGGCATCTTGTGAAGCATCTGCAAATAACACTCTTCAACCATGAGGAGTCTGGGAGGTGACATAAGCACCTCACCCAGTGTCTCGATCCCATGATTGTTGTCCTCCCCTTGGCTCATTCTCCAGAGCAGTGACAAGGTGCTGGTGGGGACCTGCTGCTCCTTCCTGCTGGGCAAACATGAACCTGGCAATAAGCAGCCCAGGAAAGAAGAGAAGACGCAATGAAAACAGGGGCAAATTTAATAATAAGCAGGAAAATCTTCCCAAAAGCTCTGCTGGCCTGAGAAGGGTGGAAAGTGTTGCAATTCTCCACTGATATGAGACTTAAAATAAGACAGAAGCTCATGAAACAACAACAACAACAACAACAAAAAGCTGATTGATCAGGTATAAAGCAGAAATAGGGAAAAAAGAGGATGAAGAATATGGCATAATTGTTGTCTCTACTCTCACCTTCAACAGACATTTCAGGATGTATAGATGGATGTGTAGCAAGAGCACCAGGGGCTTTTCCGAAGTGGTTCCACACGTGCTCCTGAACAGCACAGGCACTGAACAAAGGCAGCGGGTGTTCGGAGCCCCTGTGCCAGAACAGGGCTGTGGGTTTAAAGTGAGCCAGGGACATGACCACAAAGTGCCAGATGTTCCACTGCTGGAAATCAGAATGGATCCAACGGCACCAGGAAAACTCTCATGGCACAGAGGGTCTGATGCACCACACGCTGCAAGGCCGTGGATTTCAGTGTGTGTCCTTCTTAACAGGCTCACATGCACTAAATCCTGGTGCCTGAAGCTTTTACAGGTTGTTGGGCACAACTTGTGAAGATCTGTTGTGCCAAGGACTGTGGCCCGATTAAAATCTGCTTCAAGTTGTCTCACTTCTCTTTCCTAAATAATTCTATTGCTACTTCCAAAGGCAAAGAAGAGGCAAGAGACCCAACAATGGACCCAGTTTACCATTGCATTTGCACCTGTTTTACATCACACACAAAAAGCTGTACCAGTATAAAACCTACCTGCTTCAAAGAGTCTGTATTAATTAATTATTAGAATCTCTATTCTAAGCCTGACCATTTCATTGAGACATAAACCCCTCAAAACTTGAGTATTTCAGCATTTTTTTCACTCAGCACTTGCTATTCAATTATTTGCCTTTTTCTCTTTACACTGGGTCACCACTACAGAAATCTTAGCCAAATTATGTAAAGCCATGAATATGATTATGGCCTGCTGATGTAAATAGGCAGGAAGGGGTAAAATCGCTTGGTTTTGTGTGTGTGTGTGTGTGAGAGAGAGAGAGAAGGATCCAGATCCAGTTTATAAACATCCATCTCCAGTAATGAGTCCTCTAGGAAGAAATGAAAAATAGCCCAGGCCTGGTAAAGTCAATTAAGTTGCTTTTAAATAAGAGGTTACCCAGAGAGGCCAAGAGTTAACATGTAGAGGCTTATTGCCAGTGCTGTAAAAAATAAAAGAAGGCTTGAATATTTGAAGACATTTGGTTGCTATTATAAACAAGTGGATCTAATAGTGTGGGTACATTCATAGACTAACTGTAGAAGTTGGGCATCTTATAAGGACACATTGAAAGGAAAAACTGCAAGGTTCCCTGGCTAAATAATTCCAAATGGGTCATTATAAAACCACTGATACAACACGTGTGGTTGGGACACAGGGCATTTATAAGGAAAGCTTTTCAAACCAACCAATAATGAGCAGCTAACAACAAGAGCCCAGCCAAAGGTGTGTGTAATCTGCAGAGAACACATGGCAAAGCTTTACGGTGCAAATTCTTAGAACGACCTGCAGAGCAGATGGCCCTGACACCACTTCAAGCAGTTTGGAAAAATCGGCTGAGGTTTGTCGGATTCTTGAGACTCAGAATTGTAAATGTGAGCTTAGTGACAGCACTTTCCAGGGACAAAAGGGGCTGTATTTAAAGGGATGAGAAAGAAAAGACAATAGGAGAATAAAGATGTTCCTATTCTTCCGCTGGAAAGCCCAAATTTTTCTCCTTGGAGCAAATCCTCAGTTTCTTGGGGGGGTTTCAAGGAGATTACAGCGGGCTGTTGAAAAAAATCCGAGCACTGACCGGTAATTCTTGCAAAGACAAATAACTTGGAGGTGGAGAAGCATCATAACCAGGCACCAAAGTCACCTCAGAGAGGCCACTGCTGAGCCACCCACCCTCTCCCACACAGGGGAGCTTCCAGAGGTTCCATGGGCTGTCAGCTCTTCCCACTGGAAGCACGAAATCCCTTCCCAATGGCAGACTCGAGGCATCCAGCAGGAGTTTTGACCACCACAGACCCTTCGTGTCACAGCCTGACAAGCAGCTCAGAGTTGGTCGCTGAGCCAAACTATTCATCCCCCCACATCACACATTTAAATATCTGAGCCCCTTCACAGACTCGTCTTTGTACCATACAAATAGGGACAGTCGATGGGAAAGGGACGTCCAAGAAAACACGAGGGGCCAAGTTTTATGATCCTAAAGAAGCAGAGTGACCCCCCAGCAAGGGAGTTTTTAGAAGTATCACCACAATCTTGAGTTAAACATGAAGTTGCTCCTGACTACCCAAAGCAGCACATCGGGTTTGACACGGGCGGAGGTGAGGATCAGACGTGAATTCCCAGGAGACACGGTATCCCCACGCAGGATGCAGCCCTTCAGTACAGCAAAGGGGAATCTGGGATCGGGATTCCCGGTTTGAAATTACGCGTTGAATCACGGATTCCTCACGTGGAGCGACGAGTTTCTGCTCCTGCTCCGGAGCACGGCACTGCTTTCCTGCGGGCTCGGCAAGCAGCAGGACAGTGGGACCACGTGCCCTGCCTTTCCCGAGCCTCCCGCCTGCCTCCCTCACACTCCCTGTCAGCTGCGGGGGAACGGGAGATCAGCAAACACCGGGTCAAGCGAATTAACGTCACCAGAAAGGAAGCGGGGTCAGAGCTAAAGCGGCGTTTCCCTCCATCGACCGCAGGCTGAGAGCGTGGACGGCGACAATTAACTCAGCAGCTTGATGAGGAGACTGCCCCTTCAGTCCCCTTCTCCTTCGGAGGGAGGGGAAGGGAAGTGTAGTCACCAGAAATCACTTCTTACATACAGCACCCCCCTAAAGGACCATCCAGCCTCACCACACCTGGGAATCCCACGGCAAAGGTGGCTCCCACCCTGTGCAGCACAGCATGGGGTGGCAGAGGAGCAGGCAGGAGTGCAAATCCGCCTCTGTTTGTTTAAGCCACCAGTAAATTAATGCTGCAAATCTGCCAGGCTGACCCTGTGGTTTCAGGGAGATTTTTTCTGGCTTTTTGGTCTGGGGTATTATACACACACAGGTTTCCTTTCTAGCCCTTCATAAACATTTCTGACCAGCTACTCAAGAGGAACGGAGTGGGGGGAACATTCCCAAATCCCAGTGTGAAAACCCCGTGGCCTCCTCTCTCGCGTAAACACTGCTCTTGTCCTACCAGTCCTACACTTGGTTCCCGGGATGGGGGACAACCTTCTCCCAGCCGTGGTACCTGCGTGCTGTGGGGTCACCTGCCAGTCAGCAGCAGAGAGGGTCAGGCTGGGTGTCAGCAGCTCTGTAGCACACCAGGGAAGCCCTGGGATTATTTATTAACTTGTCCCAGTGCTGTCAAAGGGGAGCAGGAAGAGCCTGGAGACACTGGGGAGGAAAGGAAGGAGAGGCTGAGTCCATGGGGCGAAGAGTCATTTCTAGGAAGATGCCAACAAAGGGTGACCATAAGACTCCTCAAATCTGGGTCCTGAAATTGTGCAGAGCCCCACTCCTACCCTCTGGAGACCCCATTAGCACCTCGACCCAACAGGCAGAGCACAGAGCAGGCATGGTTTGGGAAGTGCTCCCCCATCCTTACCAGCCATGAGCAGGCAGGCACTAATGAGCATCCAAAGCTATGGTGGTGAGCTCCACGCTGAAGCAAAATCACAGAATGAGGAACTAAATAAAACCTCCTTGGTTCTATTTGTGGGTGACAAGCCCTCTGTTTTAGAGATGTGTTTAGTGTCACAGCATCCAGTGGTACAGGTCATAAGACCTGGGGTCATCCCCAAGGGCTCCAGCTTGGTGTGATCTTCTGTAGAACAAGTGCTCAGCCTGTTTCCCTAAGGAAAGGACATGAGCCCTGCCTGCATGTACCTGCCTCCATTAATTATTTGTCTCTCCTGCCTCCATTCACAGTTGTTGGGTGTCTGGTCCCACTTTCAGCAGCCTGCTGTCACTCCTATAGACACAAAATTCCTACGCAACACGGAAGAGGAAAAAATCAGTGCCCTCACTGAGACAGCCACAGACTTCAGCCACACTCCTGGACATCAGAGAATCCGCAACCCAGAGCACCTTTAGAAAGCTGCACACAGTAATGAGTTCTCTGGACTAGACACCACAAAATCCCTCTCTGAGAATATGTTTGGCGATCAAATTTCTTTCAAGTTTCGCTACTCATTTGTCCTTTCCAAACATACTTGTAAGATCTGCTGTGGCAGAGGAGGTCACTAAGGAGAGGGGGCTCTCACTGTGGGAGGGCTGGTCCACCACTGCCCATGCTGGCAGGAGTCAGGGAAGAACCACAAGACAAGCTGTTCTCCAGGAGACAGGAATAACACCTGACACAGCATGGCTACGGTATCTGGGAGAGCCAGAGCTGTACTGGGAGCTGACACCTCACCAGTGGGGCAGGGAATGTTCTTGGGCTGGTGGCAAAGGGTGGGAAGAAGGTGCAGAAACATCAACAAGTGCAGTGCAGAAGGCTGACACACACAGTGCAGCAGGTGCCTTGGCAACCCTGCAAAGAGTTGTGCTCTGTACCAGAGCCCTGGGGAGCCAGGCTGCAGCCAGCAGCAAGCCAAGGCCAGGTAGACTCCTTGCCATCTCCTTCTGCTCCCCTTTCCCATGGCACAAGCAGTCCCAGCCTCTTTGGTGTGGCTGGCAAGTTCATTTGTCCTGCAGCACTGAAAAACCTCAATCTGGCTGTGCTGATCTCGGGTAATATCTGTCACACTGTAAAACTCGTTCCATACACCTCATCCCTTCTTCCACACACACAGCATCTCTCCTAAATCCCCCTTGAAAAATACAAGAGCAGGAAAGAGTAGAGAGAGATGTGTGATTGAGTTACAATTTGGCTGCTGGGTAGGGCTAAGTCAGGTCTCACAGCTGGAAGGAACTGGATGGTCTCATAAATTCTTGGATTCTCAGGGACAGCAACTCTCTGCTTGATTTCACTCAAATCTCATGGCTGGGACACTACCCAGGGGGAAGGACCAGGAGCTGATCTGTGCCTGTATGAGCATCATCCGTGTGCTACCCCTTGGTTTCATGCCAGGGACACGGACTGCTCAGCTTAGGGGACAGAACAACGGGCTGGCTCTCAAAACCCCCATCCTGGTCCTCACTTTCCTGAGCCTTGTTTCTCCCGTCTGCAAAAGGAACACCACGACTCTTCAGAGGAGGGAAAAAAAGCCTCTTGTATCAGCCAGGAGACAAAATCCACTTAGTATCACATCAAAAAAGGAAAAGTGCCCCTAGAGGGAGATCAGTCAGCACGGGGTTGTCCCTCTGCTCCAGATTCGATTAGATCCTCCACCGCGGAATAAACAACTTTCACCTTGCCGTGACCCCAGGGAGTCCTACAGCCCTCCTACACGGCAAAGCCTCCAGCATCCCCACGTGGAGCTGGAGGAGCCTGGAGCCCCCCACTTGCAAGGGATGAGCCACACCAAGCCCAGTGGGGTCCCCTGACTGTGGGTCCCGCAGCACCAGCGGGTGGGACACCTCAGCTGCACAGCAAATGCTGCCTTTAGCTCAGCACAGGGGAAAAAAAAGGCAGAATTTTATTGTGCTTCACGTATAGATAAGTGCAATAATTGTGCTTCTTTGGGATTAAATACACATTAAATGTATGACATGCTGTGCTTCGTAGCTGAGATACGTGTACTCAATCTGCCCATATATTACTTCTATGCAGCTTGTCAGGCATCTCCCCCAAGCTGAGGGGGAGGGATCCATCTGAGCCTCCAATTAAAGCCCAGCTCTCGTTAAAGGCACCATTGTAGGCAAAGGGGGGAAAAAAAAAAAAAAAAAAAGAAGAAAAAGATAATTCTGTCAGCACAGATGTCTCCTACGCTGAGGGGTTTGCAAAGAAATAAAACCTGAGCCGCTATTAGACCATTTGCAAAGTTATAGACTGTAAATAAACAGAGCAGAGCAATTCCCCCACCTAGGAGATACCACAAGTCAGTGGACAGCACTGTCAAGCCCGAGTCTTGCTGTAACTGGCTTATCTTTCTAATCCTCTGGATTATTAATAGTAGTAGGGCTGTGATAGAGTCCAGAGGCCACACCGTGACAGACACCACCGTGTGAAGCATCCCACAAACACACAGGGAGAGGCCAACCCTGTCTCTCCAGAGTTCCTGAGGCAGAAGGATGGGACAAGGCAGGCACAGGAGGATTAGGAGAGATGCCCAAGACCACAGGGCATACCAGTAGCAGCGGAGAACACAAGTCTGCTTCCTCTCAAACTCTGTGTCTATCCCACAAAGTTCAGAGCAGGATTCCCACTGATCTTCCCCCCCATTTTCCCCTCCACAGCAGTTTGGCAACAAAAATCTTTGGCAGCCACCTCCCTTGTCTTCATCATACCAAAGCCACTCCAAGGCAGAGAAAGGATCGGGACCATAAAGGATCCAGCCAGTACCTGATCTGACACAAAATCCAGGTCCTTTACCATATTTTCATGGGGTTAATCTGCCATCAGCTCAGCCGGGTGAACCTATTCACCCTACAGCCTGACCCTTCCAGGTCTGGTGCAAGGGACAGATGAGGAATCAGCAGCTGTGGAGACGGAGGTGAGGAAAGGCAGGGATCAGCCCATTCCTTTTCACAGCAGCTGGCTGGCACTGGAATTGAGCTGGGGCATCAACCCAGGCACAAAGCTAAGGAATAAAAACAACAAACCAGGTTTCATTCCACTGTTGCTATTCACAGTGTGGAAAGGGAGTCACTGCTCCACCCTGGTGTTCTGTGACTTCCCTGCTCCCGAAACACCTGCAGCTTGTGATGATTTGCACAGTGGGATGTAGGGAGGTAGACACGAGGAGCAGCAGCAGCACACAGCATCTGGTGTGAGACCAGTTATCTGAGTTCCTGCAAGACAGTGCAAACCGAACTGGGGACAATCATCGCCCCATGTCATGGTTCAGCCTGTCTGAGGGTCTGGTCCCGTGGAAGGACCACAGCACCTCATGGCTGAAACCGAAGACAAGAAGGAAATGGGCTAGGAAGGACAAGATGCCCTCTAGGATAGGATTTCTAGTTCTTTAATTTAGGTTGGATGTCCAAAATGAGAGCCTCGGTTATGACGGGAGCTCACAGCACTGCCAAACTCACTGTCCCTGGCTGTCTCGTGCCCACCTCTTAGTGCCTCTCACTGCTTTTGAGGGAATCCTGCTGCTCCAAGCTCTGCACATACCTCTGGAACAACACAAGCCTGGCTGCATAGGACAACTCCTCCTGCACGTGGATTTTCTAAGCCTCCCCCAGACTGACTGCTGGTGTGACACCACACACTCTGAACACTGCTTCCACAGAGGTCATGGCTAAATCACCCTCTTCCTGCATCCTCCTTCGCGAAGCCGAGCCCCTGCTTCGAATCTGCTGTCCCTGAGAGCATTCCCCTCTTCCTCTTGCTCATTTAGCTTGGCTCCTGCCTGGATGCCCACAAAGATTTGACTTTCCTGCTGGCTCAGCACTGCTCCAGCAGTTTCCTCTAGAGGCAAATGGGTGCATTCAACAGAGCAATAAAATCCAAGCAGCTTTCTGGGCACAGGGCCTAATCCAACTCCCAGTGAGGAGGAGGAGGATTATTCTGTTCAAGGAAGGCGGGAGCCGGGGGAAAACACAGGAGGAGGGGCTGGGCTGAAGGGATGGGACAGTGACACTGCCAGCCTTGGTGGACCTCTTCAGAGGTCGCCACTAGGGAGGCAGCAAGTGGTAAATGCCTTTTCCAAGGCATGGATGCCCCCTTGTTCTCATTCATGTTTTCTCAGTGCTACCTTGTGCTTCTTAAGCAAGCCATAAATTCAGTCATATGGGTTTTCTCTGTCCTCCCTTTTTTTTTTTTTTTTGACATCCATTTAATGACTTTTCTCTTTAATATATGGCAGGCATTTTCCTTCTAAAATACCTGAGGTTTGGGACAGGTAGTAAATGGAGACCTCTCACAGAACCACTGGCCCAGAACCCAGGCTTATTGGCACTTAGAAAAGGAGATCCATTTTTCCACTCTGCTCTTCAATTAGCTGTAATGTTTGCCTTTAAAACATAAAATTAGAAGCCTTTTTGGAGGCACAAAGCAATATTATACTGCAAAACACATTTTTATTCTCCCCTCCCTGCTACCAGTTTAGCACAGCAGATATATTGGACAACCGGTTTCTAGGCACCACTCTCCTCTGAAGATTTAGGGTCCAGCTTTCAGTTCCTGTGAAAATAATGACCTCCCTTGCTCTTTGTAGCTCTGTGCTTGATCCTACTCATATTAGCAGGACCTTTCAGGTCGAGTACTACAGGATTTAGTGCTAGAAAGCAGAGGCATTGAGCAGACAAACATCTCAAAGTCCATCCGAGTGAGCCATTCATGGAATATATAGGTCACAAGTTCCTGTTCAGTACTGTCAAGCCTTCTCACATATCCAAGAGCTGCTTTCTTAAGGAAAAGCTTAACACAGTCACTCTCACCCATCCAGATGTCTTTTCACCGAGGAATCAAACGGAAGGGATGGGGAAAACAGGGAGTGAGTCACTGGTGGGATATAGGGATCGAGATCCCAGGGATCCAGCCTTGACCCACGGATGCAGCCTTGAACAAGGTTGTGCTGAGCACGAGCTTGGGTCTAATGCCAGCCCGCTCAGCTCTGTCTCCTGCCCAGAGCAGAGGCAGCCTCACCACTGCAAAGTCCCGGCAGAGGAGCCACATCCAAAACACCAGAGTGCTACATAAAACTCCTGAGTCACAGCTTGGCCAATCTGGGTTAAAAAGACCAGAGCACAGCTTAAAGGCTTCTGCTGAACCCAAGCCCACAAAACCCTTCCCCCCTCTGGGCCCCCCCTTTTTTACCCCCTATCCAAAGAGCTTTGAACCCATCCCTACTCCAGGTAGGCAGCTCAAACTCAGACTAGAGCAGCTGATGTTTTTGGCTCTGGAGGTCTCTGCTTTGATTACCCCGTGGCTGTACAGCCCAGCCACGGCCACTCAGACTTTTGTAAATCTTCAGTCGTGTGGTAATACAAAGGTGAAGCCAATCCAACTCAGAGGAACAACTCAACCAGTTGTACTGAGTGGGAATATCCAGCTGGTCCATGCCATTCTCTTCCTGGCATTGGCCTTGCTGTCACAAATTCATAAATAAACACATTCTAAGACAAAAAGCAGTTAACATTCATATTTTCTTAAAGTGGTTCAAATCACCCACAACACAAGAAAGTGAAAAATGTCCCAGGATGGCAGCTATTGATCTCAAGAGGCAGTGAATTGTGCTCCATGTTGGATCAAAGGCGAGTACAAAGCAGAGAAGAGCCACTTTCTCCACCACACATTGATGATTTTCCAGATGTCTTTTATGGGAAATAATGGCACTCAGTACTGTTAACAAAAAGCAGCCAAATCACAGGAAAGGGAGTCTTGACTCTTTTATCTCACTGGTGTTACTCATCCATCTCTAGAGCTAACTGATAGCAGAATGATTGATTCAGAAATTACAGGAAAAAGGAAAAGAGTCAATGAAACCACTAAAACATATTAGCAGATGTACCTGCCCCAATAATTCCGTCTGTGCCCTCAATTCCCATTCACCTTCCTTGTCTGCTGGGACACAGGACACATGTTTGGTGACATAAAATGGAGAGGAGGACTGACAGGTCAGCAGAGCTTCAGCTGTTGGACCAAGACTCCAGCATTTCTAAAAACCCAGCAAAACCTAGAAACACCCACGAAAAAAGATGACATGTTGCCAGCTCGCCAGCTTCAGGCAACCAAAAAAAATTCTTCTTTCCCTTCCCAAAAGAATCTCCTGGGGAACACGAAGAAGCTGATTTTCCTTAGTTTTTCGTCAGTGTTACTACAAACTTCGTTTCCCCCCTGAGCGCCTGAAGCGACAGGAAGGGGGCACTTCTGGCAGACAAAGCTCCAAACCAAAATACAGAAAAACCTGTGGGCGTTGAAAATGGCTGAGCCTGAGATGGGCAATAACGTGAGCCTCGAAAATCCGCGGCCGAGACCCCCCTGGTCTGGGGGTCTTCCACCACTTGGCAGCCGGTTGGTCTCTCCTCCCAGCACCTGAACATGTATTCCCAGGTACTGGGAGGTGTTTTGCGGCGTGGATGCTCCAGGAACACTTCTGGGGCTCGTTAGGGCATTGCCTGGGAATGCCGGGCGGAGTGGCCAAGGTGGTTCCTCTCAGACCATCCGCACATCTAACACAAAGCAGGTGGGTTGTCCTGCCCCTCCCAAACCTTTTGAAGTCCACCAAGTGCTTCAAGTCCCTCACTTTACTGAATACAGAAGTGCCTTTCCTTGCTCCTCCAGGTCTTCCCTGAGAGGAAATGATAAAGGCAGCTGAACTCAGGAGCCAGTCCAAGTGCCTGAAGTCACATACAGGCAGTGAGAGAAAAGGGACTCGATTTTAGGGGCGATGAACCAGAGCTGTCTTCCTTGTCTTCACTCAGATTTGCGAGGGTTCAGCACTTCTGAGAATGGCTCCGGTTCTATTTAGGTGCCTAAAACTGGCTGAAGAGGCATAAATTTAGGTTTGCCCCTCCAAAACCTTAGTGCGGGGCTTGACATTCAAGAGCTCATTGAAAAAACATGGGATTTTTTTGTGTGTGTGAACACTGTTCATTGACGTGTCTGAGGAGCCAGAAGTTTTCCACTCCCTCTGAGTTGTTTCAGAACTATGAATTTTCACCAAAACCATTCACCCAAACCAAAACAAAACAAGCGGACTGTTTTCTGTCAAAGTTTCAAAAACACCAACCCGCTTGCGAGACCGGGCTTAAGAATCCCTCAATTAATGAAAACTTTAAATCGGAGGGAAAAGAAAAATCTTCAGGAAAACCGAAGAGAAGTTTAAAAACAACTCCTTCAGGAAAGAGAATTTTAATTAAAAATAATATCCCAGTGGATAATTTATGTTTCTATGTAAGGATTTAAATCGCAAAAGCAGCAAAGTGGATTTTTTTTTTTTTAACGCCGTCAGCATTCGAGAGTGGAAAACACCAGATTTCAAATTCGTGTATTCTGTATTTGAACATCTTGTTTCTATTTAATAGAATAGGCCTTCTTTCTCCGGATTTTTCTCTTTTCTTTTTTTTTTTTTTCCCCTCCCTTTTTTTCAGAAAAACCGAAAACCCCCTAACCCATATAATTCATCCTAATATATTACAAATGGCACACTAAAAGAGCATGCCCGGAAAATATTAATAACCGAATTCAAATGAGTTTTTCCTAAGAGTCTAGAATCGAGGGGGAGAAATTCCTAATGTATTTGTGAGGGGAAAACGGGGAGAAAAAAAAAATAGTAATCGAGACGGAGACATTTTTCCAGGCACTCTGAGAAGAAAACTGTGGGCTGTGTGGAGTCTCTCCGAGCATGACAGAAAAGGGATTAAAGCAGGTGACACTTTGAACCTAGCTTAGATAAGTGACCCTCAAAATCAACAGTCCAAAAGTTTAGTACACAGATTCCCTGGACACGTCTAGTCGGATCTTCGTCAAAACCTTCCCGACTTCAGTAAGTCAAATTAAAATAAAGAAGACAGGTTGCTCGGGTTATCTTCTAATATTGTTTTAGCCACTTATTAGCACTAATGGACAATTAGTGGCCGGCGCAGATATTTTCTGTAATACGAAGCAGAGGGGATAATTCTTTGTTTGCTTCTGTGTGCGGGAAAACCTCATCTGCGGTTGAATGTATAAAAATAGCAGCCAGCAAAGAAGTGTGAAAGACACCAGTTAAACAGTCCAATTTCCAAAGAAGAATATAGTTGAAAACAGATCCTTCTACAGAGTTAAGAAATCCTCCTGATGCACTTGAAGCATAAGGAAGTCTGCACTTTATAAACAACCAAATATATGCTCAGGATAAAAGGCGAGGCTTTTTGAACTCCTAGCTGGCGTGTTAGGAAGACCTTTAATGACATTAGCAGTTCTTCAAAAACCAGAAAGGCCACGTTATTTCTGATCCTATATGGTCACCACATGTAGCTTTATAAAGGGGAGGGCGGGGGGGAAGGAGGGAAGAAAAAAAAAAAATCCTCTCTTCATGCCAATAAATAACTTGCCAGAAGAGAAAAATATTTACCACCGCTTTTCGAAATTCTTTACGCGTGCAGTAAAATCCTCCTCTGAGAGAACGAGCCCCGTAAAGAAACCCAAGGCGTTGCTTCCAAGCAACTACCGGCGGTGCGGGGCCGCACCCGCGCCCCCTCCGCGGGGCTCCGCGCCCGCGCCCCGCAGCCCTTTAGTCCCCTCGTTAACACCTCGGGCTCGGTGCGGTCCCCAGCGCCGCGGACGGAGCTGGGATGCGCGGAGAGGAGCAGACGCGGCGGATATTATAAAATGATAATAATAAGAAAAGGAGTAATAGGAATAATAAGGGTAATACCTGGCACCGGCTGCGCGCTTTGCCTCCGCCGCCCGGCGCGCAGGCAGGGCCGTCTCCTGCTCCGCGGAGGCGCTGCTGACCATGAGCAGAAGATATTAATGGAGTTATAATTGAGGGATAACAGACCCGGCGGCACCTTCGGTGCTCGGGAGGGCTCGATGGCTTCCTTAAGCGGAAAAATTAAGTCGAGACTTAAAGCGAGAGGAGAGTTCCTCCCCCGCCAAGCCAAAGCTTGGGGCAGAAAAATTTATATTCCCTGGCTCCGAGCAGCGAGAGAAAACACCCCCCACCCCCTCGCCACCATCCCAGAGCCGCGGCGCGGAGCTCCCGCCGCCCCCCGCGCATCGTTCGCGGATCCAGAGCCTCTGCAGGGCCGAGGGGCTTCGCCTTCGAGGGAGATCAATGGTTTGTTTCTGTTTTGGGGGAACGATTTCAAACAAACACACAATAAATCACCTCCAGGCCGCAGCCCGGCCGCTCCGCGGGTGCGCTCGGGCCGCGGAACCGCGGAGGCCCCGGCTCTCTGCGGCTGGAGCTGCGCTCCGCCTTCATTCCCAGCTCCCTCCAAGAGGATTTTCACAGCCCCGTGCAGCTGCAGGGAACGGGGATTTAGTACCCTTCCGCGAGTTCTGCAAACTGCGTTTTCCCTTCTTGCTCCAAAAACGCGTTTTCCAAGCACGCTGCAGTTTTCTACACTTCCTCCCCCGCGCCTAAATAGGTCAAATATAGAGGGGTTTTTTTGGTGGGTTTCTTGTTCGGAGGTTTTGTGTTTGCTTTTGGGTTTTTTTGTTTGTTTGTTTTTAATAATCAATTAAAAAAAAAGAAAAAATTACTCAGAGGATCCCAACCTAAACCAACCCGTATTTTAACCTCCGGATCACATCTTTCCCAAGCGGTAAAGTCCAGAGAGGTGTTCGCTCGGGTCCACCGCACCGGCAGCTCCAGGAATTAGTTTCTGGGAGAAAAAGAACCTGGACAAACAAACCCCTGATCAAGCAGAAAACTTTACCCTGCGAGTCAGAATGTTTCCCATCTAGTAATTCAACAGATCGTCTCGGTACGAATCAGAAAAAAAAAAAAAAGGTATATGTACATAACGAATTAAAGAAAAAAGTCAGGTAACCTATGGAATTTTTGTCCACACAAATAAACGTGGAAGGCAGGAGAGGGCAGTAGCTCAAGCAGAGGGACCTGTTATCCCTACGAGCTCACAAACAATGGTAGTTTTCCCCTTTTCCCCGCTGAATCCAGTCCTAGTGGCTTTGCAACAGGGAGGGATTTGGGGGAGGACTGCGGCTCCTTAGCCCGGAGAGGAGAGACACCGACACTCTCAGTGGGTGACAGCACCCAGGCGCACACCTCCGCGCGCGAACAAGATCTTTATTTTCCAGCTAATTTGCCTATTTTATTCTAAATTCCACCCCCCTCCCTCCCCGAACTCTAACCCTCTCATTTGGAGCCGTTCTCCTCACGGTTGGCCGGACACACGTTTGCTTTTTGCCTCCGTGCCCTTGGCTCTACCGTTCCTATAAAAGACGGCGCCGAATTATAATTAATAATGTTCTCCATCCCCTGACGGAGTCGCGGAGCAGTCCATGTGTCCGTCCTGCCGAGGCAGGAGAACCCTTCTCCATCACCGACAGCTTCCCATGGCCGAGCCCGAATTTACAAACTCAAGATACCCCTGTGCCAAGTTTTTTTCGGTTTAATATCTCACAAGCCTAAAGAAAGGGATGCCCCAGAGCTCTGCAAACGTTAAGATTCTCTAAAGCTCTTTGCAGAAGCACCGATTATCCAGATAATAAATACCTATTTTATCATCACTGTCTTCCTCTACGTCTAGTTTTATTTGGGACTTGTTCCCATTAGTTTTTCGGCTGTGTAATAGGGATCCAGCCCCAGCCCGAAGCTCTGAGGTGAGCGACTCGAGGGCTGGGAAGCCTTCACGGACAGAGCGCCCTGTTCCTTCCCAAACACCCTATCCCAGTTCATCCCAGCAAACTCTCCAGCTACTTTCCAGGAACAGGAAAAAGGGAGAAAAGCTCTTTGCCAAACTATTCGCAAGCGCACTTCAAAACAAATGAGTTGCCTACTAAAACTTAATGTTGTACAAGATGTCTATTTGTCTATATTAGATTTTAAGCAGCTGTTCGTATGCTCAAATCCACTCCCCCTCCCGCGAATTTAACCGAAGAGGGGGAAGCGAAGAGATAAAACAGAGAGTTGTTTATTTTCCCGGCTCCTCGGGGCTCCCCACTCGGCGCTGCGCTGGAGCGGAGCCTCTGCGCTCAGGCTGCGCGGAGCGGTGCGGCCGGCTCTGCACGAACAGCGCTTTCCCTTGAGCCGGGCTTAAATTGCTTCTTTGTTCCCTGGAAAAAAAAAAAAAAGGAGAAGAAAAACCCACCGAGAGCCGGGAGATGGGGGAAAACCAGACAAAAGAGGAGCGCGGGGGTCCGCGCCCCCCCCGGCTCGGCCGCCTCAGTCTGGCCTTATCGGAGCCCAGCGTTAAGAGGAGATAATTTGGACCGTGAGAGTGGGGTGGTTTGGGTTTGGATTTGTTGTTTCCCCCTCTCCCACCCAAGCGCTGGAGCAAACCCCCCCTGCCCGCAGCGCCGGGCTGGCTGCGGGGAGCCCCCCGCCCCACAGCCGGGCTCCCACCGCCGCTCCCTCGGTCAGCCCGGCGGAAGAGCCACGGCAAGAGGAAAAAAAAACCCAGAAACTAATATGTGAGAAACGAGTTTTCGCTGTTAGAAACGGCAGGGTTTGCCGGGGAGCCGCGGGTCGGGAAAGAGACTCCCCTCTTCAAAACCCATCCCAAAAACCCCCCTCAACATCTCGCCCCATTCCTCATCACAACAGTGCTTTCTCAGTGTTTTTCCTCATTCCTTTTCCATGTCTGTGGGACAAACCAGTTGGGAATCCCAGCTCCCAAACCCAGACTCCAGCATCTCTCTCCCGGGATCAGCACAAGCTATACATACTATATACATGCCCACCCTGCACATGCACACACACATTTCCTGCCTCGTTGAACTATTCCACTACGATTTACTCCACTCATTCTACATCCCTCATTAATCTCGCTTGCCAAATTAAACCGTTTCCCTTCTGCTGCACAGAATTTTTATTTTTATTTTTTTTTTATTTTTTTTTTCCTAAGGGAAAGGGGGTATTTTCCAAGCTGCTTTCAGACAGCACCCGATCTCGCCGTTCCCATCTCCTCCAGGTTTTTGCTTGGCAGGATGGGACCCCTAAAATTCTTTCCCCTCATTGTTCGATAATTAGAGAGCCGAGGTCTGTAGGGAGAGGTAATAGGCGATTTTTTATTAAAGCAACTGACATGTCGTGGGGCGGCGGTGGGAAGATAAACTTGCCGACACACAAGCCCTTCTTCGAGGTTTTAAATATGTTTGCTCGAAGCCAAAATCCGTTTCTCTTTACTCGCGAAAAAAACAAACCCAACAACTACAAGCGGGAGGTTAATAGCTTAAATGAGAGACTCGGGCAAGGAATGCAGGATCGACTCCCTCCCCCCCATTAATAGCCTTAAACGACTTTACATTTTTATACCAGGAGTTGAGTACTCAAGAACTCTGAGCGTGTTTGTAAGACTAGAAAGATCTATTGAGAGACTTTTTTTTTTTTTTTTTTTTTTTTTTTAATAGCGCATTAATGTTTCCCAAGACTTCGTATTAACTCAAGAATCACTAAAGGTCGATTTGTAAGTGTCTGGACACTATAAAAATGTTTGTAAAGCAAAGTCAGTTGCGTGCATTAAAATAAGGAGGTTCCTTTGTGAGATTCCATGCCAGGCCAGGAGCCCTTTTAAATGCTATTCAACTGCCTCATTAGAAGGAGCTAACAGGAGTCAGGCCTCCTCTTTAACCCCCCTCCCCGCCGTGTCCTCCCCTCAAATCAGCCCTTTAATACATAGACTGGCAGATTAGGGGCTTTTAAAAGCTGGCTCTGTCCCGGATAGCTGGTTTCCTATCCTGCTATTGTGACAGC
>VZRE01014474.1:47098-97228 GCA_013396775.1 Cephalopterus ornatus
TCCTTTCCCCTCTCGCTCCCCCCCCCAAAAAATAAAAAATAGTATGCCTGGACCCGAAAATCCGTTTCCGAATAGATTAACAACCCCTCCTGTGTTAACACCGGCTCTGTTCTTTTTCTTATTAGATCGCCGAGATGAAGGAGGTGGGGAGAGGGGGAGAGAAGGAGCAAAGCGGCGGGGGAAGGTTGGTCACCATTATCTGCACTCCACATGTTCTCTGTGGGTATATATAAAATATAGGAATGGAGTCCCCTTTAAGTAGTTCTTTTATGACTTGTTTTAACAGAAAGCGCAGAATAAGCCAATGTTTGATATTACAATATAAAACACATTTGTGGTATGCTGGGGGCTGGCTTGTTCCTCCCTCCTTCCCCCACTTCTGTTCCTCACTCAAATCTGGTCCAGACCCCACCCCTCTTAGTCAAACGGGCACAGACTTTCCACCTGAAACAGTGTCCTCCCTGGTCCACAGCCACACAGAGGTTCAGTGCCTTGAAAGAGAACTTGGGCTTGCAAAATATGAACCTCCAGTTCTTTATTATTATTATTGCTACTAGGCATAATGTTGGAATCATAATTCTCCATTTATATGAGGGCCTGGATTCAAAAAGCCTATTGGAGCCTGATAGAACAGAACTACATATAAATCTGAAATCAAAGCCAAACATGTCCTAATAAAAACTAAACCAATGCAAAAATCTGGTGGGGAAACAGCAAAGCCATTCTCTCTCCCATATACCAAACCCCCAGTCCATAATGACATAACAATAATTAAAAAGAACCCCAGGCTGACCACAAATACAGTCCAAAATGCCATGTGCGGTCTTGAATGTGTGGGCAGAAATGCCAAGTGTCAAGAGAAAAAGCACAGACAAGAACTCGCTTGGGGCGCTTGGTTTTGCAAAGGCTCAGGGGGCTGTGGCTCAGGAGTAGCTGCAGACATTTCACACGGGATGAGGGCTCATCTCCGCTCTAAATCTAAACCCAGTCTCCCTCAGAAAGTCTACATGATTCTATTTTTAATCAGAATCCCGAGGTCTCTTCCTCTTACACGGGGACAAATCTTGGAGGACGTAATTAGAGCCAATTGCAAACCACCGCCTTGCCATTGAAATGAAACAGGTTTGCTTAGAGCTAAGTCCCTCTTCAACCAGGGCAGAAAGATCAGTGAAGTTTGGTCTGTGAGGAAGCCCTGGGAGGTTCAGACCCCACAAAGGTATGACGAAGGACACTGGGACAAAATTAAACAGTATTTGCATGGATTCAACCTCAAATCTGGGCTATTCCTACAGCGGGAAGGGATCCTGATGCAGGTGAAGTACTCCAGCAGCACAGCATTCCACAGCTGACCATCTCTTTGGGTTTATGCCTTCAGCCCTTCCTTACAATCCTCACAGTTCCCTGCCCTCACAGAGAACAAACAAAATTCCTGATTTTCAGGGCCAAATATTCCCTTCTTTTCACGTGAGCTCAGCCACCAAGCCCCGATGACAGTCGTGTCTTCGGCTGGAAGGTCCCAATTCAGCAATGCACCCCATCAGCAAACCACTTCAGCACCTGCTTAAACTTTGGGGCTGGATTAAAACAGCCTCCAGAACATGCTTTCAATTTATTAATAGTTTAAAGCAGCAGGAACAGACTGCAGGGGGTGGAATTTAGAAACCATGCTGCACTGGGATCGGTACGGGGGGAAAGCAACCCAAAAATCAAAAAGGTAATTATTTAGGTGAAAAAAAACTAAGTAAAAAAGATGCAAAAGTAAAAAGTATGAAAGTCCCCTCAAATAGATATATTTTAAAAGAAATGCCTCTGTCCACCCCCTCCCCCACCAGCATATTTCAAGCACTTTGGATGTTTGTGTCTGTCTTCCTTTCAAGGAACCCTGAGCACATGAATGGGCAGAGCAGCAGAATGAATGGGACACTTCAAAGAAAATGAAAACCATTACTGGGAAATCTGTTTATAGAGAGGATGAATGATTATGAGAGAAGATGCCAGCAGAGAGAGAACACAAGTGAGGGTGCTCTCTGCACAGTGCACTACACAACTCAGAGGTTCAGACCTCTCCTCAGCAGCACACCCTTGCATAAATTTTGGGTGAAAAGCCCCCTCCCGCCCTCCCTCAGTCTTTCCAGCAAGTCCAGAGTCCCCTACAATGCCACAGGCCCCCCATGCACCTGCTCCTGAGCCCCCTGTGAGGTGACCCCCCGCCTCCATCCCAGTGTCAAGATAGGGTATTAAAAGAAATTATTCCCATTGCCTGGTGGAGATGAGAAATGGATAAACAACATGTCAGTCACGTTCCAAGTGGGTAAACTCCATTTACCCTCGACACCACCACACAGAGACCCTGCCCTGAGAACTGCAGATTTTATCTGAACCTCACAACATTCTCACAGAGTCTCATCCATCTCCTTGTGCTGAGTTTGCAGAGAGCTCTGCATTGCACATGCACTGCCCAGGCACCAGAAAATCTTCACTGGTTCCTCTGGACCCCAGTGCAACCTCTTCTGAATCCATCCAGCCCTATTGCTGGCAGCCAAACCAGCACCTGGGCATCTCTTTTTGAGGAATAAAAAGGGCTGACAGCTTTTCCCCTCTTGGTACCTATTGTACAGCTGGTGCAATCTTCCACACGGGGAGCCTGGGAGATTTCCATTCAGCACCTACAGCCACATCTAGCAAGGCAGAACAAACAGCCCCCTGTCATCCCCACCTCCATCACCCTCACTCAGCAGGGCCGATGTGCCCAGACACACAAGGGATGGACAAATGCGAGGGTTACCCCCCAAACAGCGCTGTGGTTCAATCTTCTTTGCTGGGAGACAAAAAAGAGAGACAGGCAAGTCATACAGCCCACGGCAACAGGGCAGTAAAACCCTATTTAGAGCCACAGACTTACACTGGAGTGAGGAGATGGCTGTAGAAAATAGCCCTCAACCACCCTTGTTGTTTTTGGCATAAAGAGGCAGAAAATATTTGTCCTTCTTCAAATACTGAGAATATTTGTACCGTGACCAGTGTGGTTTTCACAGCGCTCTCAGGAGATGCAGAGAGATGAACACAAACATCCCTGGGGCTGGGTCAGAGGCATGTGAGATGCAAACATTAGTCCTCCAAGAGCTCAAGGAATGATGCTAATTCACCATCACTCAGAGCACCAGCTGATGGAGACACCAGTTCTTCCCTTGTCACTGACTTCTTCATGAGAAAAAAATCCTTCCTAGACATGCTCAGGATAATGGAAGACCCCAAGGAAGTTTGATGGCTTTTTCTAGAATGGTCCATATTCCCTAGGGTCCATTTAGCAAGGCAAGGGCAGAGCTTGGACCGTGCTATCGCCCCAAGCCCTCCAAACAGCACCGTGCTCAAAGAAAAGCAACAACTGGTGTGTCACTGGGAACCTGCCTGCTAAAGACCTTCCTTGGAGCCTCTACTGCCTTGGCATCTGTTTGTTCCTCCCCTCTCCACAGGAGCTGCACTTTGGCAGCAAGTCAGAGCCCCTGCCCACCCAGCTCTGGTGGTGGAGCCCAACACCGCCGTTTCACGTAGGTGGGCACCATCACCTCTCTGCCACTCCAGTCATCTCCCATTACAATTTGGACTTCAATAATCAAAAGTGAAAGATGAAAGCGGGCTGGGCTCCAGCTGAGTGTGAAGGCAGCAGCTGTGCCAAGTAGATTTCAGTGCCTTGTTTCGTCTGCTCCTCCCAAGGGAAGGACAGGGAGCACAGGTCAGCGATGGATCAGTGTGGGATACCCACGTGCAGTGCTCATTTCTCATCTCGCCAAAGTGGTAATAATTCAGTGATAATAATAGGTTTACAGAGAGGGTCTCACCTATTCTTAGCCATTTAAATGTCTGGTTTAGGCTGCCTGTTCCACAGATCAAGCAGATAAGTGTTCTTTCCATCCTTGTGCCTGGACACACTTGGGCATGAGGCGCCACAAAAGCCCTGAAATAGCCCTATTTCCCTGCTGTCTCTTTGAGCTTGGGTGCACAGTGCCCTGAGCAGGTGGATTCTGTGTGCTGGATGCCCTAATCCTCAATTCCTGTCCCGGGAAACATCTCCAGCTCCTTACAAAGAGGCCCTTCAGGTGAACCGACCAGCAGCTGGTACCATAACACCAACGCCAACCTACAGGCAATGAAAGAAAAGAGGGAGAGGGAAACACCAGCACTTCCCATTCCTTGTTCCTGGATAACCTTCCATCAGGATCATTCACCATGGGTGACCACACAAACGTGGGGAAAACTGCCAAACACAGAGACACAATGAGAAAGTACTCAGGCCTCACTCCCATGGTTTACCATGATGTCACCAGAGCCCCCGGCCGTGTATTTATCTAACAGGAATAAACGATTGGGAACCACAAATGGCAAAATTATAAATATGTCTGGAGAGGTGACATCATAACAAATGAGATGAGAACAGAGCTCCAGTGGCTTATGTCGTCATCACAACCCTGGGTGAATGCGTAAGCTCAGACACAATTCCACAGCTTTTGTTGGGGGTGGATTGTGTGGCTTTTTTTTGTTTTAAATAAAGAATAAAAGACACTAGTAGGATTTCTCTCCATCCTGCTTGCCCTTGCACTGGCCAGCTCTCGTATTTACTGTCTTCTCTTTGGTTCAGAGGTATTGAAACTTTCCCTAACACAAATTATACTCTCAAAAGAAAGGGGTAGCAATTTAAGGTAATTAAGTAAAGGTTTTCTGGATGAAAACCATAAAAGAACACGAGGACATGAGAAAGTTACTGGGTTTGTACCTAAGCAGTTTTTGAAGAGCGAAGATAGTAAGGAAAAGAGAAAGACATCAGATTTTATGTTAGCCCAGTATTTTATTTTGAACCTGACTTGGAGGGGTGCTGAGCAGCTCCATGTTTCACTAATCTTCTGGAAACACTGGGGGGTTCAGGATTGCAGGCCACCCTCGAAAGATCAAGGATTGAAGGAAAACTTTCCAGAAAGCCCAGGTTCGGGGCACAGATGTCAAAGCACTAGTGGAGGAAAAAGAAATCAGTGGAACCCAGGTTTTGAAGTCACTTTAATCCCTCCAAAGCTTCCATCCAAGGTTGCTCAGGCACGTGGCTAATGCTGAGGTCTTACGTACCACTGCTAGGTCTCAGAACAGCACAAAAATCCACATGGCAAAGTTCAGCAGGACTTGGGGTGCCAAAACTTGCTCATCTACTATGGAAATCCCAATCTGAAGCTGGGTAACTGAACTGGAACCAGCGCTGGGAGGCAGAACTTCTCCTGCCATGAACAGCAGCAACATCCCCAAGTGGAAACCAAAACCTCATCTCTCACTCCTTCAAAGCTGGAGAGAGACTGGTGTGGGAGGCAGGGATTGGCCCACTGGGTAAAGCACAGGGTTGAAAGTCTTTTCCCCAAGCTTTGCTAGGCTCCAAGTCAAAGGAATACAGCTGGGTCCACATCCATGCAGGAAAGTGAATTTACTGACAACAGCTTTCCTTTTCTTACGAGGATTTTTTTTTTTTTTTCAGTCCACAGAGCCAGTTCTGCAAACCACATGCCGGCCTGGGTCTTGGGGGGACAAATCAGTATTTCCTCCCGCCGCACAGATTTCCTATACCACGCTGGCATGTCCTACAGCACCTCTGTCCAGATAGGGAGCTCTGGCACAAGGAAAACATGCTGCAGGGATTAGGGTGACACAGTTTGGAGACCGAGCAGTTTATATGCCTGAAAACCTGGGAACCTACAGCTGAAATTTTGCAGGGGCTGCCTATTCCTATACCCAGACAACACCAAGCTGCAACTCAAATCTCACAAAGGGGATATTTCCAGACCCCCAAGCCCATCATGGCTTCTGATACAAACCAAAGGTTCAAACCCTTCCAAACTCCAGCAAAGCTTTGCTCCGAGATGCAGGCTCTAGGTTTTAATGGTGTATTTACTGATGAGGTGAAATATGAATCTGGTTTTGACTTTAAAAAGCCAATTGTATTTTGGGGGCGGAGGGAAGGGGGAAGGGGTGCTCTGACCTGACCCGCTAATCTCTTTTTCTTCCTTTAAAGTTGTCTTCTAAATCTGAACATTAAAGGTGATTAGATACCTAAGGGACTTCCCATGTCATTAGTTAATACTTTAGAGCTTGTTTTGGTTCCAGCTAGCAGTAATGCAGAGCCCTTTTGATAATACATCACCCTGCTCAAATATGCCTGCACAGTCTCCAGATGATGTACCCCACCCGTGTCTGCCTCTGTACAGCTCACAGATTGGAAGGGTCGGAGACGAGTTTAATTTAAAGATGAGCCGCCCTTGGGCTGCCAAAGGAAATGGCGTGTCAGCTACGTCAAAAATAGATACTGTTGTGCAGATATATGGAGGGAGAGATGGACGCTGCCAGTGCTATCAATTACCTGGATTGCCTTTAAATGTCAAAGCAAATCCTTACCCATTCCTTCTCTAAAACCTAAATCACCCAGAGAGACAAGGTCGACCCAAGCGGGCTGGAATGCTGGGAGGGGAAAAACACGGACATAACGTTGCGTGTGCGAGGGGATAATTTGTGTGCACGCACGAGGACTGAAGGAGCACTAAAAGCACCTTGGCTCTCGGATTCCGATTCGGAAACGGCGTTGCTGGGTTTTCAGGTGTCATCAAAAACAGTGCCCAAAAGAAAGATCCTTTCCAAGTCAATAAAAGTGACCTCCTGGACTAAATATATTTAAAATGCCCATGTTGCTCCCATTTTGCATTGTTTCAGGTTGGTTTGTTGTTTTTTCTTTTTTCTCCTGTGGGGATATAGATGCCTTTGACAGACTCAAAAGAAACCCCACAAATCTAAAGTGCCTTTGGAGAAGAGCAGAGCAGGCTATCTCTGTATGTACACCTTTCCCCTCTCGCTGCTGAGCAAATCATACAAGCATAACACACGTGCACCTACATATCTGCATCCTTCAAGGCAGACCTCCTGGGAAACAGCATGAAATGATCCCTTGGGAAGGGCCCCAGCCCTTTCGGGAACAGGATATGGGGGAAAATTGAGGAGTGGGGGGGAAAAGGGAAATCACCAAACCCTACAGGTGGGTAAATAAAAGGAGACGCAGTTTATTACAATAGAGAGGCAAACATAAGGTTTAAGCTTGGTCTCTTAAGAAATGAGGTTTCTGCAATCAGCCTGCACGTGGGATACATATATAAAATAAAAATAAAACAAACATACTCATCTCCCCCGTCTCCTATAACTTCCAAATTTGTTGGCCAATTCCAGCCCAGCTTGGTGGAGGGGGCAGAGGTCTCACAGTTCCTACGTTTTATGAAAATAGGGCCCTCTCCTGTATCCTGAGGCCTATTAATGCCCACACTGAGAGAAATTGTTCAGCTCACGCTGCAGCTTATTAGTAATATTATTAGACACTGGAGAATCCACAGGGGAGAGAGAAATATTAAGAAGGCCCCAATGGCAGGAAAAGCTTCGGTTGGAGTTTGCACCTTCTTAGACACCAGAGGATCCAACCACAAGACACCAACCGGTTGAAACCCCCATTTCATTGCATCTCTTGCTAATAACCACTTCTTTTACATAAAGATATTTTGTGTATTCCCAGTCTGGCCTCCCAAACCAATTAAGGCTAGCTGTAATTTACAGCTCCCAGCTTCCTTTGCCTTCTTCCGAGGAGGGATTAGTGATGCTGAGACGCACGGAGAGGAGGAATGTAACCGCGGGGTACTTTTATCACCTGCATTTTCACAGAGGGCACTGGTCTGATTTCTGTGCTCTTCCTTCAACAGGATCATCTCCTCTAGATAACTCTGCACCAGGCCAGGGACCAGATGTACATTAAGCTCTGATTTCAGCATGGTGCATCCCAGAGCCCCGTCGCTTCCCATGAGCAGGACGTAGGGTAAAAATGTAAAGAATTCCAGATAAACACATTTGGAAAGCCACTTAGGGCTACTGGACAGATGAAGGCGAGGAAGGCAGGGGAATATTTTTGCAGTGAACAGGCAGAGAGGGACACTGTTCATCTCTTGAGGCATGTGAGCTGCTCTCTAGTTCTGCACGACGTGAGTTTTGGCTGCGCAAGAGACTCTCAAGCTCCAAAGACTAAAGAAAAAGGAGCCATAAAGAGCAGGGAGGCCACAGGGGAGATGGAGGACATGGATTAGATCTACATTAAGACTTGCCTGACAGTTTTCACTGGTTTAGTTCCATTGGTTTGTCGAATTTGGGGGAATACTCAACACGAGTGGCAATAAGGCTCCCCCAGCGTGGTGCCATGTGGGTTCCACGAGGGAACAAGCACCTTTGGTACCACCATACACATGACCATGAGTGGTCCAAGACAAAGACAACCCACCTGGAAGGTTTCCCTTCCTTTCTAAAGGAAAACTGACAAAATAGCTGTGGCGCTTTCAATAAAAATTATGTAGCACCACACCAGGGTCTAGCCCTGACCTTCTCCCAGTGCTAGAAGCCCATCCCCAGCATCACTGGACATCTGCTCAGAACATTTCAGCCTGACTGTCTCCTTTTCTACCCATTCCCACAACATGATGAAACACAACTCCCTTCCTTCAGGGGCTGTTTGTCCGGTTGCATCTGCATATGACAAGCTGGGCTTTTTTAGGTGGTTTCAGCGCAAAATAAGAGATAATTTTAAGTTTCACTGTAGCTCTGCCAATAGTCAGGATGATGTAAGTGGCTGTAGGAACAAGTCAAAGAGTCAGCAATGGCCTGAAGCAGAGCAAAGAGAAGGCAAGAGCTGCCCAATGCTGCTTTTACAAAAGCCTCCCCCTTCCCACAGAGTAGAGGATCAAAAGATTATTCTGGGAAGGAGCAGCTCCTAGCTACACCAAAGCATTAGGCTGGGTGATCCCATGGGAACTGGGGTGCCACTGATTCCTGCAAGCCTGGGATCCAATCTTTCCTTTTTTTCCACCAAATTACTCTGAAAAGCCTGGAAGCAGCCAACAGCCCACCAGCTCCGCAGAACCAGTGCAGCAGAAGCTGGCCAAAGCCACCTGCTCTGAGCACCCTGGGCTCCGTTCCAGCCTCCAGAAACCAGTTCTGGGGTCAATGGGAAGTTCATCTTGGTCCTCAGGAGAGGGCAACTTACCCATCCAATTAACAGCTCAAACACTGCTGCTTCTTGTGTGTGGAGACTCCCAGTGGCGTTGGGGTCTCTGTGGGTGACTGGTGGCCACAAGGAGCTGTGGTTATCAGTGTAACTGCAATGCTGTGCTGGCAGGAGATTTCCAGCCCATGAGGAGCAGAAAATGCCTCCTTTCCCTCCTCACACAGGAACACTATGACCCACTATCGCACTCCTGTAGGTCACTCGAGCCTTTCATGCACCAAGCAGACTCCCATGATGGTCTACAAGCATTTTGCCTGGTGTGGGCTCGATCCCGCAGTCCCAAAGTTGCAATTTCCCCAAGAATGCCTGGAATTTCCCCCTTTATGCAACACACGTTTGCAGGTTCCTGCTTTGATGAGTGAATATCTTCATTTACCAGGGAAAGTATTCCCACACACACGCTGTCGCTTTGAACAACCCAAGCCACCAGCTCAAACCCAAGGCAGATGAATTTGCCCTTCCTCCTTCTCAGGGCCTCTAAAACCCTGAGATTTTTTTTTTTTTTAAAGCGTGCATGTTTTGATTTAAACCTCACAGCTCAGAGCTGGCTCTGTCTTTTCTTCAATTGCTTATTTACCACTTCGCAGAAAGTGCTGGGGTTTTCCAACTGTAAAAAAACCCCTATTTATTATTATTATGAAATTATCAAAGCTTCACCAGAAAACCTTATTTTCCAAGGGAAAATCCCATTTCTTGGTTTATAACTAGAGATGGGGGTTGCTTTAATGTTGCATTATTTGATAAAGGATTATATTGAAGAAAAAGAAATTTCAGACCTGGAACTGAAGGTTCCCACTTTGGAAAAAAAACTCTCTCCAGAGGTTACACCTGTCCTTTCAGTTTTACACAAACTGAACAGTGTGAAGAAACTCCTCCAATCTGAGGGTTGTGCTTTTGCTGGAATAAACTCATTTCACTTTAAGATGAATAATGGGATGGCCAACAAAGTAATTTCTCTCCTGTGGCACCATTGTTCCATACGTCCTAGGAAGATGTGAGCATGTACTGCAGGAATTCCCTGCTGTCAGGGGAAGTTTAGGTATTAGAGAAAGGTTTTTCCCCAGAGGGTGGTTGGGCACTGACCAGGCTCCCCAGGGCAGTGGGCACAGCCCCAAGGCTGCCAGAGCTCAAGGAATGTTTGGATGATGATCCTCTCAGGCACAGGGTGGGATTGTTGGGGATGGTCATGTGCAGAGCCAGGGGTTGGACTCGATGATCCTTGTGGGTCCCTTCTAACTCAGGATATTCTGATTCCCTGGAGCATTTAGTGCTCTCCTGCTGTTTGCTGATCTCCAGGAGTTTCGATCTGAAGGAGCTGAGGATCAAGCTGATCACTAAAGGCAATCTCCAGGCCAGATGCCAGGCTTGTGCTGGCCAATTAAGCCGTGCCAGCCTGCAGCCAGGGATGAAACCCTCAGCTCTGGGTGGAGAAGGGAGGAAGCGGAGAACTTCTGAGCACAGGGCTACAAACAGCAACTCCAAACACTCCGTCTGCCAGCGATTCACCTACATCCCAGCCTCAAGCTCTTATGGAAACCCACTAACTTTAAAACAATCATGCAAGTCATTTCTCCCCCCTTTAAATCTTTATCCAGGGCCACATCTGAGTTCCCAAAAGGGTTGTGATCACTCTGCAGGGCTGCGCAAGGGTCCCTCTGCACAGCGGGGTTAGGAGTCCGAGCACTGCCATCAGCAGGGCGAGGAGGAGAACTGCTGGGACCTGGCAGGGATTTAGGCTCTGTACCACCAAGGCTCTGGTTTTTGCTGCTTAGCACTGCCTAAGCTATTTTCCTTCAAGGACTGCACATTTTTGTGCAGCTCTCAATATATTCATACTTAGAGGTCAAAAATATCGCCTCTTTATACTTGCAGATTCTCATCAACGCCCCTGCTCCATCCCCAGCTCAGGGGCTCCTTTTCCAAGAAAAAAAAAAATTATGCCAGATATAATATTTCTTGAGAGACTTCCCATCTGCAGATCTCAAAGTGTGGATCAGTGTTCAACGAGGACTCAAACTGCATCTAGGTTTGCCTTGGCCCTAAGCACTAAATGTCAGGCAGAGGATGAAGTGAGAGACTTCTTATGAACACGTTCCAGCACAGCCAAGCCATCATCCCAGCTCAACACACCAGCAAAATCAGAGAGCCAGTGTCAGGAAGAGATCAGAAAGCAGGATTTTCTCTCCAAAAGAAATGACAGGGTGTTGATTTCACTTCCTCCTGATTTTGGCTTGAAAGAAAAAAATTAAAAGTCAAGCTCTCGAGATATTTTGCAGAATAGAAATTCTGAAATGTTCTAAGATGGAATTTTTTACTTTAATGTGCAGCCCAAAAATCAGAACCAGATTGAGTCAGAATAAGTACAAAGTTGAAGTGAAAAGAGAAAATAAACTATTTCAAACTGTTTCTGAATTTTCCCTGGCACTCAACTGAATAGGGCATGTTCCTACAGCATCTTTCTCTGCAGGGAAGACAGTTATTTCTTAGGGAAACCTCTCCCTGTCACCATTTGGGACCAAGAAAACACATATCCCCTGCTTGAATAATTCAGGGAAGCCAGACAGAAGTTGTAACCTCACAATCAGGACAAAACACGATTTTGAAATAGTCTCCCCTGTTTATCCCTTTTGTCTCAGTTCAGGGACTCATCTCCAGCATTCTGGATACAGAAACCAGATTGTTCGTTCCTTGAAGACCTGGGCTGCTGCAGCTTAACGGGACTCCCCGATCACCGAAGGAAGATGGAGCAAAACTCAACAGACCTGTGAAAGCTGCAGGAAGAAAAATATCCTGGCAGGAAAGAAAACCACTGTCAAGCAGTGACGCCGGGGCTGCGCCGTTCCGACCTTGTTTAGAGCTCTAGTTTGCTGATTTATGATTAAAATGGAGGAGGAGAGGAGAGAAAGTTCTTTTTCCTGCGAAGTACAGCCCTGGGATAGTTTGGACCAGCCGCAGCATCGCCCCGAAATCCGCATCCTTCCACTGCCCTCTCGTGGCCGCCGCTCCCGCTGCAGCCCGAGGGATGCACATCCCAGAGGGGAACACGGGGAATCATCGTCCCAGGGATGCTGGCAGGATACGTATGTTGCTTAAGGACAGCGAGATACGGGACAGAATCCAGGCCATTATCTTTATTTGCGTAATTTATCCTCTCTGAGCAAACTCATCTCGTTTTTGACTAACTTGGGTCCTGCAGCAGGGACTTTCAGCACCTCATTAAATCTCACATTGAAAGGTCTTTTCCACCTGCTTTCTGATAGAGCCTGCAAGGAACCAAACCCCTTGGTATTAATCCCTTCCTGAGCATCAATAATTTCATCTTTCTGCTGCACACCAGGCACGTAACAGGACCCTCTTTGCAGGCAAAAGGAGCCAATCCCTTCAAAAATATCATCTCAGGCTGTGTCCTTTCAGCCTTGTCAAAGAGTGACACAACAGGGACCACATCTGGAGGAGCATCAGGTCTCCAGCAGAGAGGGCAGGTGGAGCGATGCTGCAGGCTGGGAACTCGCCCTCGCATGTGCACAGTAAGGATTCCCTCCTTTTCCCCCCAGCGTGCTGGGGCTCTCCAAGGAGGTCAGTGGCTGAGGACCACAAGCTCCAGAGGTGCTGCAGCCACAGCCAGGTGTTGCCTTGGCTGAAGGGAGAGGCTTGGGATGGCAGCCAGTGGTGAAAGTCTCCCCCAGGCCTGCCAGATCTGATAGCTGGGTGAGCAGCACAGCTTGTACATGCAATGAGACTAAATAATAAGCAATCAAAAACATGATTGCTCCGAGCAGGAAGATGGCCAGGAGGACTCTGAGGATCTGCTTCCTCTGCAGCAGGATATTTTCCTAAGACCCTAAGACCCCTTTCCCCATTGTACCGTGTTCAAGCCATGATTTGGGTATGGGTTGCTCAGTTTTAAATACCTCGAGTGCTGACTACTAGTACCACCTAGTCCTTTTCCCAGGGATAGGAGCAGCATTCAAAGCTTCTTGTGCGTGATCTTACCTGTTCTTTCAGCCCATTTTGATGACTTGCTCTATTTCCACAGCAGACAGGCCTAAAAAGATACCCTGCCTTTGAATTTATATCTAATTCTAATTGCCAGTGACCTCTTTCTTCCTCCAGATTCACGGTAGAGTAACTCCAGACTAAATGTCAAGAGAACAGATTAAATCCAAACTTAATCCCATTCTGTTGGCAGTGCATGACTCGTGATTTACCCCCAGAAAGAACAGGTCCATGTCCTAACCTAGCAGGAGTTCACGTGCTGAAAATCCATCCCATACAATCTCCCCTGGACGTGGCTTTTCCATACCTACCCAAAACAATTTCTTCTCTGTGGTTTCAGTGTTATATTCCTGGTGTTTACATTCATGACAACTGCAAATTACTCTTCAAAATCATCTCTAAACTACTGAATTTGCAAACGTTACAGGAATTTTAGAGAGGGAGAGGAGGGCATAAGATCAGCTGAGGCAGTTTACTCTTAGCCACCACATTCTCATTGAAATTCCCCTCCCAGCACTGTTAAGGGCATCAGTCACTCCTCCATTATTTTCCTAAGAAACGTATGGTACAAAAAGTAGCACAAAAATCTTATTATATCCTCTATTTAGATAAGGCAAAACTACAGGTGGTCTTGGGGTTTTGCATGGGAACAGATAGAGGGAAACAAAGGGGTTCCCCCCACCTTCTACTTTAAGGCAAATGGACTGGAAATGGGGCAAAGAGAGAGGGAGCCACACCAGGCAAAGCTGATTTCCTTCGCAACTGTCCAAAGACCCTAAAGGAGGGTCAAAAGCCCTCAGCTCATTTAGGTTGCCCCCATTCTTGGCTGCTCTAGGAAGGGTCAGGGTGAGTTTGGTTCTACTGCGGTAGCACCTTCCTCGCATCCTTCCCTGCAGACACAATAATTCTGGCCGTGGAAGAGCTCAGCTTGGCTTTGGGAATAGGAAAAGGTCCTGCCTGCTGAATAGCAAGGAGCTTTTGAGGAGAGCACCTGCATGAGGACAAGCAAGGACAAAGGATTTGGGTTTGGTTTGCGCCTCTCATCTCATGCTCTGATCCCGTAAGGCTGACAGAACGAGTGAATCTCTGGGATTTGACTATTATAAGGACTGTTTTTAGCTTCCCTCTCTTTTACCCCGACTGAAAGCAAGAAGCAGGGAAAGGATCACATCTTTGTCCTTCTTTTGCCAGCTGGCAACACCTTGGCACCCCAAAATCCTCCACATTTACCCTGAAATCCATTATTCCCTGGTAGACAAGGGTTGGACGATGCCCTTGCTCCATTTGACCTGAATGCAGGACTGGTCTCAGAGCCAATGTGTGGGAAAATCCAGGCTCTCCACCCCTCAGTCGTGTCTGGGGATCCATGCAAGCCTGAGATCCAAGCACACCTTTGCTTGAGTGACACGGGCAAGAGGAAAACACACTGACATGAGCCTGTTCGCAGCCAGCAGTGAATCCAGCCAGGAGGAGCAGGAGGGAGAGCAAGCTCTTGGCAGAGAAAGACCTGTAGTGCCAGTTGTGCAGCACCTATGCACAGAGCTGAGCCTAAGGCTACACTCTCACTACTCCTCAAATCTCCCAGTTTTATGCATTTCTTCCAAACTTTGATGAAGGATCTGCTCCTCAGATCCAAATCCCTGCCTGAGGCAACACAGGACAGAGTGAAAGTTCCTTTCTGAGGCTGGATTTCTCCGTCTCCAGCCTGTTTGCACTGTCCCACCCACTTCTCAGCCCTTGCCAGCAACATGGGTTTCTGCAAGCTTGTTCTTGTGCGAGGCAGAGCCCTGCAAATGTCAGAAAACACTCTTTGTTCCCAAGTTCTGCCTTGTTGAAGGTTAGAGGTGGAGTAAGAGGACGTGCCCAGGGAAACCTGGCTTCAAACAGCCCTGCTTGTCACCAAACTGCCACATTCCCTGGGCCTTTTCCAGCCATGCAAAACAAACAGGGAGGAGAGGAGGTGCTCCTAGGCATTACTTGAAGCCATTGCCCTGCCGGTGCAGTGCTGGGGGCAAGAGGAATAAGATGCTTTATTTGCAGCCCTGTCTCGCAGCTCTTGGCTGGTTTGCTGGCTCTCTCCTGGTTCACCCTCCTCTGCCACAAAACCAGCTACGTGACCTCAGTCAAGTCCCTGTTGTGTCACCAGACTGGCAAGAGGCAGAGGGTGAGAACAGACCGAACCCTTGAGGACAGGGACCGGCTCACACAGGGTTTCATCCCGATTTTAAACACACCAGTGCCCAACCAATTTGGAACCACTTTTCAGGTTATAACCTTTCTGTTTGCAAAGCCAGCTGGGTGAAGAGCATTGGGGAAGGAGGAGAAACATCCTGGTGAGCCTGGAGTGAAGGGCAGCAAGGAGCAGAAGAGCTCTGTGGCACCGGGGTGCTCCCCAGGCACCACACCAGAGTTCTGACAGCTCACAGCAGTTTGCCAGACTTGCAGCTGGCACACAGAGGCCAAGGTGTTTTCCTCTCACTCCCTCCCAACTCCTCCCAAAGCTGGAAGAGAGCAGACACTTCCTTGCAGGCAGCACAGGGCCCCAGTCAGGCTGAGCTCACCCACAGCCCTTCCACCAGCTCTGCCAGCACAGACTTCCCAGGTGAGAAATGAAAAGCAAATGCCGTAAACCATTGGAAATAAATAAACTTGGAATCTGAGTCCTGTGAAAAAAGGGCTCTCAAAAAGGACTTGATATTGGAAAGAGAGGGTCTTGAAAAGCAAGAGGTTTGGGACCAGACTCGACTCAGCCCTTGCCTCTGGGCGACCACCACTCACTTGGTTTCTCCCTGGTACAACTCTCCAAGTTGCATCTGTGCTACCAACTCTGGCTGCACTCTGGCAGAGGCTGGGGCATTCCCTGCACATTGAACACATGATGGTAACAAAAGTGTGTCTTAAATTGCTGCATCCACAGAAGAGGAAATCAGAGTGGTCGTCAGTACAGCACAAGGAGTACAAGTTCCAGGACACTGCCAGCTGTTTGGGGCTTCTCTGAACATCTCTGCTTTTAATTATACATTTTTCAGTACTCCTCTATTCTCCCTGCCCCATGTTGTGACTCACAGCTTGGGCTACTAAGCAGACCAGGGATTCCCATGATTGCTGGAGCTAACACCAGCACTATCAGACCTCCAGGTGTTTTCCACAGTGGAAAATATTATAGATCATCTGGCACAGCAAAGATACAAACACAGGGAGATGCTTCATTTAGAGAGGTGGCTTGGGTACAACCACTATTACAATCCATCTCAAGACTCTACCATTAAGTCACATGAGCAAATTCAATTGTCAAGGGTCCTAAAAGTTTCTTATTCAGACTCAGAGCTGGCTGAACACCCCACATTGACAGTGCGTCCCCAACATGATGCTTTACCAGAGGATACTCGGGAAGCACATCCACACACCTTCCCACCCACAGCTGCAGTGCTCTTGCAGCACATGCCCATGTCCTGCAGCTTTCCAGATGCAGATGTAGGGCCCACTGATTAAACTTTGGACTTCTTCCCCTAACCACACTGCTTCAAAATAAGCTAAGAGGCAGAAATCAAAGATATTTTCATTTCAGGCTTCAAATAGGATGCTTCAAACAAAAGGAAACACTTCAGCAAAGTGTGTATAAACAGGGAGCATCTGGTCTTTCCCTGACAGCGTTGAGCCTTGAGACATGCAAGAAAAAAAGCTACCAATGAAGTCAGGTAACAAAGAAGAAGTCTTGGTGTGGGTAGAGTTCTTCCTTGGAGCCCAGAGAGTGTTCCTCTGCTTCCTCTGCAGAGGCAAAGCCCTGCACAGAGCAGCACATACCTGGCTCAGCTCATTGCAGTTGTTTCAGGGAAGCAGCTCTTTGTTCTCCAGATCAGGCACTCGGAGAAGGCAGGCAACCATCTGCTCCTCCAGGGATATGGATACACTGCAGGCCCTGCAGCTTAATGGAAATGTTCCTCTGGGTCAAGTGGCAGAGCCAACTGCTCTCTTAATGCAGCCATCTTCATTTCAGGGAGGAAGGGAGAATCAATTAACAGCCTCTGAGCAGGGAAGTCTCCTGGTGAGCAGTCAGAGCTCAGAGATCTCACCCCACACTTGTTCAGAGAGCCCAGCTTTTAGTGCACCTGGGCCAGTCCACCACTCCATCGCCTGCAACAGCTTGGTTACAACCTCTGCCTTCATCTGGAGGTACCAGAAAGCTTCAGAGGGGGAACTGTTGCCCCACAGAAGCATTCGCTAAGCCAGCAGGAAAAGATAAATCCACTGACAGTGACAAAACATGTCTGTTAACAAGCCTGCAGCTGCTCAACACGGAGGAGCAACAGAGCATACCCACAGGAGAAAGCTTCTCTTCTCTGGACAGAGACATTCTCCCCCTCCAGCATATCCTGGGTGGATTTTTTATTGTTTAAAATGTTGACATTACAGAAGCTTCACATCTTTGTTTCTCCAGCTCATTCCCTCACAATTCAAAATTTTCATGGCCTGGTTACTGCAAACTAGTGAAGAGATCCCTCTGCCTCTGTGAACTTTGAGATCTCAGAGGCAAAGCTGAACTGCAACACGTCTCTTTCAGCTAAGGAGGGATGTTTTGGAAGCATCTCTAAAAATAACTAGCTCTGGTTTTCTTCAAATAACCTAGAAATTCAGGTAGTGCCTAATTAACCTTGTCACAAAGCTACAGCAACAAGTCCTCGGAGTCTCGGTAGTGTTACTACCTCTGCTCCATCTTAACAACCAGCAGCCTGGATGTGTATCTGAAAATTAACCAGTGATTAGCTCCAACTATCGAATCCTTAGTGCTGTTTAACCCAACTCCTGAAGCAAGCTTTATTTTTAAAATTATTTCAGCCAAGGTACTTTCCAAACAGAACACTAAATCACTAATCTCACTGAGCAGAACTTATTTCACAACTGAGGCTCTTTCTTTCTGTGGGACAAAGACTCCTTGCGATAACTCAGGAGATCACAACGTGGCCCCTGGGGCTGAGAGCTTGGGTAACACCTATCAATACACTGCTGACATGATCCTCATAAATAATGATGAACATGATATAGGTGAGGAGAAACAGAGACACTTAACCACAGGTGCGTTAAGTACAGCAAAGCTGTCAAGTATATTGAGGGATTTAAAGGTGTGTGTGGATGGCTGAAATGCAATCATCCAGGCAGAGCAGAAGACAGCACCTGCTTAAGCAGTTGTAGCTGCCAGGCTTTTAGGGCAGAGAACTGATCATGGAATGGTTTGGGTTGGAAGGGACCTTGAAGACCACCCGACTTCAACCCTCTGCCATAGGAAGAGACTCCTTCAATGAAGGTTTCATCCAATTCTACATTCATGCAGATTTCATTCAATTCAAGCCAAAACATTATTCAACAAATCAAGAGCGAATTGTCAGCCCGAGGTGTGAAAACCACTGCAGCCTCTTCAGAGCAGACGTCAGGAAAGGGACAGTCTCATAAAGATAAAGGCAGCAAGTGTCAGTCAAGAATCTGAGACATTAATTCTTCTAGAAGCGTGAAGCTCTCTCACCTCTCACTTCTCCAACGAGGACCAGCTCAGGAACCCTGCCCTAATATTTCAGAGGATTTCACAGTGAATTAAATCCATCTGTAAGCCAACACAGCCACTGGGCGATCATTCACACCCATTTAAATCCCGGTCCTTGTTAAGAAACGCCACTGCATTTGCTGTGTTGCGAATGTGTTGCAACACCCAGGGTCTGAGGGATGCCCCCGAGTCACGCTGAGTGCCTCAGGTGTGATTTCTGCTGCAAAGCTGTAGGATTATATTGCTTCGGTTTGGGTTTCTCCCCCCACTTCAAGGTGAGGAAGGATGGGGGAAGAGCCGTAGAAGCCTAGAAACGGAGAAAACCATGCTGTGTGACAAATTAGCAACACAAGAACTGCTGGAGTGTCACAAATTCAACCCAGAATGAGCTCCTGAAGCAGCTTCTGACAGGGAGTCGTGTGAGTTCAGCTGAAGAGACCAAGTCAGAGCCTAAGAGCACGCAATCGAAGTTTTCACTAATTTTTTTTTTTTATCTAGAGAAGCAGTGCTGTACCAGCATTTTTGGGAGGAGAAGATATTTGGGGTAGAACCTGGACAGTCAAACCCCAAAGCTGGGATCCAAAAGAACTTCTCAGCTGACACAGGAGCTCGTGATCCACTGCCTGATGCAGCTGGAAGTATTTCCAGCAGCGTTTTCAGAAGCAGAACAACCTCTGCATGGGCAGCCCAGACTCAAAAAAGAGCCAGTTACTAGAGAGGAACACAGATGTGCTCCAGAGGTCCTAGCCTGAAATCCCGGCTTATACTGGAGAACTAGGCCTTCCACACACTGAACCTGCTGGAACCATTTTTGTAGCGCAGCTAGTGGCTAAAATATTCATCCAGTGCATGAGAGACCCAAATCTAACCCCTTTCTGAGTGAAATTGTTAAATGAGCAGCCACCCTGAGCTTCACGGGGTTTGGTGGGCAGTTACCCAGCTTGCTCTGTCCTTCATTCCCACTGAAATCAACGAGCTTCCAAAGAAGTCAAAGGCAATAAATTCTAAGCCAACACCATTTTAACAGCAAATACTGAATTATAAAACAGTAAGCTTTCTTCATCTGCTCTGTTTAAATCTTCCTTCTTTCCCTGTGCAACAAAAAATAGACTTGAGCTGTCACTCAAGGCTCTGGTACTCTTAACGCCATCCAGCTATGGGTGAAAAATTGCTCAAGTCCATTTAAGCCCCATCTCCCAGCAATTCCCACTGCAAGCCTGCCCTGCCATTACACGCCCAGCACAACTCATCAGGTTGGTGCTTACATCAGATTCATTCCAGCTTTCAGAAAGAAAGAAGGCTCTGAATTCCCTGGAGCACCTACAGCTGGGCCTCAGCCTCTCGGAGGATGTTTTCACCCATTTAGATTAAGACAGTCATCAGACCATGGCTTTGATTAGAAATGTTGCTGAGCCTCTCTCGCTTTCCCTCTCCATCCCCTCCCTCCCCACACACAGAAGAGCAGGAAGAGCTGCCTTAGTCCAGCTTCTATTTTTGTTGAAAATACACATCAGTTTTATTTCCACTAAAAGTTGGAAACACAGACAGGCGTTTCGGCGCTAAGTAGAACGTAAAGCAATGCACTTCTTGCCAGGACTTTGTGCTTCTCTAATAACTTCAAGAAAAGGGAAAAGAAAACTCGAATGCAGAGCCAAAACACACCACTTGGTCTCACATGGGATCTGATCAAACATCTAAAGGCATTTGAAATTCCAGGAAGGGAGAGCTTCCTCATTCTGAAGGAATATACCAAAATGTACAGAAGGAATGAATTTATTTCACTGCAAGTCCCTTATGGTTTGCCCCTGTGATCAATATAACCCAAAAGCTTTGAAAGAGCCTGAATATTCTGAGCACTGACCTGCAGCCTGTGGGAGACACAGCACACCATTCAATGAAAAGATAATAAAACATGCCATGTTCAGCATTTATTTGTTTGAGATTCAGAAAGGTTTTCAGACCTGTCTGCTCAGCCTATCTCCTACAAAAGCCATCAATCTCTTCCACCTAAACCAAACCATATTCTTACATTTAAATCATATAAGCAAGCTCAAGACCAGAGGAATTTGCAAGCAGCAGCCCTTTTCTTCCTTCCCCACATACTCTGTGGCCTTTGACAAGTCTCTAAAAATCTAGCTTTCAGGAGTGCAGGGACTTCTCGTCTTTCATTTAGGAGATGTTTTTTCAAAGACACTCTGCCACTGACCTGCTGGCATTTGCACAAAAACGTGCCAGGGCTGAAAACTATACGTCTTGATGCCATAAACGCTATTAAAATGCAGGGATATCCCGTGCTTACCTGGCTGACAGCCAACACACATCTGAAAGTCACCCTGAACACACAACTGGGTGGAGGAAAGGAGCCACTGATAAACATCCAACTAATATTTGCAGCAGACAGCTGAGTATCAGCTCATGGCAAGAAGGGCTGAGCAAAGGAATAGTGAAATAAGTGCATTTCTGGGTGGTTCACAGACAAGAAACAAACAGCACATGCATCCTGGCTGTATTTCCCCCAAGGATCCTAACATGCCATCACCCACTCATCCTGGAAAAGCATCTTCCCGATGCCAAAGGTGATCCTGCAATAGAGGTCCCCATCTTAGGGGGAAGAGTCCTCCAAGAAGATAAGGCCTATCAGCTGCAAAAGGCCCCATTTGGGTCTCGTGGAAAGTCAGGGTGAAATACAATGTTCAAACCCAGGAAGCTCAGTCCGTAATGAGTCCCTAAATCATCCTCCTGCAAGAGCCTGGGATGTGCCTCATCCCACACTGGGCATGTCAGGCATCCCATTGTACCACGAGGATGCTGAATCCAAGGTCTCACCACGACGGGAGGGAATTAACTGTGACACATTGATGGTATCCCCAAGCAGTCCTTCAACCCCAGCTTTTAAAGAGAGGTAGTAATAGCCAGGTTTTAGACTTCAAACACTTGGAAGACACAGCCTCCTTCTAGATAGCTGGAGGTGCCATCTGAAACGAGAAGGATACTGTCTCCATGCTGAAAGGAAGCCACTTGAGCTTGTTCCAGTGGAAGGTTTAAACTCTCCCCACCCCAACAACTCTTCAATGCAGGAGAAGAGGAGGGGAAGCCAAGAGCAGAAAATTGAGAACAAGGCAAAAAAAAGCCCTGTGAATTTAAACCACTTTTGCAATCCTCGAATATTTTTGCTTCCCTGAGGATCCATCATCCCTCTCCCAGACAAGCAGCAGAGAGGTGGTCTCCCCCTTCAGAAAGCTTTGGATGATAACCAGCAAGAACATTATGTTTAAGCTTCAAGGACTGAGCGTTCTCACAGGATTCATGGATGGCAACGCTGAGCCAGAAGGATGCATTTAACAGTTGCTTAAGTTCTGGCACCTGCAAATATTTCCTTATGATAAAGTCCAACACAGGCAGCCTTCAGATGTTGTGTAAATACTGTCAGCGCCCTGGCACAGCTCCCCTTTTTTTATGATTGGTTTTACACAATCCCCAAGCATTTCATAAACACCAATTATATCTCCTGATTCCTCTAAATGAGCTGCAAGTGCTTCACATGTGAGGAAACGAAGGCAAAGTGAGGATCTCTGCATCCCACCGCCAAGGTGAGCAGGCCGAAGGAGCTTTACGTCCTCCCACAAACGAACCCGACGTGAAATGGCACATTTACTGAAATTTAGTGCTGCTGTCACCTCAAACACGATTTGAGGTTTCCAGAGCAACAGAGTGAACAAGGAGTTCAATGTTTTGAGTTCTCAATGGCAACTCCATCTCTCCCAAATGCAGTAGGGATCTTCACTTTCAGCATCTTGTCAGAAACTGTATCCACTCAGCTCCTCAAACTGTGTATGGACTTCCTAGACAATGCATCCTACCCCAGCTCCCCAGCTAGATCTTGCAGATATCTTCAAAGCAGTAACAATACAACCAGTTCCGTCATGGCACAGAGATTTCTCCTTTGCATTTTGCCCCAGTACATAACTCAGCAGGCTGAAGGTATCACCTGGGTCCACATTTTCTTAAAGACTGTTCTGTCAATTCTTGTGAGCTTGCCAGGCATTTTGCAGTGCCAACAAATATCAAAAGAACCAAGAGCACCACAAATGAGGCTGGAGCCCAGAAGAGCACTCCCAGAATTTCCAAGGGACTGCCAGCTATGTGCAAAGCTTTTATTTCATGATTAATGACTTATTTGCAAAATAGGAGCAATCAGCCCCAGCTTCTAGAAGTCACTTTGGTGCAGAGCACTCCTGTTTTCCACCACCTACTACTGAGTCTATAACTAGGTGTTGTTTTTCAGAGTGATGGGTGTTACGAAGATGAACTGCGAGATTAAGCTCAGAAACATTTTATGAAAGATAAATGGACGCGATATACCTGGCACAGAGCGAGGCCTCGAGTCTTAACAGTGTGTTTCCTCATCACCTAGAAAAGGATGTTTCAACAGCTGGAGATAAGTGGAACATGATCATTTAAGCTCCTTTCCTGTCCCTGGAGCCCAGAGAAGCAGCAGGGAGCACTGCAAAACCACTTCATCTCACATCAGAGCACGCTGCCCAACACAGAAGGCATTTCAAAGCCAACGGAGCATGTGAAGGAGCCTTGTGGCGCCTGCATTTGGAAATGAAACCAGCCTTACGCAGAGGGGTTCATAGGTGGTTCTGCTAAAAGCAGAATAGAACTATTGATTTCTCCTAAGCCCCGACAGTTCCACAACAGCTCCCCATCCCTATTTCCAGACAATAAACCAGTAACGAGCCGTCACTGACAGGGAACGCACCCACACCTCCAGGTGAGCTCTGGTGCCAACGCTGCTGTGATATTTTAACCCAGCTCTCTGAGAAGGGGCTTCTTTCAAGCTTAAGTACAATCCGAGCATGGAAGACTACATGAGCCTGGAGGAAGGCTGGGATGCCACTTGAGCCCTGGTTTCTCATAAAGCCTTCAAAATATACCTTTAACAACCCTGAAGAGAGTTAAAGCTCACCCAAGGCTCCACACCTAATTGCTTTAGCTCTAAGGAAAATGCAGTAAGACGTTAAATTTGCTGCTGACTTGCTCAGTCGTTTGCACTCCTGATCCCTTTTCTCCTCTGATCTGGGTGTTATGGGAGCAGCTCTGAAGCCTCCCAGCACCTGCAGCCGACGGGCTGATGGGGCTGTGCCACCGAGGACTCAAAACAAGCCTGTGCCACAAAGCCAACAGCACATCAGCAGTGCCTGGGAAAGGGCAAGAGTATTTTGGCAGCAATCATCATGGAAACCCATTTTCTCCCATATTTAAGAGCTATAGGCAGCAACTCACAGCCTCTTCACCACCTTTAGCCACATTCCCCACCAGTTTTTGCACGTCCCCTTTCCACGTGATGGGGAAAATCCACGAATGAAGATGAAGGCTTATTGTTTATGGCCCTGCAATGCCTCTTAGGGACCAGAGTCTGCCACAACAGGCCAGTTCTGCACCATTAACCAGAGCTGTGAGCTCTCTAGAGAGACTTGCCCCAAAATATGGAAGTAAAACCTGCTACCACGAAATGCACCTAGTTCAGCTAAGAGTGGCTTATAAACACTCTAAAGCAGCAAAGTATTATATATGTGATATAGAGGTGAAAATCGATATACTACATAATTTGATCTCTGGAAAGAGGTGTTATAGTGGGAGAAACTCCTTTTCACCAGACCAGGTTACACCTAAACAAGCTTGTGTAAGAGGAAAGAGGGATAAACAACTTCCTCCTCCCTGCAAAGCACAGCTGACAGGAGTTAAATACCAGCATTTTGGGCATCAAAACTCTGCAAACATTTACTGTGCTCTGACATGAAAGCACCAGGATTTGGGGCATAGGTTATATTTTTATTTATTCCTGGCACAAAAACCTCCACTCTGCAACAGCATGAGAAAGATATTTAACAAGACCAAGAGGCCAGAACAGACCATTTGCATAAGATCCATCTCAGGGGCACAGTGAACCGCTGAAGATAAAATTTGCATCCTTGATTTCTTAATATTTGCTTTACGGTCAAGTTGAGTAAATCCCACAGATTTTCTGCTACCACCAGTACTCTGGAATAAAAAAAAAAAGCTGTGCCAACTCAGCAGGCAGATTTCAGCTGCGTTCAGGATGAAGCATGTGCACACCAGTCTGCCCTGTAATTGGAGTGGTTTATTGCATTGCACCTCACAGAAGGATTAGACTCCTAAATTCCAGGCTTGGACTTGGTTAGCAAGCCTCACATTACTTGTGGCACACACATCTACTTCCAATCACGTTCTTTGCTCAACATGAACAGGAATTTGGGAAAGGCACCAAGAAGAAAGCAAACCTTCTGGTGCTGTTTTACAATAATGCGGTGAGGAGTTCCCCAGCTACTGTGGGAAAAGTGAGTTTTAGACTCTTTTAGCTACACATGTCCCATCTTTCAGTGTCAGCAAGACAAAACCTGGCCTGAAAAATTCTTGTTCAGCTTTAGTTTCTACCTGCAACTTCAAGACATAACACACATCCTTGAGACTGACAAGCAAGAGCATCCACTTGTTTCTGTGTTTGAATCGTGAAACAGAAAAGCTTTAAAGTATCTTGAGAGCGTTAAATCGCAATACACAGGTAGTATGTGGGAGGAATATTTTTAAGGCACCAAGAACTGAGCTTTTCAGCTCTTTTGTCTGAAAGAGGTATTGCAAATTCCTTAAGAAATCGTGAACCATGACCTTGCATTGTCCCTCAAACACAGCCTATCTGGGGTGTTGAACACTTAGATTTTGGTCCATACGGGAGCCAGGAGGGCAAAATTGATGGAGAAAAGTTTAAACTGGTGAAGAAAAGTGTTCCTAAGCTTCTGTCAGTTAATACAAAGCCTCAGACGAGGGATGTCACGTGGGCAGAGACACACAAGAAGGAGGACTGTGTCCTGCCGAGGCTGAGAGGAAGCCAGAGGAAATCATCGCACCTGATTTCTCCTCAGTACAAGGAGCACATAGCCAAGGCAAGCAAAACTTCTCAGAGGAAGGTGAAAGACACTCACTTGCTTCACTTTTCACTTCTAGAGACAAGAGCCTGCCACAACAGGCAAATTCTGCACCATTAACCAGGGCTGTGAGCTCTCTACAGAAACTTGCCCCAAAATACAGAGGTAAAACATGCTACCACGAAACATGCCTAGTTCAGCTAAGTATTCTAAAGCAAATGGCAGCACTTAGTACTTGCTGCTCACATGCCAGGCAAGAGCATGGAGCAACCAAGGCACCATAAATGACCAGGGCTTGGCTCAAACACAGCTGGGAAGGGAATCCTGGCACTGTGGACCCAGTCCAAGGCCACCCACACTGCCCAGCTCCACACAGGAGCAATGGTTTGAAAGCTCTGCATCAAGGGGAAGGTGCTTTACACCTGCTATTTCCCTCTCTGGAAATGCAAACAACCACCCAAGGCTGGGAGGCAGGTCTCCATCTTCAGAGTAATTTGCCATATTATTTGTTTTATCTGCCTTTCCTGCAGGACACAAAGGGACATGCGGATTGTGGAATTACACAGCCTTCAAAAGCCTCCCCGCTGCTGCAAATTAATTAATCTCGAGGAGGGAAGAGCACACAAAGCAAAGCAGCCTCTAAGAAGAAATGCTGCCTCCAGGGAAGTTATCTTGCCTACTTCTCCTGCCTCCTCCATCTTGCCCCTTCATAAAACTCAAGTTCAAGTCCCAACAAGCAGCACTTTTAATGCTGTGAGCTGCACAAAGGAGCAGGGTACGTGTGCTCCGGAGCCAGAGTTACACTCTGCTCCATCTCCTCCCACTCCCAGCACCTCCCCTCTGCACCTCCGTTCACCCCAATTTCCAGGACACTAATTTAATGAAGATTAATGTGTACCCTGCAAACACGCTTCTTTTCCAGAAATAGCACGATGCATCACATCATTTTCATATTAAAGGATCGTTTTTCCCCACCCTAAGCACATGAAGCTGAAGTGCTGCTCAGCACACAGCACGGTGTGCCCGTTCCATTAAGTCAGAGAAATCACTCCAAGCTCCACAACCCTGATTTTTTTCCCCATTTTTCCCCCCAAAACAGCTGCACGTGCAAGACTGCTGTAGGTACAGTCAGCTGGCCATATATATGTAGGGCATTAAGAGGCTGCAAAGGTAGGGATAACTTCATACAGCATTATGTGGCTTGGGTAAGATAAGCATACAACGATTAACAGATTGATATTTATCTTTGACAAGTGTTGTGTTGATGGCTAGTTGATGATTCTGCTCCAAAGGTGACCAATATTGCCAAAAAAATATGTGTTTTCCAGAAAAAAACCAAAAAAACCCAAAAAAACAAAACACCAAAAAAACTAAGACAAGTAAGCTGGTTATCGGCCAAACTGTGTATAACAGAAGATCTGAAACTCCTAATTGCCTAAGGGTGAGCTTACACCATTCTTGTGCCGGTCTCAGATGCAAAGCAGCTTAAGCTTCTCTTACTCAGGGTCTAGAGAGAGGATGATACACATCAGATTCTCAGCCTTAAATAGGTGGTTACATTACATTTAGGACAACCTGTCCACTTCAGAACCATTTGGGGACTTTCATGAAAAATAACTTCGCCATTAGGACGTCCTGGCCCTTCCTCTTCTCACTTTTACTTCATCCCAACTCAAACCCTTCCAAACATCCCTTCACCTTTCACCATCATTAAATACAGGACTAAAGCACCAGGAGATAGATTCCCTAGAATTTTCTTTAAATTACTTGCATATCTCCTTACCTTGAAGGTAATCTACTCTTTAACCTGTAGTCACTGGCACAGTACTGGGATTAGCTGTCCTGGTTTGCCTCTTTCGGCTTGGAGAGTTAGGAATTTGCTCTCCTACCCCAGTGACGGATCAATCCTGCATCTAGCCACAGGGAAAAAAGTCTTTGCAATCTGCAACGACTTCATGATTTAGGACACAAAGCCTTGTTTGACTAAATCATTACACAGCAGCCCTGAGAGTGCCTGCTGGGAATAAGCCAAATTCATATTTCTGTCATTTTCCCCATCCTGCACGTCCATATATCCGTTTATACTCATTTCATTAGCAAATCGCCCCATCCATTTACTCAGCTATTTGTCAGTGGGGCTGTCACTTTAATTACCTCTCTCTACATGGATTGCTGTTATTTATCTGTCTTGTTTGCAATGCACCATCCACCAAAATACATTCCTCCCTCAGCACAGACACTGATGTTATCGGGGAGCCTGACCCAGGGAGCAATGCTCTTAGGGAGACAAACTGTTTTCAAAGCAGATTTGGGAATTAAACTGTCTCCTCAAGAACTAACACCCCTGGAAAGCCAGTCATCGCCACTCCCCTGAACAACAAAGGAGTCTGACACCATGGACATCACCCATCTCTACAGCCACACAGGGCACGGACTCAGTAAGAGGGTGTGGAATGGTTGTCCAAGCCTGTTAAAATCCATGAGCACACACCTGGGGCAAATGGATGTCACAAAGCACTGAAATTCAGCTAGGTTTGGGTCCGTCTCCACCTGCACATATCCTCCAGCTGAGCTTTTTCTCAGATACATCTGTAGGATGGAGCAGGCTGCTTTGGTGTGACACTGCAGGGGTGTCCCTTTCCCTGAGGGATACCTGAATGGAACACTGGCCCTCCAGAAGGTCATACCCTGTGCACTAGCTCTGCATTAACTCCATCCCACACATTCTACTCTATTCCTCTCTGGAAGATTTTTTTAGAAAATCCTATAGAATTCTTCCTAAAATGAATAGTTTACTTGCTCCACTGCTTTTCCTTTTCACTAGGAGGAAATCAAAGCCAAGCAGCTTTAAATTAACACAGCTTTCAAATACAAGAGCCTTCAACGGGATTCAAGGAGAAGACAAAGCACCTTTCATCAGCAAACAAATACTCAAACCACCTTCCATCCTTCTCCACACTTCTCTTGCCCATCTCTCCTCCTCCTCGAAGGTTCCCATGGTAGAACCCTGCTAAAAAGGATCCAGAGGAGATCCCTTGAACCCCTCTGTGTGCAGAGACTGGCAGCCTCAAGCTTGCACACTCGGATCAGGGTGTCAAATGTCAAACGTGTGGTTCCCATTCCCCTCTGCAGGGAAGGGACCTTTTATCCAGAACCTGTGACTGAGTTAATCTGTGCTGGGGTGCAAGGTGGAAAAGCAGCTCATCATCCACGTGGCCTGTTCAGCAAGATTCACTTCCAAAGGCACCACCACAACCATGCTGCCTACCTGGGGGGCTTTTCTGTCTGCTCATCACACAAATGAGGACTGACTGACCAAGACCTCAGGCCCCAGCTTGGGATTGGTGGGCAAACAGCGGGAAGAGCACAACCATTCCCAACTGATCGTTCCAGCTGTGGTCAACCCACCTGTCTCAGCTTCTGCACACAAATTCCACCCTTGGAGCCACACACAGCACCAGCTGGGAGGCTGCACACCTCTTCAGGCCTCAGCTATAAGCCCTGTGGGATCCCACATGTTGTGCTGTGCAGAAACCAGTTCCTTCAACTCCTTGAAATACAGCTCATGACACAGCCCCCCTAAGCCCAGCTGTAGCAGTCAGGCCTAAGGTGAGAGCAGCAACCTGACTACAGCCACACCTGGCAGGTACAGTGGGGCCCACACATCTTTCCCACTGTGTTTTCCCAGCCTCCAGCAGTCCGTGGTTAGTCTTTCAGTGCTCATATGTGCATCCAACCAGGATATTTCAGCACAGATCTGCAGAAGTCACCCAGTTCTATCTAGGTTTTCCTGGTGGCAACACCAGCTGTATCAGCACCCACTTCAGAGTGCCTCACAGCTTCTGCATCAGCCTCACACTCCCAGAACCGTGCTATGGACCAAACAACATTTTCTAAGTGTCCTTTCCTTCTGCCAGGTTATTCCCAGCCAGATCTGCCCCCTAAAGTGCCCCACAGACAGCAAGGTTGCTACAGGACACCTCCAGCTGCTCTTGCTGCTGCTGGTGCAACAACTCCTTAAATCTAATGGAAAGTGTCTCTTAAATCTAGTAGAAGTCTAACAGAACATGTCCCTGCTGTTGCAATGATCTTTAAGGTCTCTTCCAACCCAAACTATTCCATGATTCCATCTCAGCAGGTATCAACAGCAAGTTTTCCTCTCCCTGTGATCTCTGGGAGAGAAACACTTAAAACAGAAGGACTCCTGGAAATACCATCCTCTCCACAAGCTGATCCAGCCCCTTAGGACAAGCTTAGGGGTTCAGTGAAGAGACTAAAGGCCACAAGAACTAGTCTGTCACAGGAACTGCCGAGATCAAGGGCACAGCCGGTGTCTGAGGTCCTTCTGAAGGTGGGAATTTTTCTCAGTGAAATAAATGCTAAGTACGATCTTTGAGGCAGGGAGAAGTGACAACCTTCTCTTTACGACAGGCAGAGGGTTTCACGTGATCTTTTCCCGAGAGGTACATGACTGGGTGGAGGCTGAGAAAGAAAACCCTCAGCCCTGGAACAGTGGAGCACTGCCAGTTGTGATGGGTTTATGATAAGCTAAAAAACACCCATAAGCATTCAACTTCAAAAGCAGGGAAAGAAGGAGGGGAGCTGCACAGAGTCAAACGCCTGGGGCATCCCATTTTCAGTCAGTGCAAGGAGCCTATTTTTAGAAAGCCTGCATACACCTACAAGAGCACTAAGGCTGGAAAGGAATTCTGCATTTTAATGGTCTCCTTCTCCACACCACTGTACAGGTGGCATTGCTACGAGAGCCACTCCACCCTCTATCCCTAAGAAAAGCTGTTTGCAACATATTCCCCCCAAATGCAAGGAAATCAAGAGAAAAGGTAATATTGGCAAAAGGCATTATTAGCAAAAAGCCATTCCAAATGTAGATGCAGGCAAGGCATCTGCTTCCCTCTGTATGACAGACTCCTGCCCACTTCCCATCCATCCCCCTGTGGTGCTTTGCATTAATCTGTGGGAAAAACAGCCAGAATTCCCAATGGAGACCTACAGCTACGGTCTGCCATGGGAGACACAGCCCAGGTGGGAAACCTGTTCCATGAAAAATAGGTACGTGAGACACCTGAACTGCAACTACTGCTCCAGTTGCTTCAGGGGCCCTGGAAGGTAAATGAGTATCAGATCCAAACTGACATTTTCTGACACTTCTTCGTAATAAAAGGAACCACCAGCTCCAAAGGTTCCAACCCAAAAGCACACGCTTTGCTCCTGCTAAAGACAGGATTGCAGTGTTCCATGGGATGAAGGGTATGGGGAGGGCCATGGTTTGGGGGTTAAAGAGCTTGGTTTTACCTTTTGTCTTGCTTTGCTTCCAGCTCAGAGAGACATGTTAACATTACGACAAAACAGGGGTTAAAAACATCCACCCTAACAGTGATCATTTTTTAGGTGTCTGAATATAACAAGGATGTGGCCAAAGGGGAGGCCTGTAGGACACAGTGGCTGTGCACAAACACAGCAGAGGTGATCATGAGTACCTAAAGTCTCTCCAGACTCTGGGCCTGGAATCTCCTTCCTCCTCCCCAGCCTGTCACAGCTGACACCAGGCAGCATCCAGCAACGGAAAACAGTGGGATGTTCCAAGTCTTTTCCTTAAAAGAGATGCCATCTTTCACTTCAAGGAGACAGCTATCTTAATCTATAAAAACGGCCCATAACAAACTTGCCAGTGGTCCTCTTTCCTTCTTTTCCTGCACCTATCAAATATTAGCTAATGGATGGAAGCCCCCGAAACATGAACACATGGTTCCAAAAATGAACCACCTTAAACACTATTTCCAATCCTTCTGTTTCTGCTAACTGGGAGAAATTCCAGTTGACAAAGCTGCCTTCCACACTGCAAAAACCAGTCAAAATTGATACTGGTTTGCACCTTAATTCATAAAGCTGTCAAATGACACAAAAAAAATCCCAAAATCTTCTTGGCAGGATCTGACTGTCATAACCAGGTCAGACAAGTTCAGAAATTGTATAGATAACATATCTATGAGAGTCTCTGGGAACATCATGAGCAGCACAGGAGAGCTGTCAGGCCCAGATGCTTTGGGTTGGTAGCCACCAGCTCAGGAGAGCTCCTCCAAGGGCTAAACTACCTCATTTCCCTGGGACAGCTTTTTTTCCAGGTGCCTTTTTTTTTCTGCTGCTGGCACAACAGGACAACAGAATCCAAATACAGACGAAACACAGTGCGAGATGGCACTGCTCCACCCCACATCCTTAACGGTGCTCCCCGTGTTTCCAGTTTCCACAATTTGTGTAAAAAAGCCCAGAAAATAAACACTTGCAAGAAAAGCAAGTCACTGTTCTTTGTTCTTGCATACAGCTGTTGAATGTACAGGTACAGTGAAGGTGGAGGAGGTAAATGATGGATAGAAGCAATGCCTCTTTTCTTCCCAACTTTGTCACCAAAACTGATCTGGAACCAGCCCACCTTCCTTTGCCCCCCGCAAAGGAGCAGGACATTTTCTTCCCCTCCAAGGGAAATACTTCCAGGGCAACATTTTCTTCAGAAAATTCCTGCCTGTTCAAATATTTTAAGATGGCAAAGAGAAAGCTCCTCTCCAAACCCTGACAGCCTTCCCCCTTTAAATGAGCGCTGTGGTTTCAACTCAGCATTTTCTTGTTTGCATGCTAGACACACACTTGGATGGCATCATGTTTCCCAGCTGAACCCAACCACATCCCTGCACCTGCATAGCTAGCAGCAACAGGAGCAACCCTCAGCAAGCAATTCAGATAGAGATCTCTTCGAGCAGCTTTATTGATGTTAATGGAGCTCCTTGGGATTTACACACACGTAAATCAGAGCACAGGTGGATGATAAATTCTTGCAACTGGCAACAATACAGGCAAGGCCAATTTCACCCCTGCTATAACACTACTGATGTCAAAAGCTATGCATCAAACAGCAGCTGTGCTCGTCAGCCACCCTAATCAGGCAAATCAGTTTATTGCAAATAAATCTGCAAAATTCACACAGCATCCCTTGCCATCTCCAGTGAGCTACACCTTTGGGACCCTACTGCAAATAGGTTCTGTTGCAAGTTCACTGCTTTAAATTATTGCCTTAAAATAACATTTTCGGGCTTGGACATGGCAATCACATTTTTGTATGGCCACTTCATCTTTTACCAAGTCACCACCTTCGGGCACAGGTCCTTTTGTGGTGGGAGTTGCATTTGAAGCCACAGCAGAAGCTGTTTGGGGAAGTATAACCCATAATGGCTTTTAGAACAAGCCTTTTGGTCTGGCTCAGCTATGGCAGCTGGTGAGGGGTTTCAGTGAATGACAAGCCAGAGTCGTGGCACTCCTGTGCACACACCGCTGCTCATCCCTCAGCACGCGGACTGGGAATCGGGATACTCTGTGCCTTGCTTTTCAAAGCCTTTGCCTTCTCATGTTGAGGTTGGCAACTCACTTGGTTGGGTCCCCAAAGTAGGGGTTACAGTGGGTAGTGCTCAGTCAACAGCTGGACTTGACGGTCTTAAAGGTCTCTTCCAACCTTGATGATCCAGTGATTCTGTAAAAAAACCCACAGTTTCCTGGACCTTTGGATGACCAGAGAGGCAAGAAAGTTCACTTCCACTGGGGATCATCAGCACCCAAGAGATGAGCAGCAGCTCTCAAAGACCAGTTACCCAGTGGATCCTGAGGGTAACAATGACCTGAGCAGCACAGACAGGAAACAAAGAAGGTCAGACGTACAGGAGAGATGGTAAATGGCCAAACTACAGCTGCTCCCTCAGTCTGCAGGACAAAAGTCTGAGTCTTAGAGCAAGACAGGACCTTGGAAGTCAGGCAGTCAAGCAGGTCACCAGTAGTCAGGCAGCTAGAGACACATCTCAGAGCAAATATGGATTGCTGTAGGAGTCTCAGGCTCTCAACCCTTCCAAACAGCAAATTCATGTGGCTTCCCAGTGTCCTCACTTCCCCACCTGGCCACCAGGGTGTATTCACTCCCCAGAGACCTCCCCTCACACTCCCAGGGCTTAACCTCCTATTCCATATTAATTGTTTGCCACCCCGCCATGACTAATCTGGATTTACAACCCGGAAAGCGGTAGGGAAAAGAATCTGATCAAAAGGATGATCCTCACAGCCAGAAAACAAGAAAGAGCTGTGTAGCCAGTTGTTCCAGGACACTTAATCCATCAAGCCTTCGCCATTCCACCCTTGGGCTTAGGCTGAGTCAGTTGTGATTTGCTTAAAACCATGAGAATTCCCTCCTCCTCCTCTCAAAAAAAGAAAAAAAAAAAAAAGCCAGTTATAAAGTTTGTCAAGAAGTGGGGAGAGAAAAAAATGAGGACTCACGCTGCACTTTTACGTTATGAGTCAGTGGCTGGTGATCAGCCAACTGGCAACTCTCCACACTTGGTATCTCCACGCTCCTGAAAGCCAAAGCAAACACTTGGTTATACCTAAAAGCCTTTACACATTTAGCTGTTCTCATGCTGCCAGTTCCACTGCAGGTCCAGGACCCTCAGTCCCACAGGAGTGAGATTCAACATCTCTCGGGGTGAGATGCCGCAGAAACACCCGCGTTGAGCCTTGGTGCAGGATCACTCTGCTTTAGCAGCAGGAGCCATGCCGCTCTCCTTTTAACCAATAAAGCACAAAAAGGTCAAGAGGACATTCCCAGTTCATCAGCTGCTCAGGTGCGCCCCAGTACACAAGGCTTTATCCTCCTATCCCATAAATTTCTACCATTTTGGGACCATCACTTGCTCTGGCACTGAGATCCAGACTTTGCCAAGACTTTTTTCCATTCCCAGGAGTAGAGAATTTCCCTTGGCTTCTAGATCTAACACAAGCTGGGCTCAACTTTTCTCCAGTGTTTTCTACCCTTTGGAAATGATCCAATACTCCCTGGACTCAGAGGTTTTCCGCTGGTTTTACTGAGTTCTGGATAAGGACCTTAGAGATGTTTTCTTGCTTTTTCCCCCCTCCCCCAGCTTAGCAAATGTCAGAACCAGTTTGCCTGCAGTTTTACAAGAGCCAGCTGGTGAAAGGTTAGATAACCAGACAACATCTTCAAACCCAGGGCAGCCAAAAGGAACGTCTACTTGTGGGCTTTTATGCCAAATTATTCCTTACAACCTTCTTTTTTTTTTTATCAGCAAAGGGCTGCCTACAAGCCAGAAGTTCCTTTCCTCTTTATCTAATGATTGAGTTCACTTTACAAGATGACTCAAAGACACCAACCAGATGTGCATTTTAACTGCAAGTCCATGGGGGGGAAAAGCCATAATCTACTGCAGAAGCATCAGGTAGGAAAACTGCTTAGCTTGCAACGTGGGGTCAGTCTTTCCTCACTTGCAGCCCTTCTAGATCATGTTCACCTGGAGCCTGCTTGTACCTGAAAATCCAACAACCATCTGAGGTAAGTAGGTTGCATTCACAGCAGAGATGATTTCCTGCACCAGCAGGAAACATGAACACCTCATAACACCCCCAGAACCCCTTCAGAGTCCTTGGCAATATGAGGCAGGAATGGATCCAGCACATCTGTACAGCAAGCAGGCAGAATTTCAGGAGCCTCAGAGCAGTGATGCCCACAAACCTGAAACATAGTATTGTTTTCCATCACAATCACAGGAGAAACTCCTCGTCTTTTTCCCTACAGAGAATAACTGAGAAGGAACTAATCCTGTGATCACTAAAGCAAACAAAGCTGATTTTAGAGTGGGCATTCAGCATATTATAGGTCAAGGGAAAAAAACCAAAACCAACACCAAAAAAACCCTCAGAATCCTTATAAACATCTCACATAGATGCTGTCCCTGGAAAAAAAAAAAAAGCTATGGAGGTCTTGAACCAAAAATAATAATAGAATAATAGAATCATAGAAAAGTGTGGGTTGGAAGGGACCTTAAAGATCCTCTCATTCCAACCCCCCTGCCATGGGCCAGGTAAGATATTCTCTGACCTGATTTCTTTGCTTATCAGACACTGGATGCTCTTCTCTGGACCACAGACAGGAGCCAGAGATTGTTACCAGCCAGGGCTTTTCTCTGACTTCCTCCACCTTCTGGACAAGCTCACACACTCTTCACCGTAACAGGGAAAGATTTAGACGAACTCACTCCAAAAGTTACAGGCCACTTGAAAAACCTGCCCTAACACAAGTCTATTATTGTACACCCTGTTTACTTAAATTCATTCCACAGCCTGGGAGACTTTGCACAAGGAAATTTACAGCTCGAGTTAATAGAGCAAAATGTAAAACTGCTGGCTTTTGGCTGAGGCTGCAAGCAAGGGACAGGCACAGGTTGTGACTGGGGGTGTTTTCACAGGGCCACTGACACAGAATGTGTTTTCAGGGAGTATTTATTTTAAATAAGGAAAGTTTATACAGCTTGAGAAAATTATTGGGAAGGAAATTAAATCTCGTTCTGTTGCTCTTCCGTCTCACCTTGACACTTGCATTTCTCCTCCCTCCCTCCCCCAGGGCTTGGTAAGGGCAGGTTTCACTTGCAAAAAATTGCCTTCCTCGTGCATTCTGATTTACAGCCGGCTCATAGACCAGCCTTCCACACCCATTTCAGGAGAGAAGGAGCAAGAAAGATCCACTTCTTCCCTCCCCTGACCTCTTGCTGCATTTTGGGAATGCAGGGATGGAGGTTGCATCCCACCCTGAGCCATCTGCAAAGAGATGGGTGGGACCCATCAGCTGGGATCCCACCTAGGCAAGGCTACCCCCAGTCACACAGGGGATGGGAATCAACCAGCTTTCTTCCAAAGCTGCTCCAGAAGTGGCAAAGTCAATGCCACCCCTGCCTGGGAACAGCTCTGCTTAGGAAACCACGGCACCAACAGTGTTCTTGGCAGAGATCAGCATTCCTTCCTCCAGCCCAGGCACGGCACAGGGCCAGCACAGCCTGTTCCTCTCCTGCTCCAGACCTCCCCACCCTGCTGAGCCAAAGCAGGAGCCCAGCACCATGCACAAACCATACAGGAGGGGCCTGGCAGTATTTAGAGGTCTTCTCCTTTCTACGATCCCAAGAGTTTCCTCCCCGTCTTGCTGTGATATTTCCAAGGGCTCCCACTACTTTTTGCAAGTGACAGGATAAAGGGGAGTGGGTTCAAACTGACAGAGGGCAGAGTTAGATTGGATATGAGGAAGAAATTCCTAATGAAGCCCTGGCACAGGTTGCCCAGAGAAGCTGCGGCTGCCCCGTCCCTGGAAGTGTCCAAGGCCAGGTTGGATGGGGCTTGGAGCAACCTGGGATAGTGGGAGGTGTCCCTGCCCATGGCAGGGGGTGGAACAAGGAGAGCTTTAAGATTCCTTTCAAGCCAAACCATTCCATGATTCTATGAATATGGCAAGACTTGGACCCTGGACACTCTTGCCATCGTGCTGGTACTACAGGGTGGGAATGACACAGAATATAAGGATGAAAGAAGCCATTTGAGGCACCTGCCTCAATTTCCTCCAGGCACAGCCATCCATGCTATTCTCCATCCCACTGAATATCCACTTCCCCTGCCTGCATCCATCAGGAACAGCACAAAACATTCCCAAATTCCCCACATTGCTAAAAGGCCTGAAATTCAAGACACCAAAAGCCTCAAGATGCACCTGCAGTTGGCTGGATGAATTCCTAGCACACATCCTCCCCAGTGCCAAATCACAAAGGATCCCAACCTACCACCACTGCCAGCTAATAAACTCTGCAAGTCTGGGAGTAAAATCCTCAGGGATATGTTGATAGGTTCACTTGCCTAATCCCACAAAATTAGTGATTGGAGCAACTGTTCAAGTGCCTTAGCAGGACCTGCACCCCACAGAACAGGTTCAGCTCGACTCTGAATGCTCGGGAGTCATTCCTGCTCCCTTCTGCATTTCCCCTTCCAGAATTTCCTCCTCCCACAGGTAAAAAATCCCGGCTGAGATCATCAGCAGGTGTCAGGCAGTGCACTGCACTTCCCATCAAACACAGCAACGGTGAGACAGACTGACTCAGCAGGCCATTGCTATGGTTCAGACATAAAAGAAGCACAGTCTGACACATCAGAGCTTCGTGGAATCCCCAGCCCAAAAGAGCTCAATAGCAGGCTTCAGTTTATCTGTCAGAAGGAATTTATTCAGCAAACAGCTGTTTTTCAAAATGCTTTCTAGAAACAGGGCTGGGAGGAAAACAAAGGCTCTGAATTGATATTTGGGGATGGGCAGAGAGAAGATGAAACTTTTTAGGGAAAAAGTTTCTGACTACGGAGACAAGGTGTCTCAGGCTTGTCAATCCCTTTCTGAGCCATGCTTAACTGGTGCTAACCAGGGACTGTTTTCCTAACAGGTGTTATTTCAGCTCAAGCTGGTTATATCAAGACCAAAAAAAGGATATTTGTCCCGTAGCTCAAATCTGGATAAAGTGTCCCAAAGCTGAGTAAGTTCAGTTGTGCCAGTTCAAACACAGGGGTGGAAATCTGCACTTCTCACCCAAAAAACCTGAGCTCTGTCCTGACAGCCAACGGCCACATACAAAACTGCAGCTTGTCCTGAGGTTTCCAGCTGAAGGTTGGGTGTTCAAAACTCAAAGGGTCCTATAGAGGAGTCTCATCCTTTCTCTTTGACCACTTCCTAAATCAAACTGCTCCTGAGAGCATTGTGATTCCCTCCTGTGCACACCATCAATTCCAGCTGGCATCAGCAGGGATGACAGACAGGTCTTGGGGTCTTTTAAGGGCCACAGCTCACGCCCTTCGAAAAGCAAAGCCATAGAAGGGGCCTCAGTCCTTTGACATCAGTCGCTCCCCTGGGAGAGAGGAGGCAGCAACGTCTTGTAAATGCAAACAATAGATGGCACAGCATTTTTTTTCAGAGCGCTTGAAGCCTGATGAATAATCAACTCTGACACCCTTAGGTGTTATTAATCCCACTAAACAGGGTAGGAAACCTAGAAAGGAAACCAGACAAACCCTTGGCCTGTCCCAGTTTGCCTCAGGAGCAAAGCTTGGCTTGGAAGAGCAGCGCTGCTCGCCTCAGGCCCCACATGAATTCCATATCAGAGGGAAGAGGGACACAGCTTCCCTGTCTGCAGGAGAGCAGGTACTTCCCCGGCTGGCGGCGAGGTGCGAGGCAGGGAAGCAGCCCCGGCAGCCCTGCAGGGAGCCTGTCCTGCAGCCCTCGCTGGCAGAGCTCACATCTGCCCTCAGCACTGCAAAGCCTCCGAGAGCTCATTTCAGTGCAGACTTTCGTGCCAGCACGTCCCACAAAGCTGACTTGGTGGCAGCTCCAGTCAGCTCCTTCTCTGCCTATGCTTCCCCTCCTGAACTGGCTCATGCAGCAGCCACATCCTCCTGAAGGACCACCAGGCCAGGCTCACTCTGTGGCACGGCCCAGTGCTGTTTTATACCTCCCCAGGTTAGCAACTTTTCCTATCTCATCCATCAGAGGAGCTCCATTCATTAAATCCTCCACAGGAGCTCATCAGCACACCAGACAGAAGTGTTGTTATGCTGTAACTCCACAGCCTCACACCCCTCCTGGCTCCCAGAGGTTTGAAGTACAGGCCAGAAGCACACTGCAGGCTCTACACACCTGCCTCCTAATCCTGGGATAAGGCTTTGTGCTCCTTTGGAATTGAGCACAGCTTTCCTTCCAGATTAACTAGAGCTATACCTGTACCAGGTCTGTGCTCCTACTTCCAACTGAAGTAACAACAATAACCAAAACAAGAGACTTGGAATCATAGGATGGTTTGGGTTGGAAGGGACACTAAAGACCACCTGCTTCCAACCCCTTGGCACTAAACCGAGTTGCTCCAAGCCCCATCCAACCTGACCTCGAACACTTGGTATCCCCTTCCAAAGTTAAGGCTCCCTTGCACAGTGGTAGAAAGGAAAAGCACCTTGCTTCAGCATCCCAGGTAGAAGACAGTCTCCTGAAGAGCAGCTCTGAATCCAAATCCCACCATCCAGGCTAGCAGACCCCCGGGGATTTGCTCGTCACAGGGTTGGATGTGTCGTTGGCCCTAACATATTACTTTGGAAATAGCTGCTAGGGTGGTTGTCGTAGATGGAGAGTGCTGTTTGTGGGTTATCCAAGAAATCTGCATAATTCTGACCTGACAGGGACTGCAGCACTCAGATACACAACCTCTGTGCAGGCTGTGGAGTCACCAGTATGTGCCAGGTTTGCTGGGCTGCCACCCAGTTCACTGATGGGCGCTGAGACAGGGCGTCACACTAGGGCAGGCAGCTCCCACCATTCCTATGGGACACACTAGGGACAGGCAGCTCCCGTCAATCCCATGGGGTACCACATTAGTAGAGGCAGCTCACACCATTCCTTACAGGGCACAACAGTAAGATAAGCTGCTCACACCACTCCTACAGAGCACAGCAACAGGGCAGGCAGCTCATGCCACTCCTATGGGACATGAGACATGGCACTAGAACAGGCAGCTCACATCATTCCTATAGGGCACAGCAATTAGGCAGCTCATGCCACTCCTATGGGGCACCACACTAGGACAGGCGGCTCCCACCGCTCCTACAGGACACGACAACGCAGCAGGCAGCTCACACCGTTCCCCCGGGGAGGCACCACACCTGCGCGCTCCCCGGAGCACACTCCCATGGCACGAAGTCTAACAGAAGGTGCTGAGAAAGATAAGGCCGTGTGGGAGCTCTGAGTGCTGCCCTTGTTCTTTCCCACCAGCGGTGTCTCAGCGGTTGGACTGTGCCACCCCAGCCCTTCCCCAGGGCTGGGAGCTGAGCCCTGCGGCGGCTGCCCAGGTGCCTGCTGGAGGCTGCTGCCCTCCCCTCGCTCCCTGGGGCCGCGCAGCCTGATCCGCCTTCTTCCTGGGGCCATCTAGCGGCACATTTTCATATAGTTCTTTAAAACGCGAGCATGTTCACCGGGGGTTTATGCAAACGGGGCTCTATGGGAGCCTGACGTGCATCCTTCTGCATCCGAGCACAAAGCAGGATCCCCAGCGCAGCCAGCTCCTCCGGCAGCACTTTCCCAGCTGCCTCACCAGCACCCAGTCCTTCCTCTGACAGACCAGGGGCAGCACATACTCCCTTTTCTCCTCTCTTTATGATATTTATGATCGTAGCATGTTTCTTAACCCAAAAAGATGCTTCCGCTAAGGCAGCAGGTTGTTCTAATCCAACCTTCAGAGTTATGGGTTTCCCAGCATCATCCAGCTGCTCCTGTTTGAGATTGATGATCTTCTACTCTGACTGGATCTCAGGACTATAGGAGACACAACCCTCCACTTCTCTGACTGGTTTTGGTGGGTAATAACCCCTCTGAAGTGTCTGATTTGCCATGGCAGTCTTCAAATCTGTAGGTACTTCTGTGCCTTTTGTCACCTGGCTGAAGAATGTGCTCATCTTTGACACAAGACAATACCAGATACTTGATCCTTGAGGAAATATTTATTTTCCATGAAAGCTGCTGCACTGGATTAACTTTTCACTCACTAGAATTTATAGAAGTGAACACCACAACCTTCTAGGCTGGGTTATGTTCCCAATAGTCGATACCTGCATAAATTCCATAGAGACTAGAAACATAATACTTGCTATCTTCCTGTTAGGAGCCTATTTTCCTTGCAAAAGGACATGCACAACTGTTGCCAATCCACTGTACAAATGCTGGCCTCCTGCTGACTTATTGATGACCTATCAGTCCCAGATGGTGAGGAGGATGTCCATTACACAATTAAACCCAACTCCAAGCCCTTGTATCTTCAGGATAAGCTGGATTTCAGAAATGTTGCAGGAATAAGCCTTATTTTCAGTAAAACAAACAGGTGTTACTCACACAGAGCCTCATTTGGCAACTCTAGGAAAAGGACTTAGGGTTATTTCCCCACATTTTGCTCAGTTTTACATGAAATGGTGGAAACTGAGGCTTTGGAGCACACCAATAACCAGTGTAGTGAGAACCAAAACTGAGCAGCCCAGGTTTCACTCCTTTGGAGGCCTTGATTCAAACCTCCACTCAGGCACAGCACAAGTCACTGACTCAGCCCCCAACCTGTTTTGCAGTTAAATTTCCCATCATAGAAAGGGTACCTGTCTGGCCAAGCTGGGCACAGGAAAACTCACCCACTGAGGGGCAAAGAGCAATATTCAGCTAAGGCTGCAGGCTACAAGAGGGGGCAGGTAGGATGAATGAAAACAGACACCAGAAAATAAGGTGATTCCACCCAGTCTTGCCCTCCACACCTTTCCAACCTTTTTTCTTTTCCTATGTTAAATCTTTAGATGGGGTAACAGGTTGCTTAAAAAGCCAAAAGATCACATTTCCCTGGGGAAGGTTTCTAAAAAAACAGTATTTATTTCTACTCCATTTCAGACTGAGCAAGATCAGAGTGTTGATTAACACCCAGAAGCTCCCCTCACAAGTCCTACCCTATTCCTGCGTGCTGGTTACTGGTTGTACTTGCCCCAGAGCACCCACAGCCCCAAGTGATAATCATTACCAGCAGATGGCTGGCCCAGATTTCCTGGGGTGTGCCTTGCCAAGAATGGAAAATTACACATTGATGCTGTAGCTGACTGAGGTCCTTAAAAATAAGAAACACCGTGGGTAGTTTGGGGACTTCTCACATAAGAAAGCAGGTGTCGAACGGCCCAGCCAGGCTGGCAGATGAACGCAGCAGGATAAAAGGCTGCCAGGCCAGCCAGAGGCAGCGTGTCACTTGTTCATCAAGTTCCTTCCCTTCCAGCTATACTCTCGATTCTGGAGCAGAATCTTTGCCACACTCATCCCTGAGTTTCAACATCCGAACCCAGGCTGCCTACTTTGTTCTCCAGCCAAGGAACTCCAAAAATCAAAGAGCACAGAGACTGATAAGACAGGACCCCATGCATAACTCAAACCCTTTCACATCCGCTTTTAGGTGCAGACTGGATACAAACTCTCTGTGGGGACACATCGGCACCTGGGGACCAAAAACTGGGTTGCTTAGGTCTAGCTCGAGTCCCACAGACAGGCAAGGGAAAGTCTGGAAGAGCCTCAGCAAAGCATTAAACCAGCTAGATATCTGCACAGACACCATGGAAAACCCCAGATCCCTCTATTTAACACTTTCCCAAGACTGGAACTTGCAGCCATGGGTGGAGGGCAGCAGACCCAGCATCAGCTGAAGGACCAGGCAGCAGGAGAAGCAGCACCACAGGGAACCTCTACGAGCCCTTCCCAGACTTTCACACATACAGATTTCAGATTTGCACAGAGCAGCTTTCTCCCCCACCCTTCAGTTCCATGTAAATCACATTGCTTCTGTGTTTGCTCATCACCCCAGTCCCCAAAGAAGCAGAAACCAGAACTGCCAAGTCCTTGGAGCCCTTCGAGTCACAGGGAAGGCACATCTAAAACAGCAAAACACCCACCTCACAGCTCTTCAGGGTAGAGAAGAAACCACACAGCAACCATTTCCATCACTGCACCTACCCCATATCCCCATAGCTTCTCACACAGCTCCTACACCTTCAGAGCAAATCCAAAGCTCCCCATCTCAGGTCCTCTCCCAAACAGCCTCTCACAGCTCCTTCCAAGACTGTAGGACTATAGAAAAAACACCCTTCACCTGGCCTGAATCAAGCTTATAAAAACTCTGGCCCCTCTTCCTCTCTGCAGCAAGTTCACACCTAAATTTTCTCTCTATTGACCACAGCAGGTCCCTGTTGCTCCTGCTGGGTAAGGGTTTGTGCCTGGGCACAGCCTGAGGCCTGCACCAGGAGGGGTAGCATCATGCCAGGAAGGCACCTAAAGGCCTTGCAGAGCTGTCCATGCTGCTGTGCAAGGTCCTGAGACTACATTTTGTGTGTGCACTCAACTGGAGACACATCAGGTCCCCCTCAAAGGCAGGGAGGCATCTGTGGGGGGAGTGTTCAAGTGATATGCCAGGAATAAAGGGCAGCCTTTATAGCTCCTGCTGTCTGACATTAGAGAGTGTGTCCCCCTCTCTTTTTCTATGAGAAATAGGGTTTAGCCCCCAAATGGGTGTTATTTCTGTCACAGCTCATTTCAGTGCAAGAGAGCAGAGTGAGCCCAATGTGTACAGGGCTCAAAGGAGAGCTGGGGAAAGCACCGAGGCCCCCAAGCCCTAAAGCAGGTTAGAAAATGTCACCCTCCATCACACATCCTCCCCTCCCCCACAAGGGTCCTCACCCAACCCCAGAGTACAGGGACAAATCAGACCCTGCCTGTTGTTTCCTCCATCAGTTGCCCACATTAACACCTAGAAATCTGATGGAAATATTTTTCAAAGGGAAACCTCTGCGCACTTTGAGTGGTCTCGCCCCCTGATTGCACCAGGGTGATGTGATTGAAGAGGAAGCCGAAAAAGCAGCAATTGATTACCCGTAAAACAGGGTCATAATCCAATAAATAAATGATAAATCAGCGTGTCTCCTCTTAGTGAGGAGCTGGAGACTCAAAGTTCCCCTCAAAGGAGCTGAACAGAATATCCATTATTCAAACCGATTGCAGCTACCCAAGTGGAAAGAACAGCTGTGCCTTCATGTTTCCTGACACTTTTTCTCGTGTGTTACACCATCCTCCCTGAAAATGAAGTGATTTGGACTTGAGAGAAGTCATTAAGGGAAGGCAGGGATGGCTGTTTTCTGAATTGCCTAACCCCTGTCAATTCAGATCAGAACCCAACACCCAAGGAGCAAAGCGGGGTTACTTTGACACACCTCAAATGAATGCTGCTACTCCCAGGGAAGGCTCTGCCCTTGCAGTTGTGGATTCCCCCAGAGCTCTGTTCACACAGCTTCATTTGTGATGCAGCCACAGGGCCACCATCCTACCCGCCACCATCTTCCCTACCCACCACTCCTGGAGGCATTGAGGCTCCAAGAGTTTAAAAATCGTTCAAAAACCTCTGAGACCACTGGGGCAAGGGAATTGCCTTCCATAGAAACCCTGCCGGTCCCTCCCTGCCAAACAGCTCTGACGCCGACATGCACACACACAATTCAAAGGCCTTAATGAGAGCATGCACCAGCCCGGGCAGAGACAATGGGCATTTCTCATCACCCTTTAGAGACAGCCAGAAAGTAGGACAGCACGTTATTTGGAAGATCTGCTAGACCTGGAAAGCCATTTCCCTACAGAAGCCTTGGGATAAGGTCCCCTCTGAGTTAGCCCCAAAGTTACACTTTTCTGCTACCAGCTTCTAAAGTGGGGTAAGTGTCTTATTTTATTTTTTTTCTGGCAAGGCATTCTTCCCCATTGTGTGATCACCGCACATTAAAATGCAATCAATATCATTCCCATTGTTTCCCCTGAAGTTTGATGCATGTCTTCCTGCTTTTACATCCTTGTTCTCACATTTTAGTGCCCCCCGGTTTCAACCACAGCAAGTCTCTGGCCCGAGAGAGGTGTTTCATGTGAAATGGCAGTTTCTGGTGGAGAACAGTTTTGTAATGAGGGAAGAGGCAGAGAACAGAACTATAACAAGAACATAATAAACTGCTTATGAAGGATAGTTGTGTTGTGTGTAAGACAAGTTGGAGAAGTATGAATAAAACTCTGAAACAAACTATAAACAGACTAATTTTGTGCTTGCCCGCATTTGGATCCGCCTGCGAGTGTGCAAGCAGTGAGCTTGACACATGAGCAAAGACAAAAACACGGAAGCAAAATAGCTCTGTGTGTAGATATGTGAGGGAAGGAAACAAAAACCCAAGGATACAAAGCAAGGAGGCCTTGTGCCACACAAACCAGCCCTCGGGCGCAGCCAGGAGGGTGACAGCTCATTTTAAGGGCCCGTCTGGTCTCAGAGCGCAGCCACACACACACCTGTAAAACTCTGCGGGGTTTCCTACAAAAATGCCAGGCCCAGTGCTGCTTCGCCATGAATGCCCAGCACTGGGGTTCTCATGTGGAGTATGTGGAAATTCCCAGGAGCCATCCTGTGGGTGCCGATGGCAGCCTCACACACATGCCCTCGGGATTACAGGTGAACAGAAGGAGGGGGGCTCGCAGGATTTCCGGGAGATTCTTCTTTTTCTGACTCTGAAAAAGAAACACTTTCAATTTGGGTCTTTTCCTTTTAGATGCTGCTACTGGCATCCTCTGCATCCCTCATGCCCAGGCACTCGGGGTCATCCCCAGGACACCCCCTCACCCCCCACCCCGCTGCTGTCCCGCTCCCCCTGTCAGCCTTGGGGGCAAGATTCCCGGGGGGCTGCGGGAACCCTTGGAGCCGAGTCCCGCCCGTGCTGCCGGGCTGCTCCCACCAGGTGGCACTCCAGGAGCGGCTGACGGCGACACCGGCCCCCGGGAGAGAGCTGTCCCGGCCCCGAGAACAACTCTGGCACCGGAACGGCCCCGGGACTGGCCCGGGCTTCAGCATCCCCGTCCGCAGGGGACATTCCCAGAAGCAAGGGACCCTCCTCTCCTTCTCCTAAACGTGGGGTCTGCTGGCACCGGGCATCCAGGTCCTGCCTGCTGCCGTGATTTGATGAGTCCCTAATTTCACTAGTTCCCGGTTTCAGGACGGCATGAGCCGTCGGATGAGAACGGAGGCCATACACGACACCCCCAAAATCCCCTCAATCCATCCCTTCCTCCCTCCCTGCCCGGTGCCCGGAGCCAGCCAGGCCAAGCACTCCCGCGCCGTCGGTCCATCCTCCTGAGAGCAGAAGTTTGGAGCCGCGGGATGCCGAGTTGGGGAAAAAAGGAGGATGAAATTCATGGTTTATCTCTCTCTCCACCGCTGGTTAAATATTTGGCAGAGAGAACAAACCAGAGCCGGCTGTGAAAGGGGTGTCAACACAAGTCCCGGGAAGGCTCCTACATGCTTCCCCCTCCTCGAAGGGCGATGGTCAGGGACCCCCAAAGCTGCCCCGGCGCTGGCGGGAGAGCCCGGGACTGCGCGGCGAAGTGCTGTTTGTGGAGGTGAATTTACCCGGAATATGCGATAACGAAAATATTGCAAAGCTAACCGAGGCACAGATGCCAAATCCACCAATTAGAGCCGCCTGGTCCCAGCCGGGATGTGCTCGGCCAGGCGGGACAGAGCCTGGGAAAGCCGGGGCCGGAGGGGATGTGTGCGGGCAGCGGGGACAGGGACGCACCATGCCCGGTGTCCCACGGCACACACGTCTTGTGCGGAGTGAAATAATGCTCTCACAGCCACATCTCTTTGCACCATCTTTATATAACGACAGCCACGCACTGTATCTGAACTACATAAACATTTGAATTCTACATAAAGCTTCTTAGCGCTGTATACACGTTACGTGCAGAGAAAGCTGTATCTAAATAAAGGGATATACAGCTACGCAGCGGCTCTGGAGCTCGTGGAGCGACTGTACCCACAGACCTGCGTGCATGCGAGCACAGCCGTGGGCGTGCGGGGGTCCGGAGCTGCTGCCCGGCTGCACTCGGGGTCCCCGGGATGGCGACCGCTCGCTCGGCTGCCCGCGGGCTCCGCGGCTGCTCCTGCACTCGGGCTTCTGCATTTGTTTCCCCCTCCGCTATTGTTAATATTGGAAAACGTCGTTATTCATGAAATAACATCTCTGCCGGCCCAAGCGCCGCTTTTCCTGGGAGCGAACCCTTCGGGATGCAAACCAAATCCCTCTTGCTCACACCAACACCGTTTTCGGAGGGGTCGTCTCTCACTGTGCTTCCACGCGTGTCCCCGCCGTGTTCCCCCGAGGAGCCCTCTCGGGACAGGTTATTTCTCCTCTTCTGGAGAGGTTCCTGCTGAGAAATCATATTTAAAACAAACCCAAAAGCCACAAGACCACCACCACCACCGTGGGGCCTCTCTCGGGTTAACCCCCCCACTAATGACTGACGGCTGGTGCCACTGAGACAAATAAATACATCGTAAGGAGGGCAATGGGTCGCGAGTCGTTTTGGCCCTAAGGTGAGATTTAGCAATGACCGCCCATTAAAACAAGCTTTTCACTTTTCCCGGGGGTAGCCCCTACCCCCACCCGCTCCAGCAAGTGGAGCGGGGGAGCCTCCTGACCTGGTTTATATTTGTATTTAAGGTTCGAGATTTTTTTTCTGCTTGCTTTTTAGATCGGAGACGGGAGAAATGAAAACCGGCTGAAAAAAGGACTCGGGAGAACGGAGGACTTAAAAAGCGCCCCTCGAAAATACGCGGGGAAGGCCACCGATGGAAAGCAAGGGAAAGCTGGACAAAAATATATATTTTCAAGAAACCTGTGAAAAATAAATGAGAGACCACCTGGGAAATGTTTCACGGCAAAAGGGAAATAATCCTGCCAGAAGATCGCGGTGGCACATTCCCGAAGGAGCGTGATCCGGCAGCGCGGTGGCGGGGACCCCCTTCCTTCAGAGGGACCAGATAAAAGACTCCACGTCTGGCACAAAAGCTTGGAGCAAATCCCTCCAGCTCTCTCCTGCCTCCTCCTCCTGCCCCAAGAAAACCTTGTGTCACAGACCTGTCGGTCCAGCCGATGGGATGCCCCAAGCCGGACTCCCCTCCCCATCCTCGGCCGGTTCCCCCCTTCCCCGGAGCCGCTCTGCTCGTACCTTCACTGCAAGGAGCAGGTCCGGGGGGGAAAAGCACCACTGGCTTTTTCTGTCGGGCTTGTTTCCTTGATAACTTTATTCTGTCAGTGCCGCTTTGGCGGCTTGAAATGAAATAAAGCTTGAAAGGACCTCGGAACGGAGAGAAGCCGGAGATAGAGGGGGTTGGGATGTCCGTCGGGTCGGCTTCTCACAGCGCAGCACGCTTGGTGTTGGACTGGGGTTTTTTTCAATGCTATGTCTAGGAAGGTCTTAACTGGGGAGAGTGAGAGGAAAGCTGAGTTTAGCGAGACCAAGGTGAAATTCAGCAGGAATTATGGCCGCCGTTACCTGCGACAGAGGTCGAACTCTGTTTCGGCTGAGAGTGTTTAAAAATAATGATTAAGTGTTTACCTCAGAATAATCAAATTATCTAAAAAAAAAAAAATAAAAAAAGAAAATAAAAAATGGATTAGAAAAGAGAAAACCCAAAGGTGCTGTCTACGAGGCGGCTGTGAGTTGTGCTTCCAAGGAGCGGTGGCAGATGAGGAAAGCGCAGGTCCAGAGTCCCGCAGAAGCCCCAGAGTCTCGGCCCGACATCGGGGCTCACCCTGTTCGCCTTGGGGGGAGAAACTGAGGCCAGGAGCTCCAACAGCGCCTTGAACGGCCACTTTAAGCTAAAGGGCTTCGCCTCGCCGTGTTTTTACAAGCCTTAATTATTCCCTAATAATGCGGGCTTTGGGGAGAAGCACGTGGGACGTTTGGGGCTGACTGGGGGAAAAAAAACACCAAAAAACCCAACAACAAACCAAACCCAAAACACAAACGCCAACAACGAAACCCCCAAACCACCCCCAGGCATCACCCTGCGGAGCTGGTTCCCTGGGAGCCGCTGGCTCTTTCTCCCCACAAGCAGCCAAAAGGCTTCAGGTGCAGAGGGAGATGGATGCGGGGCGTGCTGCGGGAGAGGTCGGCCGGTCAGGGGGATAATGTGATGCGAGCCCCCAGCTCCACGGGCTGGAATGTCACGGTGTGGGTCTGTTTGCTCTCCCGGTATGTGCCTGTACTGTGTGTAAGAGGATGAAGGCTCGGGGGGTGCCCCCGTGCCCCCGTGGACGGGGTTTTCCCTGCAAGGCGCGGCTGTAGGTGCCGAAGGAAGGGAGATTTTTCCCGCTCCGTTTCCCCCATAAACTGATCCCAACCCCGCCGTCCCGGCGCCTCCAGCACGGATCCGCCCGGCCGGCTGTCCCTCCGGGCCGTGGTGACAGGGACGGCGGTGACAGGGACCGGGGGGGCAGCAGGGCCGTCTCCAAAGGGTGCCACGGCTGCTCGCCTCCGCCGTGTCCAGCGCCAGCGCCTCGAGGCAATGGCCACATCAGACCATTTACCCTCCCGAGACAACGAACAACCCGCCCGTCCGTCCGTCCATCCCTCCGCCTGTCCGTCTCTCAGCCCCGGACAGGGCAGCGAGCTGCGGTCAGCGGTGTGCAGGACCCCCCCGCCCCGGGTTTCCCGGCAGCAGAACCTGAAACTTGGGGGGCGCGCCCTCCCTCCGCCCCGCGCGCACACACGGGCACACTGAGGGGCTTGGGGTTCGCCCCGTTTTGGGGGGCACACGCCTGAGAGTGGCCCAGACCCCGCTGCCCACCCGGAGCTGTGACTCGAGCTCCCACCCGGGACGGCGTGTGCGTTCCTGCAGACACACGGCTGCTAAATTTCAAGCAACTCCTCTATATTTTTAATTTCTTTTTAACTTTTTTTTCTCTCCCTTCTCCCAAGCCCTCTTTCTACCTTTCCAAAATCCTTTCCCGGTGCAATCCTGCAGCCCGAGGCGAGGGAGGAGGCGGGATTGTCCCCGCTTCCAAGACTTTTTACGAACAATCGTTAAAGAAATCAACCTTTTTTTTTTTTCTTTCTTTCTTTTTTTTTTTCTCTTCCCTTGTGCGGAGGCCGGAGAGGTCCCTTTGATCTGCGAGGCCTGGCATGCTCCGAGCCCGCACGCCGGCTGTGTGCGGGGAGGGGGGCCCGGCCGCCGCGGGACCCCTCCGAGCCG
>VZRE01014474.1:124876-207690 GCA_013396775.1 Cephalopterus ornatus
ACACACGCTCCACTCCTGTCTCGCAGATAACTTTATTTCGCTTGATTCCCTTTGGAGCCACTGCTAGGGAAAAAAAAAAAAAAATCTAAGCCTTTTCATGGACACGCAGGAAGGTTTGAAAGCGCCTTGGAGAAATCCTATTAGACTTGGGGAAAGTAAAGCTTTTGGGACAATAATAAAACCAACCCAAACCCGCGACAGTTTTATTTTTCACGCCGTAATAGCGAGGGAAAAGCATTCCGGTCCTAATCAGATCAATATAGAGACACACAAATCTTTGCAAAGGTTTAGCAGTTTACAGTGGGTTCCAGACCTTTGACATACATTGCGGATTAATTGGGCACTGTCAAGAGGGGGGAAGAGGAGGTGGGATTCCAGTTAATTAGTGGAGAAATGAATAAAAACTAAACATTATCGGAATTGTCTGCGGGTCCCGGTTTGTTAGTGGGGATTTGGGGATCAGCTTTTGTGCGCCGTAAATTGGATCTGAGTAGCGTGGTGCTGTCTTACACTGTCGTTTTGTGAACTGGCGACAGCTCGAGTCCATGGGAAAACTTAAAGGGAACCTGGGGCCGGTCACAGAGCCTCATTATCTCATGTCGGATACCATCTTTCGGGGAGAGCGTTTAATCAACAGTGGCACACAATCCTCCCCTCGCAACCTGGGCAAACCGCACCACCTTCCCTTCCCTCTTCCCTGCAAACGGCCCGAGAGAAAAAAACATAAGAACCCCCATTTCCCCAGTGGGCGAAACCGTCCCACGAGCTGGGAGGCGACGGCGGAGCCCCCAAAGATCCCGGAGCTGCGGCGGCCACGGAACCCCCAGAGATGCCGGAGCCGGGGCTACCCGCAGCGGGTCCCCAGCCGGGCACGTGGGGCTTTGCCCGTCCTCGCGTTTGAAGGGCTGAGTCTCCGCGGGCCCTCGGCTCCTGCCCTTCCCCACAGAGCCGGGAAAGAGCCGGGCCCTTGTCCGGAGGGAGTTTTCCCCGCGGCGCTGGACGGGGCGGTCCCCGCTGCCCACCCGCGGAGCCGCCTGGACGCCGCTCCCCGCCCTCCCTGCCGACAGCCTGGCTGGCTTCTCCGTCTTCCCGGCCTGCTTTCCTCAAGGAAGGCACGGCTTGCCACCCGCTGGTTTCCCGGTCCTCCGGGCCGCCCCGCCGGGCAGGCGGCGGAGCCCCGCGGCCCCAGACCGGCGGAGCCCTGCCAGGGTGTCCCCGGGCTGAGGAAGGGAGTTTCCCTTCGCTCTCAGCAAGGTGAATTCCCAGGCACACTCCTCCCTCCGCCTGCCCTGAAGGGTCTGGCTGGCAGGGAAAAGGGAAAAGAGATGGGAACGAGCGAGGGATCCGGCGGCACCTTCCCTCCAGCCGCGGGAGGGGAGCCCTCACGGGAGGAAAACCTTCAGCAGTGAAGGCAAATGTTACTCCCGCCGTGCCGATGTCCGGAGCACGGGGGTTCCGGCGGGGCAGCCGCACTCCGGGGTCCCCTAGTTCTGCCCGGGGACAGCGCGGAGCCGGGATGGAGCGAGGGGAGCAGAGAGGGGGAGCCCTCAGTCCACGGGAACTCTCAGCTGGGTGTGGGTGTCCCCCTCGAGCCGCTTTGCGGGGTCCCAGGTGGAGAAGGGACCCCTGTGAGGGCGTGAGGGGTCTGTGGAGGGATCTGTTGGGGGGTCGGTCCGTGTAATCGAGCGGGACGGGGCCGGGAGAACCAGGCTGTGGCGGACCGGCAGGAGATGGTTATGGGAGGAGCGCGGGTCCAGGTACTCCACCATCCCCCGTGAGGGACGAACAGACGGACCTTGGCCGCCGGTAAAATCCGCTGCACCCCGCTGCTGTAGTCTGGGCGATCCCCGTCCTCTGGGAACGCCGCATCCCTCCTCCGGGGCTGAGCAAGGACGGGCCCGGGACGCGAACTGCCCGCCGGGGTCGGGGCAGCCTCCCGGGCGCTGCTACCGCTCTCCCGGCCGCCTCCGGGCCTCCGGGGCCACCGGTGCAAGTCCCCGGCGTTCTCCTATCCCGAGCAAAAAGGGAGGTTACAGCTCCCCGAAGGCTGCGAGGGCGTCCCTCCCGGAGTAGGGGCAGGGAGGAACGCGAAAGCCGCTGGGGTTTTGGGAAGGGAAGCTTTGGAAAAGGAGCGCATCCCGGTCCGTGCCCGGGAGCTGCCTTCACCTCCCGCGCGGGGCGGCGCGGAGCCACCGGCGGTGGCCGCGGGGCCGGTGACAGCACAGCAGAGCCCGGAGCATCCCCGCGGCCGGGCAGCAGCCTCTGCCCCGGCCTCCTCCGGGCCAGTAATTGGGTGTGCTTAAAATCAACCCCGCTAACGAGCCTGTTGTCCTCCTCACCCCACCCCCGCGTGTGAAACATTGTCATTAGGCGTCTAATATCTCCATCGCTTCCAGGGGGGAATGGGAAGAGGCTGCTCGAAAAAAACCACAAACAAAAGAAAGTGTGTGAACTCCCAGCGCCCATATGCACAGCACAATGCAAAGCGGGTTAATATCAGTTAGCAGTTCTGCAGTGACCTGTAAAGTTGCCTCTCTGGAAAGATTCTTGATGTATTACTTAACATGGCTACACAGTTATCTGTCTCGGCATTAATGCGTCCATTAAATCACTGTTGAGTAGCATCAACCTACTCCCGAGTCTTTCCGTCCCCTGGGAATATGGTTTCTAAACAGGATCAAACATGTGATGCTGACAAGTCATGAGATAAGTTATAATTAATTAGAGTTTGCTACATCTACAGAATGGTTACTTGGGGGAGTGGGGATGGACCGGGCCATTAAGGACTTCAGCCAGGAGGGAGGATCTATAATATTGAGTTGGAAAACAAGAAAAAGTAATAATCAAAGGTGGCCGAAGAAAACTGCAAACCTTTAGCTTTCAGAACTCAGTCAAGATTAAAGTTGTTCTTGATGGGAAACACACCATGCCCTTCTTAATGAAAACCATGGGGAGACCGACGCTGCGGATGGCTTCTTAAAGAGGGAGAAGAATCCTCGCTCCAGGTTTGAGGACAAAAATCGACGGCACAATTTGCAAAGGGAAGAAGAGAGGGACAGGAAAGAGTTGGGAGAAGGGACCCGCCTTGCCTGGCTGAGCAGCGAAACCGCAGCCAGAGGTCACGTCTCCACCCGACACACACTTTGGGGTCGTTCTGCAGATGTTCCCCTGATTCAGAGAGGCCCACAGCATCCCCCTGCCTGCCCCAGAGCGCCCTGGAAGCTGCCGAAACCCCTCTCCTCCTGGCAGACAAATGGCCCCTCTTGCCCTGGGCTGGGGCCAGCCTCCAGCCCTCCCCCTGCCCTCTCTCTGCTGGAATGACAGTTAAAAATCAGACTGCAAACAAGTGGATTTTGGTCTGAGCTGTAATAGCCCGTATTTGCTTTGCTTTAACAAACAGCTGTGGGGGGGATTTACTTTCAGGCTGGCTGTAAAAGCTCTGCACGGGAGGGGAAAGGCAGAGGACGGAGGCTAACCGGCGGCACGGGGTGTCTTTTCATGCCCTTTGCGAGTCAAAGCGATGGCTGGGTTTATTTGCTTGCTCTCTGCAATAAATGGGAGCCTTTCAGGTGAGAAGATGCTGGAAGGGTGGAATGACAGGACAGATTTACACCTGTCCTTACAGCTTACTCTGACAACCCCTATAGCCTACAGAAATGACCAGTGGTGCCGCATAGTCTGGGGCAGTCAGCAGGTTCACTCGGCTTTTTTGTTGCTTTTTCTCTCTGTACCCCCCCCCCCCCGCCCCTCCTGCTTCTAACTCCCTTTCCCCCTTTTTCCTGTGGCATGACATGAAGCACAGAGAGATGAACCCGACTGACAGGCTCCCCTGAGCCACCCCCTGCCCTAGGAAGACAAATATCACAGCTGACCCCATGGAGCCCCTTCTTGGCACTTCCTTGGTCGTGCAGGGTGCCCAAGGTCTTGTGACCACCACACTACAGCCTCCTCCAATTCTCAGCTGTCCCCTCCCAGACAAGAAGGCAGAGAGGAGATAACCCCCCTTATGTCCTGTCTCCACGCCCCCCCCGCAAACATCCCACCTCGATGACAGAGGCTGTCCAGATGCCTCTGGAATCTGGCCGAAACTGGCTGCCATCTTCATCTGTGGAGAGGACAAAGGCTGCATTCCCCATCTCCCTACCCAAGGGCCTGTTGCCACCTCCTAGTGCCTGCTGAAAGCCCTCCTCAAAGCCAGCTCTCAAGTGTGGCGTCTGGTGGAGCCACGACCACTCAGCCCTGCATTCAGCACCCCTGGATGAAGGGCTGGCTGAGCCATTCTGCCTGAGGGCATGGGGCGGGGGTGTTGCTGAGGGTCCCAGCCCCTCTGTACGGAGCGGTGAAATGAGTTCCAGTAGCCCCCAGCCAAAACCATCTTGTGAGCAAGCAGCCCAACATCTCATCACCCGACCTCATGCAAACACCGCTTAACAGGACCTTGGGATGCCCTCCTCCAGCAGGGGTGCCTAAAGTTATAGCCAAAGAGCCAAATATAAAAGCCACACGACATGGCAGTACATAACTGAGGTCTCCTGAGGGATCCCATGTGCCCATCACGTTCCCAGGACAGAGCTCCTGGGCAGCAAAGTGCTCAGACACAAAGTGCGCACACGGGATGTCAGGCACAGAAGAAACATCGGGTCCTAAGCTGCTCTAAGGATTTTCACCCAAAGTTTTGAAGGTGCCACGTTCTGCTGGGGATCTCCAGCTGGAATCCTCTTCCTGCAGCAGGCAAGGAAGCCAAAGCCACATGTTCTTACAAAAAAAAAAAAGAAAAACCCTAGAGAAGGTTTCTCATCACCCCGTGTCTATTCTTAGGCTCATTGCAGCGATGATTTCCCAATGACACAAAGTCAAACAGTTTCAACAGAAAAGACTGGGAATGCCTCAGAGCAGGACTCTTGCCTCCCTGGGGCTAGGAAAGTGTAGAGAACCTGCCCCAAATGAGGCAAGCCTGAGGATTTGCAAACAGGTCCCTCTGCTCATGGCGACAGCCCTAAGCCCTGGAATGGGGTTATAGCCAGAAGCAAGCACTCGAGATTCCTCTAAAATCTTTGGGAACATCTAAAGGTTCGGCACTTCTAAAAAGCTCTAGAGGCTTCTTCAGATGCCTGGAGAGAGATTTCACAGCTTGCCTCCTCTTAATAGCTAAGTTTTGAGAAAAATAGGCTGTGCAACTTCAGAGTGCCTTCCCTGGGATAATTAAGATTAATAACTCACCATTTCACCTATGATACACACCATTACTGCTTAGTAATCATGAGATAATATCGTTTGTGGTAAAACTCATCCCAGAGAAGATGGACGAGGATATCCCAAAGGAGTAACGGGGGATGGGGGTAAGAGTTAAACCTTTTATAGCCTGGAAGCAGCAGGGGTGCCTCTCCCTGCTGCATTCCCTTTGGGAGGCTGAGGTGTACTGGGATGATTCTGCCGATGAAGACGTTGCAGGAAGTGATGAGGCCAAAAATATCCTCTGGAAACTTAAAAAAACCTGGTTTCTGTTTTCTCCTCTGCAGGGTGAATATTCAGATGAATTTGTACATGACTGCTCTGTAGAGCAAATGCCTCTTTAAGAGACAGACGTGTTCCTTGGGATTGGCAGGGGGAAGAGGGTGGAATTCAATATTGAATTTCCTCTTTTCCAGCCACTGTGGAATTGATGGGATGACGTTTAAAGTGAGGCATCAGTCCAGGTGCATGACCACGCAGGGTTACACCTTAGTGCATCTCTCCATGGAGGTACTTAGCCACTGTGGCCAGAATTTCAGACACACTAGGTGTGCTTGATGGTCTCAGAACAACCACAAAGCCAAGTTCAAGGTCTCATCCCCGGTGCTTTAAATGACCTGGACCCTGCCTCTCAGAAAAAACCACTTCCCCTCCTGTGTGCTGGGATCACTGGAGCTCCTGGAGTTTGTTCCAGGAGGAGGTTGCAAAGGGGAGAGTGCTGACAGCCGGCTTTGCTCGGTGAGAGGCCACTTCTCACCTCCATTTACCAAAGCCTGGACGTGGAGACCTCTCCTGGTGGAGACCCCCTTCTTGTCCATCCCAGATGGGAATGCATGCTGCTCTGTCGGGTCCCAGACACGCTGGACTTCCTTCCCACTTCCACCCAACCTGCACAACACATCCCCGGGCATCCCAGAAGCGCCGTGTTTGCGGCATCTCTCCGAGACGCAGCCCATCTGCATGTATTCAATGGCCACGTCTGGGAAGACTGGATGTGCTAAGCCCAGGCATAATTTCCAGGCATGGAAAAGGGTGTGCTCAGAAACACCCCCCCCCCATTTTCTAAGCCTACTCAAGACCTGCCACGGTCAGATGGTTTGTCCAGCCAAAGGAGTCCTGAAGATGGAGCACATGGCTGGGAAACATCGGATTTGGAGGGAGTTAAGGGCATTCAGAAGACACTTCCAAACGTGCAGTTTTTGTTGCATGACACACAGGGTCACTCTTGTCAACGAATATCCTATTTTAATATTTCATTAAACTTTCATGGTGTACTTTGAGTCCATGATACAGGCACAGTCAACAAAGCTAAAAATCAATTAATCAGTCCCTAAGCGAATACCCACTGAGAGAGAGAGAAAGGCTCCCATTAATTTCTCCAGACTTCAGGTCAAGCCCTAAATGCATAAAGATCAAAAGACCTGGAGATTAGCATTGAGCCAAGTCATCAGCAGTGGGATTTCCAAGGGCCACAATCAGCCCCTTGCAAGTAGTCAGACAAAAAAATATTGACCAAGATTTTTTAGTTCCCCTTTTTTTTTTTTCTGTTTTGCAGTGAGGCAACTCGATTTTTTTTTTTTTAAGAAGGGAAATGGTGAAAGAAGTTGTTTGCATTTTTCACCACAAGTGAGAGTTTTCTTAGTTTTCCACACACACATCACTCCAGAGTTCCTGAAAAGATGAGTGACAGCCAAATTGCCTTGAAGCCCTCACTTTTTGCACATCTCCCTGCCAGGTTTGCACCAAGAACAGGTGGCTTTTGCACCTAGCACATATTTGTGCTGGCTGAGTGTTAGCAGTGAAATCAAATCCTTTCCTTTGACCCAGGAATTTTGATGGGAGAGGGAAGGGTGACTTGTTTGAGGGGGTGTGGCGCTTCTTTCCACAGGAACATTTATCATTTCTCTGCTGAAAAAGAGACCAATAACCCATACCCCGTGCCTGTTATTACCCTGTGAATTCAAAGGTGTCTCGTTTTTAATGGGCCCTTAGCAATAACGCCGGCACCTCATCATTTATCATCTTGTGCTGACATCTCCCTTGATGCAGAAAGCTCCTGAATGGCACCTCGAAAAGACGTGTCAGCACAATGAGCCGTGAGGGGTCTCGTAGCTTTTCCTGTATGCAAGGAAAGGAAGACCCGAGGCGTGTTTATACCTTTAAGCAGAAACATCAGTGACAGTAGCAGACACCCTATATTCTCCTCTCCAGCCTCTCTCTGCACTGCCAGGCAGAGCACAGTGGATGAGAATCAACCTCTGAGGGCCACATGTCCCTCCTCAGCAAGGGCAAGAGGGATGGGACACAGCAGCACGGGCAGGAGAGCCCTGCTCACCATCTCCTTCCAGCATCCCACGACCACTTCGGAGCCCGCAGAGCTGGGAGATGCCCCTGCACAGGGCAGAACTGCCCCAAACTGCTTCTCCTCCCTCCTGAAGCAAAGCAGAAACCAAGGGGTGAATCACAGCTTTGACCTACAATGTGAAGCCTGCTTTTTTCCCAGGGCTTTAAGGAAATCTCGTGTTAAATCCATAACCGAGTCCTAAGGGAGACAGGCAAAACATCCTCTGACACAGCTGACCTCCTTTCTCCCTCTCTCTCTCCGAGAAGATGTTTTTCAAGGAAAGAAGCCAAAAATTCAGCTTAGGGAAATGAGCAGAGCTTGGCTGGGTTGGGAGGGCTGAGCTGACTTTGGCCAGGCAGGCACTGTCTCCTGACCTGCTCCTATGCAAATCCCCCCACCAGCAGCAGCAGCAGCAGCCTCACCCTGGCCAGGCTGCTCTTTCCTCCTGGTAGCCAGGTTTGTGCAAATACAGTCTTGCCACAAATCCATTTGCAATGGCAACAGCTGATTTTGATGCTCACAACAGTAAATCTTCCCTTCTCCCCTCGGAGGGTTTGGCAGGGTGATGCTGATTTTCTTCTCCAAACCTTGCCTGGCATAGGTTTCCCTATCTCATAGCCTCATGCAAGCATAACACTCTGTAATTATCAGGTCCAGAGTCTTTCATTCAAGTGCCTTCAAGGACTTTGAAGAATTTTGACTCGGGGGCCCCTGGGGCGAAAGCCCAAGGATTACTTTGCCCAATTTACTTATGAGTAAACTGAGGCACAGCAGAGAGAAACCTCTAATTTTCACGAGTCTGTTCATTCAGGATTCCTCGTTTTCCACACTCCCAGCTCAAAAATGCCCTGAAGGCTGCAGTATTCAGGGCTGCTGAGCAGCCAGATATTCAGAGGAAGGATTTTGCAGTGCTCCAGAAAGCCAACTCCATCATCTTCCAAACCACTCACTCAATAAAAAAACCAGGGCATCCAAAACTGGTGGTTTGTTACACTCAGCTGATAACAGGGTGTGCTATTAATGAGCCCCAAATCTCAACCTTTCTATATTTTCATTGAAGAAATATCTAGAGGGGAAAACAGGAAAGCAGGCAATATCTTCCCCCTCTTCTGCCCGAGAGCTCAGTGTGTGGGCAAAGGGGAGGTATTTGCAAAGAGCCTCGCAGGAGGCTCAGTGCCTGGGCTTGCCAGGAGACACCTCTGTCACAAGCAGCACGTAGGGCCACGAGCACCAGATCTGAACCAGGATCTGGGTTGATTTCCCATTTTGATTAGAGTCACACTGAGGCTCGGGTAAGAACTCACCCCTCCTTTGTCCCCCGGGGTTGTGCACAAGGGGCGGACTCTGTCGAGCAGTTTATCCAGTGTCCACTAACACATGGACACCAGTGATGCTTTATCACCCGCTCTGGGGACCAAGCAGCTGCTCCTAGGGCAGATTCCCAGGCCTCTACCCAGAAATGAGTGTCTCTAATACCCACTGTTTTAGTGGAGATCACTAATGGTCTCCTCTATCCCACTGCTGTCTATTTTCACAAAACTTTTATGAAACTTTCAGTCAACTTTGACTGAAATCACCATTTGCACTCAAAAGGTACTAGGGAAAGGGAATGGAGGGGAAGGGCAAAGCCACTTAAATCTCCTTTTCCTAGCAGCTGTCTGAAGAAAAAGGAATAATTGTGTATTACCCACATGCAGCCAGAGAATAAGTTACAGGAAAGAATCCATCAAAGGGGGAAAGGAGATTCAGATATTCAAGAAAAAGATTTCCAAGTTGACTTATGATTTTTCCTGCAGGATCTCATTGCAACAGGCACTGTGCAATCACACAGCGAGAGACAATTTCCTGCACTAGATATATTAAAAGCTAAGCTGCAGAGACAGAAAGAGTGTGGGAGGGAAAATGGGAGGGTTAAGGAGAACTGAACTGACTCACCCTGGGTTACTTATCTGGTCAGGAATAGAGGCAGGGAGAAATAATCCAAGGCTCCAGAGTGCCAGTCCGACACTCTGTCCTTCAGACAAGGTTGCTCCTAACCTACCCCTTTGATCTGCTCATAACAGCAGGGAGCAAGGGCCACCTCCTATCAAAATGAGAGGCCAGGCCACAGCCAAAGAGCAGCAAATGGAGAAATATCAAGAGAAGATTATCTGAGAATGCCAAATACTTGTGAGAATAAAGTGTCTGTTGCCGGCAAAAAAACCGAGGGTGTCACACGGGGGCTGGAGTAAATGAGCACCGTTCCTCGCTAAGCATCAGCAGGATCTGCTCCACATTATCAATCATCAGCGCCAGGCAGAGTAGAGGGGAGATGGGAGCTCAGTCCTAACCCCAGTTAGGAGAGCACCAACATGTGGTCCCAGGCAGGGATCTGGATGTGTTGGGCGGGGAGAGAGAAGGGTGATAAAAAGAGAAAATAATGCCAAAATAGTGATTTAAATTTTCCTTGAGTAAAGGAGAAGGGATGGGAATCCGGTCCTGGTAAAGGTGAATTAAACCTCCCTTACCCCTCTGAACCCCTGAAAGAGTTAACAAAATAGTAGGAAAAGGAGAACAGAGATTCTAATTTATGGAGAGGTTCAAAGGGCTTTTGATAAAGCCCTTCAGTAGAGTCTCTGAAGGAAATTTTATAATCATGGGGTTGGGAGATAAAGTGCTGTCATAGATTAAAAACTTGTTGAGACAGAAAACAGAGGAGAAGGAAATAAATGGCAAATGACCAGCATGGAAATAATTTAGGAGAGGTGTCCCCAGGATGAATTTGGAAAGTGGTTAACTGTAGTACGACTTCATGACTAATAGCAATTAGAGCTGGTGGAATAATAAACAGAAGCACACTAACAACGCTGATCCTGAGCTGCAGAGAAGAGCCTGATCTAGAGCAACTCATTGGTCTTTTTTTTTGATCACTTTGGGAAAAAAAAAACCCCAAACAAAACAACACCAAAAACCTGTTATTATTCCCATTCTTTCCCCATAAAAGCAAAACCAGAAGCGTTTCAGCGACACCTCTCCGTCCCCACACTCCTTCCACGGGCAAACATTCCGAGAGCGCGCCGGCGGAGAATACCTGGCACCAGGAAAGCGGAGGAGCAGGATTTTTTTGGCTTTCGACTGCAATAAAGTTTTCAGCGATTCCCTCCCCCTCACTTCTCCCTCCTTTCACTGGCTGTTTTTCCTGAGCTTGCATGGGCTGTGACCCATCGGCTCGGAAACACCCATGGGAGAAAGGAAGCCTCGTGCTTCGCTGGTAACTAGAAATTATGAAGTCAAGCCTAGGTGGGAGTGCTTGCAAAAACCAGGGGGATCCAGGAGTATCATACAGAAGGGTGGGATGCCTGGAAATACAGCTGAGCAGCCGCTGGGTATCAGCCTAAACTGGACTTCCCCAAATCCAGGGATGAGGGAAGAGCGGTTGTGCCATCAGCTGCCTCTCAGGACCTGCTCCCATCACACCCAGAGAGCCCCCCAGCCCAGGGCTTGGGCAAGGAGCCTTCCAGAGGTGAAGGGTGCTGTGCAAGGAGTGAGGATGGGGATTTCCTTGGCAGCAGCTTGGCACTGAAATGATTCTCCCGTGTGCTGCGAGCAGATGCTGCACTTTGGCACGTGCCATGTGTGGCACAGGAACAAACAAAGGGTTGCTGTGGCACCTCTGACCAAAACAGGTGTAGAAGAGATGATGGTGAAATGCCTCTTCCTTTTCTCCCTTCCCAAACACAGGAAAACATCAACTACCTGGGAGGTTTTCCACATACTCGCTGCCCCCCACCTTGGCAGCTCCGCTCCGAGACACAGGCTTGGAAAAGATCCTTCCCCCCAAGTCCAGCCCCTTGTTATCCACAGGAAAAAAAAGGAAAAAAGAAGAGCAGAGCGGAGATGAACCAGATTGCATCGTACATTTCAACCAGCCTTTAATCAAGTCATGCCAGGATAATTCGGAAAGAAATGAAAATGGATACATTTTAGGCATGCTGAGAGCAGGGAAAGGCTGGACGTGGCTGCTGCATGGGCATGAAAGGCAGTGGGTCCATATCCTCCCTGTGCCCCTCAGCTGCCCTGAGCAAGGTGCTTGGCATTTTAAGAGCACTGGACTCTGTGTAAGGAAACAGTTGCAGGAATATTGATTGCACAAGACGGCCGGTTGCCTGCCTTGCCTTTGTGACTCCTTCTATATTTTTTTTCCCCTCCCCAGTGCGCCCACAACGCCAGCCCTTTTATGACAGAATGATTTTAGTGCGCCTAAACACAACGTGCCTTACAGCTGTAATTCTGGGACTCCTCGAGCATGAATCATATGATGCACAGAGCTGATAGTGGGGGCAGAGGCATTTGCTTCGTTTCCAGACAGAGGGATGGAGTCAGACTCCACCCGGCTGAACCAGTGCTACCACTGCTCCAGCACCCTTTTCCAAACACCACATACAGGCCAGGCACCTGTAGGAGCCCTCCTTACAGAAAACCACCTTCCCCAGCCACAGCGTGACCGAGGAATCAAAGTGCGGCGCTGCCGTTGAGAGCTCAAGGCATTCCAGGCCCTGGGCTCTTGCAAAATCTCATGACCTTGTGTAGGCAAGGCCACAAAATTCACTTGTTCGACTTCATTCTCAGACTTTCATTGAGTTTGACTCAGAAAAAAAAAAAACAAAACACCAAACCCCCCAAAACAACAAAACAACAAGCAGCAGAAATAAAAATAATACCAAAGGAAGCGGAGGTTGCAGGGAGGGAAATCTCGCTGCCCTTCCCTCCTGCCTGGAGTTATGGATGTTGGGGACATTTGTTTTTTTTAAATACCCATCCTTTCTAAGCCTTCAGATGTAAATCCACGTATCCAGACCTCCTAGAGAAAAAGCAGTAAAGAAAAACCTGGGATGGAGATCTGAGAGGCAGGGAAGGATCTAAGGCCATGCACAGGTGCCTCCCTCCAAGCGGGGTAGTGCATTTCTCCGAGGCCCAACGCACGCTGGCATCATTCCACTGACTTCAGAGAAACAATGCTACCTCGGGACTGGATTAATTTTCCTTAAGCAAATGCTCAAGATGCTTTTTTTCCCCCACTCACTCTGGTGGAAACCAGCACTGTCCCCACCATCCTCCTGTTGTACAACGCATCTCCAGCACTTCGCTTCCATTTTATTTATGTGGCCTCACTCAAAAGGTCAGTGACGCAAAAAAATACACCATTTTCACTATTTGTAGGTCATAAGATTTCACAGGTATGAGTGTCCTTTTATAGCATAGAAGCAAACAGCCAAGAACGTATTTTGATTGCCCTTTAAAACTTGCAATAAAGGTGTTAAAAGGAAAGAGTGTTTTTACGTGCCACGTCGGGCTGTAATCTACTCCATATCTCACACACACACTCTTCCAGCAGAGAGCAGTTGTTTCAAGTCTGTCTCCAATGTTGTTTTTATTTTTTTTCCCTAAGTAGGGCTTGTATAACCAGCGAAGGAAAAGCAGAAAAGCTTATCTGACTGGCTTTTTAAAGTAGCAATTCCACGTTGTCGTTGTCCTGCCCCAAGGAGTTATGTGTGACGCTGCTGTTGCCTTCCCTTGGGAGGTGATAAGAAAGTTTGGGCTCAAGTTACCAGCAGGAACATTGGGCTGATGACAGTGAACCTTTGGTGTCCTGCTAGAGGGGAGCAGCCACCAGCCTGACCCGTGAATCCACAGCTCCAATCCCTGCTGTCTCCTGACCCGCTCTGTGCAGCTCCGTACATCCCCACGTCGGAACGGGAGCTTGACGTGGGTCAAGCTGTGGGGTCTCTTGGTCCTGTAAAGTGCCCAGCCTTGTCTCCAGCCTCATCTACAACACCAGAGGAGAATTAGGGGGCCTACAACTGGAATTGGAGGAGGCAAAGAGCTAAGCAAGGCAGTGGGAAACACTTAGGAGATAAGCCTGGGCTTTGTCTCCCTTTTGCTCTGAGCTCCAGCGAGAGCAGGGCGAGGAAACAGAATCCTTTTTTTTTCCCTTTGGCTATCTGTCATGAAGCTGGGGGAGGAGGGCACTTAAAAGCCATAAAACCATCCCCTAATCCCCCTCCCACTGTGGAGATAGCTGTCAGGGGTGCCTGTCTTCCCCCAGCTTGCCGGCAGCCCGCATGTGACACCTCCAAGACACAATTATCATTAGCCGAGATTCCCAAATGACTCCCAGAGCACTCCCATCCCCTCATCCCGAGCATCCCCTGCGCTGCTTGCCTCTACACCCTGCTCAAAGGGTGTAGGCGATGCCTCTGCTCCGTCATTAGTCCGGCTTAAAAGCCGCAAGGCAAACACGGTTCAACTCCTGATCGGCTTAAAAATAAACAATCGGCGACTCTCCTAAAACAGGAGAGTCCAAACAAATAATTATCACCTCCCCCTTGACTCTGGCGAGCGGGACCACAGAGCTGGCTGCTCTTTCTGCTTCTGTGTGGTCTCTCCCTTACAGACAGGCGAACATAAAGGACTAAGTCACTGAAACTTAACGAGTTACTGCTCGTTAGCCGAAGCACATTAACTGCCTGTGTGTGTGTGTGCTCTCTATGGATAGCTGGGACAAACTCTTTGTGTTGGGAATGGGCGGCTGGGACAGCGTTTTCCAGCCTCAGAGTCTACGAGGTTTGCAAAGGTAACTGGAAAACAAACCGCCTGTCACCAGAGTTAAACCACGAACTCAGGGATCCACGCCCAGTGGGAAAGAGAAGTGTTAAAGGGCTGGGCAGAGGGAGGACTGGCTGGGCCAAGGGCATGCCAAGAGCAGGCACTGAGGGAGCACAGCCCTGCTGATACGTGCTAACTCCTGATGTTTAATTGCATGCAACTACCTGTCCGTGCTTTTACTCCCCACGTGTGAGCTGTTCCTCGAGACTGCAGCAGCCACTCTGCTTTACACGCAAAGGGGAAAGAAATAAATGAGCCAGCAATTAATACGCCCATTTCAGAGGAGAATTTCCAGTGTTGGAACCACCAAGGGACGGAGGGGTTTGTGACTCCGGAGAAAAACTCTGCCCCGGCAGTTTTTAACCTCCCTCTTTCAGAGCACGGCAAACCCTTACGCTTCCAAAGGGTTTTATGAAGCACAGCAAATATTTTTAGGAAGGAGAAAGGTAGAAGAAGTTGTGTGGGGTGAAAAGGGAAGGAGGAGGCGCTGCTCTGGGTGACTTCCCATTTGGGATGGGGTAAGAGCAGCCCCACGGACAGTTAGTGTGGAGCAGCTGACAGGCTGCGGCTTGTCGGCGTGGCCCTGCCCTGTGTCAGCAGAGCTGTAGCCGGATAATTATACTTCTCTCTCTCTCTCCCTCTCTCTCTCTGGACACTTGCACAGAGGCAAAGCTCGAGGCACAAACCTAAAGCAAATTGCATGGTGGCATCTGTGTGCTAATAAGATGCCTCTGCATTTGGGAGTGTGAGAAATAAGCCGGCTGGGCTTTAAAAAAGCAGGAGGGTGAAGGGATGACAAACGTCGTCCCCGTTCATCCCAGGGGGATGGGTGTCCCTGCTAAGGGAAGGTTTCAGACTGGGTTAGCTCATCGCCATCTCCTGCAGGTGAACTCCGGGCTGAAGCCTCCCAACATGCAGTTCGTGGGGGTCTTGGGTGTAATCCCGGGGCTTTGGCTCGGGAATGTCAGCTACAGCAGTGCTGCTTCAGCCAGGCTTCTGCTCAGGAGGGATTTATCCTTACAAACAAGTTTTCTCTCCATCAGCAAAGCTTTTGGAGAAATGACCACTTAAGGAATATTTGAAATCTTTAGGATGATGACTTTTTTACAGAGCCTGACTTGGTTGGGATCTCTCATCTTCTGTAAAACACTACGGTTTTATTTTGGGGTGGAAATTTCATATGAAATCCAAATGTACTTTATGATTCCTTTCTGTTGCCAGCTCTTTTATTTTTAATAACTTCTAAGCTCAACAAAGCAATGCTATTTTCAGCAAATGTTTTGTACAATCTGTCCAGATGTTCAAATACCAATACAGAAGTACTCCAAGAAAAGAAGGTCCTCTCTTCTGTTACGGCAAGAAATATGTCTGCTATCACATTATTAACAGATACCCCCCCTTGGTGATCAGCAGAAGTAAACATCAATTTTTATTTGTATTTTTGCAAATCTTTCTCTATGCCATTTATCTAATGAACTCACCCCAAACAACATCTCCAACTGGTGCTACGCTATCATTTATACTGCTGAGCTAATAATTTAATTTTCAGTGGGGAGAAGGGGGGAGGAGGTTGGAAGGAAAGAGATGATTTTACTAAATTGCTTCACTTCAGATAATGTTCATCCTCTGGCCATTTCTGATTTATAGCTGCTGTTGGCATTTCCAGTTTCTTAGAAGTGAATTCCCGTATTTTAAAGAAAGAAAAATACCCTGACTGAGCCCAGGATTGTGGGGTATTCGATGGGGCTCAGCCAGGGCTGGGCAGCAAAGAGCCCCAGGCATGGGAGCAGCTTTCTGCTCCTCCATCCCTGCCCGGGGAAAGGCCGGGAATGCCCTGTGAGGATCCCCAGGGAGTGGTGGAAGGTCCCACTGCTGATGTGGGGAGTGCTCAGCAGCTCCTCTGAGGCTGCTGAGAGAAGGACACACCCCAAACGTCCCAAAAAACCAGGTTGTCTGAGTCAACCCCCTCCTCAGACCCCCAAGGCAGGGTGCTGGGAGCCGGCTGCCCCCTCCCTCCCTGGGGTCTCTCCCCAGCAGGTCCTGCACTGCCCCTGGCCTGCTGCAGGCTCCGGGGGGGATAAAGAGAAGAGAGAAAAACCCAACCAAGGTGCCATTAAAGTTAATTGTTTTTATTGCTGGTTTAACAGTGTCTTGTAAATCTTTTTACGACCCAGCCCAAGAACACCGGTGAGGCCTAAACTGGAGCTGGGGCAGGATGAGTAGGGGAGCAGGGACAGGGGAATCACAGAATCGTAGAATTGTTAAGGTTGGAAAAGCCCTCTAAGATCATTGAGTCCAACCATTAACCCAAGACTGCCAGGTTCACCACCAATATTTTTAAACACCTCCAGGGATGGTAATTCCCCCACTTCCCTGGGCAGCCTGTTCCAATGCTTGACCACCCTTTCAGTGAAGAAATTTTCCCTATTATCCAATTTAAACCTCTCCTGGCACAACTTAAGGCCATGTCCTCTTGTCCTATTGCTTGAAGAGCAGCTTTTGCTGTGATCTCTCCCCCTGAGATCCACTGAACTTGAGAGATGTGAAGTTTGGGGCCATGATGTCCAGAAGAAGCTCTTGGCAGCACAGAAAGGGATGGGATAAGCCCTAAAATATCCCCCATCCAGCCAAGCCCTGAACCTCCCTTTTTCCCTGGCAGAAGGCTCATCTGGGCTCATCAGATTTGTTCCTCACAGGAATCCGTGTGTGTCCTGTGGGGACACAGCCTGCCATGGACATGGAGGAGTAGCAGGGGCACCTCTCTGAGGTCCCTGCAGAGCACAGGAAAACCCCTTTGATCCTGCAGTACTTGCAAGGAGAAAGCTAATCCCATGTTGTGATATAAGTACCAGATGCTTCTTGGAAGAATTATACTGGGGCACAGGGTTAATGCTTCAGCTTTTCTTTAAAGTGTCCCGTGGATTATTCCCCGATTAAAAGGATTGTTCCCCAAACGGCTGGAGTGTCAACCCGGCTGTTATTGTTGTTGTTGATACATGGGACAGGAGAAAGGACATGGAGGGAACAGGGTGTTGGGATTTATTTCCTGCCTCAATAACCTTTCACCCCCTCTTTGCCCACCCCCTCTTCTCCCATACGAGCTCACCGGGGGTGAGTCGACTGCTCACCCAGGACAGGAGAGGGGGAGGACGGGGAAAGGGTGCTGAGAGGGCTTGAAAATATTTTTTCGAAGTCCAATGCGTCGGGCATCTCCCTCCACCCGTGAGTGAACTCGTGAAATGGGACTCACACACACACACAGAGTGGGTAAAGGGCTCAGCCCCCTGCAGAAAGATGTGCCCTGCTCCAAGCCCCACATCATCCCTGCTCAGCACAGGGACACGGTGGGGGGAAGAAGGGAAAGAGAGAAGGGAATATTTTGTCTCTTTCTGCTCCCAAGGGCAAGCGAAGCCAAAGGTTTCCCCAAACACTCTATGAGGACAGCCAGCTCCTCTGGGACTGCGGAGATGTCCCCCCTGCCGAGCTACTCTCGCATCTCCCTTTCTTAGCCCCCAGCTACGCGGTTTTTTTGGTGTTTCCTACCGGTTTTTAGTCGCAGCCCAATCCGCACCCACCTCCCCATCGCCCTCATCCTTTCGACCCGAGCATCCTTGAAGAACTCCGCTTCCAGCCCCGGGATGTGCGGGGACGGCTGACGGAGCTGGGTGGGGGGATGGCGGATCCCCCCGGGATGGGGGGAAGCTGAGAGCGGGCTCGGGGGGGACGGCGATGGGTTCCAGCCCCCCGAGCACCCCCGACCTCCTCCCGCTCATCCCCGTTTAACCCACGTCTGTCCCCGCAGAGAAAACGTCTGCAACTTATAACGCTGCAAATCTTTTAAACCAGCACGGCGCCGAGCTTGGAAGGGGGGAAAACAGCATTTCTCAAAAGCAGGAAAAAAGCAGCAGCTCTACGGAGGCACAAGAACAGCATCATTCCTCCCCCAAAAACCACGGCGAGGGGGCTGCGGGAGTCTCCTCTTGCTCTTCTCCGCTATGCGGGGGGGGGGAGCTCAGCTCAAGAACCGCTGTCTCCGGGTTAGGGAGCATCCCGACTCTATTTCCTCAGGGACGTAAACGAAATCGCCACCTCCGAGGGGGTGACAGGAGCGCTCCCCCCGTGGGCAGGGTCTCCTGAGGGGGCTCTGCTTCCCGGGCCCCCTCACTCCCATATAACCAAGGCTCCTTCCCTCGGGATTTCCTCCCCCTCCGCTGCGTCCCTCTCCGATGAACGGGGGTTTGGTGCCCCTTGGCACTCGGCTTCTTTGCAGGGGGGTTGAACCCCACCTTCCCATCCCCGCGGCCGCGTGTCCCGCCCTCCCCAGCGCCGGCAGCGCCACGACTGTCCCACAATCTGTGGAGCAAAACGCTCCTGCTCCTCATCGCAGGGCTGGAGGGTTCCCTGCAAAACCGGAATTCCGCGGGCTCGGGGTGCTCCGGGACGGGCCCCGNGTGCTCCGGGACGGGCCCCGAGATGCTCCCAGAGCCCCGATCCCTGCCGAAACCCTCTCCCCCCTCGCCCGCAGCTCTCGGTCTTCTAAGTCGCAGCTGCCCATTTGCTTCCTAACCCCCTTCCATCTCCATGGGTATTATCAGCGCCCAGGGCGAGCACCCTCCCCACCGCCTGCATAACAATAGGTTTTATGCATTAAGCACCCCTAGAGTGGCAGGTCACCCCCGATTTTGCCACTGCCCCGCCCGCTCTAACTCCTGCCCTCTCCCTCAGCCTCCCTCACACACTTCCCCTCACCCCTCTCCTTGAGGCTTTCCCCACTTTTGCTCTCTGCCTGTCTTTTTTGGGGAGCCCTGGGGGGTTTATAGCTGTAAAAACATCAGCAAGGGAATGGGGTGGCGCGACAGAACCGCTGAAAAAAGGGAGAAGTATCAAGGCCTGACAAAAAAGGGGAGAACGCCTTAAGCACCCCAGCAGAGCCCTTCAAAGCAAGTGGTTTCTCCTCAACTTGAGCACATAAAGGACATTTTTTTCCACATTAAGTGTTGGGAAGGCAAAACCAGGGTCCATAACTGGGAAATTATAAAAGGAAGTAAATCCATCAAAGCAAATGCAATTGGGAATACAATTAGACAGAGGGCTGGAAGGACACAAAAGGAGGGAGGATGGAGGGAGCTCTGCCGCTGAGTGACGATACGCAGGCTGCGCAGGGAAAAACATCCCGGCAAATGCCATTTTGCAGGAGGCTCTGGGCAAGGAATAAAATCGATAGGAACCCGGGGCGGCTTCCGAGAGTAGGAGGGGGGTGGGGTGCGGGTGCTCTCACCACAAGACTTGGGGTTGGTTTGTCTGTTTGTTTGTTTTGAGGCAAGTGGTTTAGTTTGTAAGACAAAAATTCCTTTTTTTTTTTTTTTTTTGGTGCGAAGGGGTGATGCTGGTGCAGAGAGATGAAAGCTCCGAGTAATGGGACAGCGCTGGGGACACGGGGACAGTTGGGACAGAGCCCTCGCACCCCGCGGAGGGAAAAGCGCCACCCCGGCAGCCCAAAATTCAGCGTTTTCACCCCAAACCCCTCTTGACTTGGAGTTAAGGAAAAGCGTGGGCTTCGCCCCCTTCTCCCCGCCGGTGAGCGAATTCCCGAGAACTGCAGCTGTAAGGGAAGCGGGGATGAATTTACACCTTCCAAACTCCTCAGGCAACGCTCACCTCCCCATTTTCCTTGTTATTTTTTTTCTTTTTTATCGGGACGAGAGACAGGAAGGGCTGAATGGACGGTACTGAGAAAAACGAGACGGTTTTATACGCTGTCATTAAAAAAAAAAAGACCGACCAAAAAACCCAATCCGAATTTTCTTTTGTTTGTAACATAAACTGTAATCCAGCTCTGGAAACTTAAGGAAACTACTTTTATTCTTCTGTGCACCTATTTATCCAGCCTCTAATTAACACATATACACATGCAGAGCCTCACATGACATTTATTGTTCAGATCTTTCTGAAAAACAATAGATCTCCCGTTAGAATTTCCTATTCCTTGTGCTTCAACTCATCAGCGTTTCCACTGGAGGGGAAAAATGTGTCAGGATAATCAGCGATTTTCAGCAGCACTGATTTTTTTTCGATCGGGGGTCAAAAAAAAGGAGGAAAACGAGCAAAGGTAGTATAAACACGCAATTATATCACAAGAGTCTTTGCACAAATGAACTTAATGAGTAAAAAAAAATGTGTAGTTAAAGGCTTTGCCCCCTCACTGAATCAGATTAACAGTGTTTGTTGGTTTTCTAAATGTACAAAACTGCAGTAATGAAAAATAATCTTGACATCATTTAACTTCCTTAAGGTATCTTCCCCCCGCAGACGCTTTTAGAGCTATTAAAGAGATGAGACGGGGTTGTATTGAACTGTTACAACGCTCGCTTTAATCAAAATTAGACGGAATCGCTTAATATCATAATTTAGGAGAGCTCCTATTAAAAAAAAATAATAGGGGAAAAAATAGTTCCGAGCATCAACAAACTCCAGCATTCCCAGCCCGCTGTCCTCCAGCCTTCCCAGCGCCAGGAGCTGGAGACAGACACCGAAAATTTGCGGACGCAAAGGCTTTAAAACCCCTTTAATAGGAACACGCTGGGGAAATTCTGGGGTTCGTGTGCCTTCACCTTCCGCCGGCTCCGGAGCCGCTGCCCGGTCCCGGCCCCTGGGGGTGGTGACATCCCGGTCCCAGACAGTGTCTCCCCCTCCCCCCTTAAACGCTTCCCGCAGGCGACACGGGATGAAGCGAAAGTGATTTTAGCTCCTTGTAGGAAATAAATGTGACATACCGCCGCTGCCATGGCACTCGGACAAGATAAGGGAGCAGCTCGTGCCGCAGCATCCCGGAGAGTCCCGTCAGCAGCCTCGTCCCTCGCAGGGGAGCGGGGCTGCGGAGAAGGGGGAGCGGGTCCACAACCCCCCTGCTCAGATCACAGGGGCTTGGGCAAATTTTCTTCAAATCCCACGTTTTTGTGAAGCTGTCAGGGGAGCTCGGGATGGAGCCGCGTGTAAAGGAAAAGCGAGTTTTTATTTCACCGCCAAGTAGGGATAAAGTAGATGCGGCGGGGCAGCGCTGCAGGGACCCCACCACGCTCCGCCAGAGACCCCCCTTTGGGGCAAAACTGGGTGCCCGCCAGCGGCAAGGGCAGTTTGTCCACCCTCCAACTAGTTGCACAAGGTTTAGGGGGTGGGGGGAGAGGAGAGCAACAGTGGAATCTCTGGAAGAGAAAAGAAAAGCCCAAAAGGACAAAAAAGGAAGAAGGGAACAAAAAGGAAAGAAAGGGAAGAAAAAAAAATAATAAGAAAGAAGAATAAGGGAAATGGGGGAAAAGGGGAAAAAAGGAATAAAAAAGAAAAAAGGAATAAGAAAAAGAAAAAAGGAAAAAAAGAAAAAAGGGAAAAGAAAAAATGAGGAGGAGAAAAAGGAAAAGAAACAACAACAAGAAACAAATAAAAAGAAACAAAACGCAACCCCCAGACCTTAGAAACACCCGTATCAAGCCACCCAGTCCTCCCACTGCTCTATATAATCCAGCAGGAGAAGCCCAAGGAAATAAAAGGCGAGATCAAAAATCCCCCCCACCCCTCCCTGCGACCCCCCGGCCAAGGCTTGGCAGGCTGGAAAGGCGCTAAAGGCGTGAGCCAAAGGTGGACAGCGGGCGTGAAGCGCAGTGCGGGGGCCGAGGGCGCTGCCCCCCTCCCTCTTCCCTCCCCGCGATCCGTTTTCTCCAAGGAAAGTCACAAGGTAGCCACGGCTGGCTGTAACCTAAGAACTGGGGATGGCTGGAGATTATTTTTACACGAAGAGCTGCCTGAAGATGCAAACGTGCCTTCTGATGAGTTCTGCACTTCGGGGTTTTGACTCCTGCGGAGTGTCCTACCCCTGGCTCGGTGCTCACACTCACACACACACACACACTCACACAAGTGCAATCCCCAGGGCATGTGTACCCCGGACAGAGCACCCAAGGTATCAAAAGAAATTTAAGCTTCTGATCTGAAACTGATCTCCTTTCCCCTGGATCACACTTTTGATCTAATTTGTTTCTCTGTCCAAATGACTTGGCTCAGCCTTCCCCCTGAAAAATTCGGTGTACAGTTGACATCAATCATGTCTCAGTCTAGGGAGGGATAAGGATAGAATATCAGAGAGGTGACCATGCATGCCACATGATTCAAATCATCTCAGCATTGATTAATTGGGTTCAATCTGAGTTTCAGAATCATAACAACTGTTGTTCCCCTTCACATAACATCAACAGGGCCTTTAAAGCAGAGTATCCATTTACTCCAAGGCATGTGATGCATTAAGACCATCATCTTCTATTAAACCTTAAAGGCTGGAAGAATTTTAGACAAACTCAATTAGCTCAAGATGGTTCTGCAGTGATTAGACATTGTTGCCCCTTCCCCTTCATCAGGGATTTTCTACCCCCTCTATTTTTTAATACAGAAGACAAACTATGTTCACATATGGAAGATGAGTGCCTGCCTTGGGCTTGTCCTGTCACTGCTCTGACAGTGCAGGTACCCCCTTAAACAAGTGCAAATCCCCTCTAAAACTTATATATGGGAAATATCTCATAAAAGCAGGACCTATTTTCCCTTGGATTTTTAAAAAAATCTATTTGGATACCTGGTAGCTGGGACAGTACGTTGTTATCAAGAGGAAGAAGGAGCAGATGGAAAACACATTTCTGAGTTGGCCAGGAGAAGATGGTACCTCAAGCTCAGAAGAAAGGAAGAGTCAGGCAGGACTCCAAGCCCTTATAAATGAAGTTATCCCTGCCCCTACACCCAGTGAGAAGTTGTGCTCAGCTTAGATAGTTGCTCATCAATTAACTAGAGCTAAAACAGCACAGAAACACCGCCTGGGTGGACGGGGGCTGAGCAGGGTTTGAGATGGAGACTACTTCTGCAATTCAGGTTTCCATATGTTAAGAAAGATGAGCCCTATTTGTGTGTGTTTGATTCTTATCTACCAGCTGGGATCACTCATCTGGGTTGTAACTGAAATAATAATGATTAAAGAAAAGCATGCCTGCCTTGTAATGCTGCAAGTATGGGCCTCCACATCACATATATTCAGCCCCGATTGAGGGATGACCTATCACAAATGCAGCCTTGAGCAATCAGAGGAATATCATCTCTAATTACTGTTTTGCAAGCTGAAACCCTATTAAGTACTTCCCTGTTGTGCCTATTATGACTGGTTCTACACTTAAAACAAAAGCATCCTTTTTTTTTTAATCCTTCCACTTTGCGTGGGAGCGAGAGCTGTGATTCAGCTCAGGGATTGCTTTCCTTTTCTTTTTTTTTTCTATTTACTCCTGAAGGAAAGCTTGGAGGCTCTGATTGCAGGGGCTGAGATGAGTGTGGCATGAATGCTCCTTGTAGCAGGAACATTAATTTAAGTTGGTCTAAGAACTAAACTTAAATCAATCCCCCGATTTAAGGCACGAGTTTTTTCAAGCAGAGAAACTCCACAACCGGGCTTTTAGGAGAGTTTTGAGACAAGTTTACTTCAAAGCTTTATCTGCACTGCTGTGAGTATAAAAATGGATATATAATTTCCCATATAAATGGATATATCCTAGAACAAAACACATGCAACAGCAGATCCTGACTAGGCAGAGCACTGGGGACCACATCACCCTTCGGAGCACCTGGCACACACCCCACTGCCCAAGTACAACATCCTGAGCTGCACAGCTGATTGCTGGTTTTGACTGATTTTACCACCAGAAACAGTGCACGGGGGCATAAAACAACCCCCAAAGAAAGAACATTAAGTGTACTAGTGAAATGGTGGGAGATGGCAGCAAACACTCCAAAGGGACACCCAAGTGATGCTCAGCTTTGGGACCAAGACTCGGGAGTAGGGAGCTGTCATCACGTTGACATAAATGAATCAAGTGAATTAATTAAGCAAGTCACTGCGCCGACTTCAGCCAGGACACCCAGCTGATTTGGTCAAATCACAGAAACTGGTGTCCCCACCCTTACCAGGTCAACGGGTGTTTTACTTGTGTCACCAAGGCAGAACCAGAGTTTTGCTGTCTCTGGCAAAAAGCCATTTCCACTTGTGTCTTTCACAGGTCTAAGCCAGGAGAAAAAACACCCCACAAATACCTGAAGCCACATTTGAAAGAAGTGGAATAAATAGATGAGTACACAAAGGTGGACAATTCCTGAGTTTAGGGCCAGGCAACAAGCTCAGCCAGAGCAGGAATAAAGGGTCTCCATCGCTGCATTTGTACGAGACCTGTGGGACACCCCACGGTTGCATCCCAAGGGGGAAACCCAGCAGAGATCCCTCCCTGACATCAGTCAGTGGCTACTGCTGATGTGAGCACTGCTGGAATATGTAAAAGCTCATAAAAAAAGGAACGACTGCTAAAAACATACAGCCCCCAGCCATGTCATATATATCACCCAAACTAGCAGACACTTTCATGTTTATTTTCTCGTTCGACAGACACAGAGTTGCACCCCCTTATGTCCTAAGGGGGTTGAGAAAAGAAGCAGCAAAATTTGAGATCAACTTGGATAGAATGGCTGCTGATTGCCATTTTCCCTGTGCACTGACAGAGGCAGGGCTGGGGGCAGAGCTGGGGCACAGCATTACAGGGACACTGAGTTGTCCCTTACATGCAAGAGAGAGTCCCCATAGGATTATACCCACAACGGGCACTGCCTGGCCTGCCAACCTTAACGATTCACTGATGGGGTCACAGAGCAGCAACAGCCCTTTCCTATGGGATTAAATGCCCAGAGCATGATCTGCTCTGCCAGAGAAGAGGCAAGCATCTCCCTCGGCCCTTTGTGCTCCCAGGGGTGGAGGTCTCAGGTGGGTAAATCCCAATGCTGAGTCTTACTACACTGAAAAACCAAAACCTTCTATTTTCCTTTTCTTCCTCCCAAAATCTACTTTTGGAGGAAAGATTTCCCAAGCGCCTGACACCACGTGAAGAGGTTCTTCATCTCCCTGGAACACAAACCATCCATCTGAGTGGAGTGGATTCCTTGAGGGTTGTTTATTTTCTCTCACTTCTTTTTCCTTCTTTCACATCAACTGCCCGTTCCCTGCGCCCAGCTCTTATGCAGAGTCTCAGCTGGGAAACTGGAGATGGATCCACCCCTGAGAGCAACGTGGTTATCTCCTAAATCTGTGGTGGGAATGGAGCACAGAGGCACCTGCACTTCTCAGTTTGGGCCAGTTCTTGGAGCTGACCCCACATTTCCCCCTGTAACGACACCCACTGTCCATCATCTCCGTGGGCTGTGAGTCTCCCTGGGCAGGGATGGGATAAGTGCTCACAGCAGCCTCCTCCAAAGCAGCTGAAGGCAAGGAAATGAGAAGGAATGCACTGAACCAGACCTGGATTTGAACTTTTAAGTCTCCCTCTCGCTGAGCATAACTTTTCACTTTGAATTTGACTGATCCAGTAGCTACCAGCTACAGAGAAAAGAGCACGTGTGTAAGGATGTATCCATCCCTCTGGACTGTCTGGGAACTCCACGCTGGTGCTGCCCCAAGTTTCTTCTGCACCTCAATTTGTTTAGCATTCACCAAGTCAACTATTCCAGGAATGTGCAAGGATCAGTCCCCAGAAGAGCAGATTGAGGCTGTACAGCAACGCAGCGTTTCCCCCAGCTTTTTAAAGCAAATTTTTCCCTGCCTTCCCAACTTCCCCTGTGTGACCCGAGGAGTTTCCTTAACAAAAATATAGATGTAACCTTATCTAAAGTGAGTGCAGCAAATGTACTATGGATAATGCGTAATTAATAACAGAAAAATAACGTTTCCCCTGTTATTAAATCAAGGTCTCCCCTGACCTCTCACCCTCATGTAAGTGCCTTTAGTTTTATGACAGCAATGGACAAAGTTATTGTGTGTCTGTATGTGCAGGCACATCCTAGCTGGCAAGGGGCTCACCTAACTATTGCTGGAGTTACTTTAAGAATTTTCCTTTTTTTTTCTAATTTTAAGGTTAAAAAAAGAAATGCCCCCAGTAGTTTATACACCACTTGGCCGGCGAATGAACTCAATCAGTGCATGAAACTAATCTGGTTCCAGCGAGGAAAGATCTCAGTGTAACAATATCTATTTACACACACACACTCGCGTGTGCATGGATCACTTTTGGGCTCCCTGATGCATTTACAGGCTGAGATGGATGCTTGAGGAATGCATCAATATTTTCATATATTTGCAGCATGCAAAGAGAAAACAAAGAGCAGGCAAATCCCCTGCAAGGGCTCGGCATTTTTTTTGCTTGTAACGCAGTAAAACTTCCCCTGCCCTTACAGGGCAGCGTTTCTTCCCTGGCTGCCTTTCTTGTTTTAATACTTGCAGAGGCTCAGCCCCCAGCCATCCCTGCTGACAAAAACAGAGGTATACGTGGGGAAAATTAACAAGTTTGGACCTGAAAGCGTATCAAGACATTAAAGAAATTAATAAATAGGAGGCCAGCCTGGTTTTCTCTGCCGCCCCCCCTTCCCAACACGCTGGCTGTCGGGAATGCTATCTAACTCCAGAGGTCATGGGGCTCGTCTGATCTATGGGCTTCCCTTCTGATTCATTACGTTTGATGCACGGCTCTTCCAGGAGTCAGCTCAGCAAAACCCTTGGGTTAATGGAAGCCACACCAGCTCCTAATCCAGTAGCTTTGAATTCTCCTGTTTTTGCTGGAGAGGTGCTGCACGTAAAGCCTTGTCTGCCAGGGTCAGGGAAGTTCCTTGGGATCGTCAGCAGAAGTGATGTGAACTCCAGGTCACACGTTTTCCACCAGTCCCTCCAGAGTTACCAAAGAGCAGCAACAGTGTTCCCTTCGCCCTTCCACACACCCTGGAACCTGCTGCTCTGGCAGAGAGAGAGGGAAGGGACACATAATGTCCCTGTCATCACATAAAGCCATTTGGATGCAATCTCTCCTCCTGTTCCAGAGCTTATTTCATTGCCTAATTCAAGGCAAATAATTTAAAGGCTCAGCCCAGGGCTGTGCCTCTCCCCCAAACTTTTTTTCTCTTTCCCATGCTCTGAAATGCTAAAAGAAGTGGAAATATTGGTTTTCTTCAACATTTTCAGCTTTAAGGAGGTGGAAAATCCTTTGCTTCGAACACACAGATGTGAGTCAGCCTCTGAACCTCAGGATTTATCCATCCAGCCCCTCTGCTTTGAATGCATAAATCCGTGCGGAGAGATAAACGTGTCTTTTAAATGCGCCGTGCAAGTGCTCTGAGGGAAATGCTCCCATAAAAGCAGGTTTTTCCTCTGTTCTCCTCACTCACAAATCCTTCTGCCACCCTTGTCCAGCTCTGCCTGCAAAAGGCTCAACGTGGGCCCTGAGGTTTGGAGAGCAGGAGGGCGCACAACGCTCCCACCTTCCAGATTCATCGCTCGCTCTGCTTCAATCCTTCAATTGAGCGAAATCCTGCCACGTTCCCCGGATGGAGTATCATGCACCAGGCTATAAATACCGTGCCCTGCATTTCCCTGGCGCCCTCCCTTCCCTCAAAACAGGAGTTGAGGGTGTATCGCTTTCCAGCCGCGCTCCAGCCAACGCTCTCCCAGCCCTAAAACCTGCCCCCGGGATGGGGGAGAGGGGACATCCCTCTCTTCACTCATGAGGGCACTTGTGGGCATCCCATCTGAAAGGGAGCTTTTCCCAAAGGGAAAGGATTCAGGTGGTATTTGATACAGGCGTGAGGGGCGCGGGGGGACTGAGGTTTTCCTCCTTCGCTCTGTATTCCCAGGGGAAGGCAGCTATGTTATAAGGATAAGGGTTACTGGAGGGGAGACTTCAAGCCCAGGGAGCAGAGGGAGCAGCCCAGCAGCACACTGGGTTTGCACTGGTCAGGGTGCTATCTGAGTTAGGAAGGTTCAAATGGGATCAAGGAGTCAGGATCAAGGAGTCAGGACATCCCCCTCCAAATGGTGTAACATGGATGATGGGAATGAGTTAACCCCATCACCTCCCCCACTGCTCTGTGTTTAAATCCCTCTTCAGCTGGCTGTGGGATGCACCCACACATGCTCTGTTCCCATCAAAAATACATACTTTATTTTATACATATTTTTACATTAAAAAAAATTATATTTGAAAATAATATAGTTTGCAAAATGTATTTACTGCTTTACTAACTCCTCGGTGCCCACGCAGGGGACACGAAGGCTGCAGCTGTGCCCAAAAAGGCGCTTTCAGTCTTCCAAGTCACCATCAGGTCTCATAAATCTTAAAAATATTTCTTGCAGCACCAAAACAAACCCTGCACACACACAACGAGCTGCTTTCCAAGCACACAAATACTTTCAAGCTCAACAAAATGTTTCGTCTCAGTCAGGGAAAGTTCTTTCATCTGGGTTTGGAGCCTCTGTTCAATTATTTCTCTATGGATTCTCCTCTGAAATGAGTTACAAAATGAACCAAACCAGAGCTTTTTCAGTCTGAAAATATCCAAATAATACGTTTTGCAAGGAAACTCCCTATTCCCATTGTTTTTGGTGGGGTGGGAGGGAAGGTGTTGTTTGATTTTATTACATAATATTGTGCCATCAGCATATTTTATGAGGAGAAAAACTGGTTCCACTAAACAGCATTTTCCGATGAAAAACCAATTCTGTTGCAACTTTGTCTCTCTGCAGAGCTCAGTCACTCCACCACTCCTAAAAACCCCTCACGGAGAACTATGCACAAACACAGCCGACTCCAGTTTAGAAACAAATCTGCTCTGTTTACTGATAAATATTTATTCCGATATTTACACCAAGGAAACATGAAAGGCAAACCCAACATCTGTATTTCTAGTATCGCTCTCCAGGGGATATCACCGAGTACGCTGGGGCACAGGGAGAAGATGGTGGCTTTGAGATCACCCCCTGAATTTACTGGTACAAATCATCTTCCCCGCTCTGAAAATCAAAGGGAATATTCTGATTTACTCTGCAGGCCAGGGCATTTCTGTTCAGCTGCTCTGCAAAACATTAGGTTGTTATGGCTCAGGAAAAAGCAAAATAATGAATTCCCATCCCCCTGGGGGAAAACCCAGCGTGGGGGTGAGGGAGGTACCTCCTACCAGGACAGGGGACCTCTACCAGGACATCCATATGGGACTGGCAGCCATTTCCATTTACAGAAATGTCCTGTTGTGGACATTTCCCCTTGACTTTAGGTGAGCTTCTTATTTCTGATTTATGGCACTAGTGAGAGCTGAGGGTTGGTCTGCACGATGCCGTACTGCACTTCTTCCTTTGCTGGTATTACAGGCAGTTACTGGAAAATAACAGAGCTAAATAGATATTTGCTGCAGCTTCTTCCATCAGATGAAGCCATGGTTTCATGTGGATGGAGGAAATCAGCTACAGCAGCAGAGCTCCAAAAAATATAATGATACAAGCAATAAAAGCAGAAAAGGACGAAATGCTCATGAACCCATTGCAGAAACGTTGCTGAACAAGGAAGTCCCAGCAGCTGTAAATCTCAAGCCTGCAAAGTTTTATCCCTATATTTTAGGTTTAACTTTGCTTTCCCTGAAGTAGAAAATAGCTCCTGGTCTGAGTTCAGTGTCTAGTCTGAAGGAGCAGAGCTGAACCCTGCCAATTCCCAAGAGTCTGAATAGGCAGAAAATTAAGGATTTTAGCATTTACTGCATTTCCAAACACCAAAGCAGAATTTTGTCTCAACAAGAAATTGGTATTTATCTTTCTGTACAACATACAAAAAAAAGGCAGGTTAATAGACTTAGAAGAACCAAACCACACAGGAATCAGCAAAATAATAGGAATCAGCAAGTATTCTGATCAAAAATGATGCTCATTTATGCAAGAAAGGGTGTTTTGTTTAGTTGTTTGTTTGCAACCAGCTCTGAAATTCTGCAAACCCCAAGGAATGCCCCCGAATGAGAGCGAGAACGATGGCCTCGGGGCTCCTGCAGTACTTTGGGGGATATGGGAAAAGAAAGAAGCAAGATGGATTATGAGGTGGCACCTGAGAACCTGCTCAGCTTTGGGCGCACAGGAATGTAAACATGTTGTTTTGCTCCCTTTCAGCATCGATTTCAGGAAGCCGGGAAGGCTGCTCGGAAAATGGTTCCCCGGCCTCAGCTACGATGCAGTTCCAATAATAGACAGCATGGGCAGATGCTTAATCACCTCCAAATCATGTTTTGCTATGCCAGCTCTAAAGCTCTTGGCCTGTGCTAGGACACAGTTAAGCTCCTGTTCAGCTGAAGAGCTGCAGCAGGGCTGGAGGGCAGTTGTCCCCCAGCCGGGCAGAGCGGGGCCCTCGGTGCACTGGGATATGGGCAGTTTGGGGCTGTGACCGACAGGCAGCTCGGAAACCTTCCCTTGGAGAAGGGCTGGTAAATTACAAACACCTCACAAGTCTTTGAAACTATTTTTTCCTACTTCTTGACTAATTTTTGAGCCTTTAAATTTACACGTACACCCAGCACTCTGCACTCCAGCATCCTTCCTCTCCATAAGGTGAAAATGAGTGGGTATCTCTTCCAGGGGAAGCATGGGATCCTCAGAGATCCTTTCATGTTCTCAATAAGGTTTACAGTCTCATGCTCACCATCAGCCTCCTGATTCCTGCTGGAGTGGGAAGAAGAGCTTGGTGGGTCTGAAAACCTCTCCTTCCTAGGGAATATGAATTGCTGGACTCCAAGGGAGGCTGAGGATGAAGCGAAACATTCAAAACAATGCTCAGCTATAATCTTTGCTCCTCTATTTATTGGACAGACTGCCAGTGCCAAATAAATACCCCTGCAAAGGGCTGCTGCTGCTCACACAGCTGGTACAAACGGCACGGGAGAGTGAGGGAGGTGGGAAGGGTTAAATAAACTCTGTGTCATGTTATTGCCACTGGAGTTGGGCCAAGCCCGAGGGCTGACATTGCTCTGTCGGGATGGGTGCCACGGAATCCTTCCTGATTGGGAACAGTCTTGGTCTCTTGTCCCATGCAAAAGGCACCTGAACTTCCCAGCCAGGCAACTTCAAGGCAACAGCAGGGTGTTAAAAGGGATGGCCATGGACACATCCTGTCACCTCGGGCAGAGCTGGATACCTGGGCAGATGAAGGGACCAGCACATGTTCCAGCTGACTGGACTCTGGCAAAGTGCTGAGTTAATCCTTGCCAGCAGCTTCTCTGCAGAGATTCCCAAGGGAAGACAACCCTGGGAATGCCTTCATCCACACCACAGCATGGGTCTCCTGCTTGTTCCTTCACTGTCCACAATCCTCCACACTCGGTTTTTTTTTACTGTGGCTCCTACTCTCCCTCTCTCATGAATATATCAGAAAATACAATGGATGTTGCATCCAGCTGCTCCTGGCCCAGTGAGAGTGAGGACACGGCAGTGCTGCACAGTGAGCTGTGGTGTGGGGATGTCACCAAGGGACACAGGCTCGTGTGGACAGGCTGGTCTGGCCCACAGACCATGGCTCTGATTACAGCCCCCAGTCTGGCTCCTCCCTGCCAGCCCCAAAAGGGATGCTGATGTGTGGACAAGGTGCACAAATCCAATAAAATTAACACCTCTCCCTCTCCTACCCTCACTGCTTACTTTAAGGAACAGGATTCACATGGATTTTTCTGCTCAGGACTACCTGGGTTTATTCAAACAGGCTGAGCTGTGCCAGCACAGAAACTGTGATTTTTCTGTCAGGGCTCGGGGTCAGTCCACGACAGAAAGTCCCACCAGCAACAGGATTTGAAGTCTATTTGGTTGAACCAAGCAAGTTTCTTAAAGGCTCTTTATTCAGGTTCAAGGCTAGCGGGTTTCTGCTTGGCTTCAGATAAATTCAGGATGCTTCTCTTGTGGTCCAAGGTTCAAACCAGACTACTGCCCAGTCCCACTAACTGCACACAGGGCAAACGGTGGTTTGCTTAAAACTCCATGAAAGATGTTTAAATGAACAGGTTTTACCCCATATTTGTCCTAGGCTGGAAATACCCCCACGGCTGGTTAATGCACAGCAGCTGAGCCCCAGTAACGTGGTCGTGTGCCTGAACCCAGTTCAGAGACTGTCATACAAGAAATAAAACCCCACAGTAAGTCTCACGTGCAGGGAAAAGCAGAGGGAGCCTGTGTGTGCTGGGGAATGGGGGGAAGATCTGCAGCCAAAGCCCAGCACTCCCTGGCACCGGGGTTGTGATTCTGCAGCAGCCCTGGGGAGGACAGATTTCCCCCGTGCTCTTTTTGGAGAGGAGGAGGCTTTTTCTAACTTTTACTCCTGAATTACACCAGTGTGGGCGAAGAGACCTGACCTCTGCACCAGCCATCTCCACCTCTGCAGGAGCAACAGGGCTCCCCATCACTCTCAACATCTTCTAAGCTGGAGCCGAGTAACTAAACCACAGCTTTTCCCTCCGATCCCCAACCAGGCTAACTTAGTTCTGTATTTTTAACAGGAAGGATTTGTTCCAGTATCCAGGACGGTGCCAAGCATTTAAAAAAGGTGAAAAATATGTGCAAAAAACCACTCATAAATACCTCTGCTCAACTCGGGGCAAGCCAAGCAGACAGAAGCGTGACAGTCGTGTAGCAAAATATTCCGGGAAACAATTAATGTGGGATCCAGATCAAGAAAAACACACTCAACTAAGTCATACAAGTAGGAAGAGCAGATGGCAGGCTGCTTCCCTCCTTGGTGGCACTTGTCCATCGTGCTGTCACAAGTCCCACACCACCCTGAGCTCACCTGAAAGGGTGCCAGTGGCTGGCAGGGAGCTTTGGGAACAGCCAGCTCTGCTGGAGCCACGGCCAGGCCGGGCTGTCTATCTCTTTTTCAGCTGTGCAGTAAGCTGGGTAAAGAGTGTCAGAAATAACGACCTGGCCGGGGCTGGAGGAGGAAGGTTCAAGAGTTCAGCCTGGAAACAGAGAGCCAGGCTTTCCACAAGGAGAGTAGCCACGATCGAGGGCAAGGACAGGGGAAAATCCTCTTCTTGCAGGAAGTGCTGGTTGGGGTTGCTGGCAGAAAGGTCTGCCCAGGTGTTAGTGAGGTGTAATCCACAGGGCCAGGATTCAGGAGTGGGGATACAGCCCGGCTCCTTGCTCAAGAGTGGGAGCTCTGATTTGGTAGGGAGTGAAGGAAAAGCTGAGGTTTTTTGCTGGGCTGCTCCAGGCAGCACTTGCAGTAACCCCACTGGTCCCAAGGGACTTTTGGGGTGCAGAAAGCAGCCCCTGCCCCGCAGCACTACCAGCATGAGGGACAAGAGCAGCACTGCTTCTGGGAAGGGCAGATTAAAACACGAGGATGACCTCCCTGATTGCAAAGCCAGCACTCAATCCTCAGTGCGGGTCAGACCCTTCGCCTGTCTTTGGAGAAGAGACCCAGATAACCTCTTCCCACCACAGACTCACTCACTCCATTAATCCAGAGAAACCAAGTGCAACCTTAAATCCCCCTTCTTGGCATGAGGGGATTTTTCCACCCTGGATAACTCACGGAGCACGCAGACCACGCAGATGCCATCACTTTTGCTGCCTGGATGGTGATTACCCCACCTCAACCTCCCAAGAGCAGCCCTGGGTGCTGCACTGGAAACAACTCCAACAGCTCGTTTGGTGTGAACAGGATTTGTGAATTTGTGGGGTCCCTGTCCGTGGAAGAGCAGGAACACAAACACCTCCTGCACGAATCTCAGTGCCATCACAACCCTGGGCGAGCCTCAGGCAGGTATCCCCCACCCCACAGGTTTGTTGTTTCAGATGCTGCGCACCTGCAGCACCATCACCGCCCTCAGCCCTTCCATCTGGAGAGGCTCTTTCAAACAGATGGTAGAAGGCACAAAAAGGGCACAGAACAACTTGCAAGCCCCACCTCCCCCCAGTGGGGATGGGAAGGGCACCCCTGCTCTCACCAGCAGCACCCTGAGCAGAGCAACACAGCCCAAATGGCTGCTGCTGTTCTTCCCCCTCCTCCCTCCAGCCTTGCTGTTAATATTTGAAATTTCTGCGGAATTATTCACTGAGATTTTGCCTTCCAGGAGAAACCCTAATAATATTAGGTGGCCCCACCGCTAATTCCAAATAATTTGCCTCCCTCTTGGAAAGAGGATCACCCAATTCACTCTGGTTTCTTCCCTTTCAGTGGACTTCCCAAGTGGTGACGAAGTTCGCGCTGCTTTTTCAGGGAACGTTAAAAAAAACCCCAACATCACTGGCAAAATTTAGAGGAAACAAGGATTTCGCCTCTTTGAAACAAGTTGAAACCAACCCCTGTTGGCCTCTACCCCTCCAGATTGCTTCTCCACGATGCAGCCATGGGAGGCAAGCACAGACTGAGCAAAGGCTCCTCTGGTGAGCACTCCGGCTCCCATCGAACCCAGCGCCTTCCCTGCGGTGCAAGCGCTGAGCAGAGAGCAATTCCAGGACCAACAAGATGTTACATGCAATGAGGACGAGGTGTTTGATGAATCATTTTCAGAAAAGGGGATTTTTTTTAAATAATAACAAGAATTCACATCCCGCTGCAACACCTACAAGACAAACAAACAGACCAAGCCGTCCGTGAGCTCGGCTCGCCGTGTCATCGCACGCTACACGCCTCCTATAAAATACTGCTTGGGAGGTGAGAACCCCTCTCATTTGGAACCTGGGTAAGATATTGGGTGTAATAAATTAGCAGGTGTCTTTAAAGAAACACCACCTCCTAAAGTTGATATGGCTGGTGTTTTATTTGCGGTCCTTCCCGAAGAGTTGTGGTTAAAGTTAATAAAAGGCAAAAATGGAAACATGGCTATTTTGCTCATTTAAAGTAAAATATGTCCCCGTCACCGGTGCATATTCCTGTCACACTTGGGAAGTGTGAGGTCTGAAAACAGTTGGGAAAATTTTTTAAATAAGTTTTGGTACAGGCCAGCCGTCCATCCCAGCCCAACACGTGGGATCCGCAAACAAGAGGGATTATTGCAGTTGTGGAGCAGCAATGACCTCACTTCTGATTTCACCAGGACTACTGGGGAACACACAGTCAGTGGAGGGGGAGAGAGGCTCCAAAACCCAGCACTCCCCATCTCCATCTAACTCACTTTGTGCAGAGAAAGGCACTGAGGGTGGGGAAGCAGCACCGTTTCTGTCATTCATCTTTCATCCATCTTTTACACTGTTCTCCCGATTCTTATCAAGTGGAAAACCACTTGAAGCAGCACCGGGGAAGGTGGAATAAAGGCTGACTTGTGCTGTGCTTCTCATTCTAAAGCGATGTCTCACATCACCACTGAGAAAACCATTAAGGAACAAAAAAAAAAAAAAAGAGAGAAAAAAAATCACTATGAACTCTCAAGCTTCTTTCTCCGCTGCTCAGCATTTCTGCAGTGGGACACATCTGTTCCCATCTCCATGGAAGAGGTGGGGGGATAATTGGGATATCCACTTAGCAGGAAGATAAAAACCCCCGCGAGGTGCCCGGAGCCACGCAAAGGTGCTTCCCCCGCCGCGGGCTGCGCTGACCAGCCCAGCCCAGCCCAGCCCAGCCGGGATGCTCCCACCCCCCAGCGCCTTTAAAACCTTTCCAAGTTCCAGCCAGCCTTCCAGATTTATGACGTGTTGCCCTTTTTGAACACCCTTGGATCAGACCGGGGTGATGAAAGCCCGATAGCTCTGTAGATAGCTTTTTGTACGGAGTATATGAAAAACATTGTCCCCCCCCCCATACACACACATGCACTCCTCTTTCCCCCTCCCTTAAATGTCTCTTTACAGAAAATTCCAGCCAAGTCCATCCATGCCAAGAACCTTCCCACACTCCACTCCAGCCTCTGCTTTACTTGAAATTAATTCAGAGACATAGCACCAAGGACCACAGCCTTTGCTGAGTCTTAATAAGACCGCAAGGAAAAGGAAAGGAAAAAAAAATAAAAAGAGGGAAAAAAAAAAGAAGAAAATGGAATTGCAGCAGTTCTTGAAACTAAATCTGTTGGAGTTGTAAGTGTGGTAAATGCGTGTTCCTGCGTTATTTGGATGCCTCTGCTTTGCCTGTAGCAGCTGCTGTAATAAACTTCCCAGAAAGTATTGGATTCAGAGAAGTGTTACTAGAAACCCTAACAGAAATCCATGGAAATGATGTCTCAACGCAACCAAACGGGGAGATAATCCCTGCAACAATAAAGAGAAATTTAAACTCGTTTTCCTTCACTGAGAGAGAAAATCAAAATCACCCCCTGCATTTTTGGTGGGGGGGGTGGGGAAGGAAGAAAAGAAGGACAAAGGGGGAGGTTGAGATCTAATTATGAGTGTCTTGAAATTCCTTCTGCATAAAGTTTCCTTAGAGAGCTGCCAAAAGAGCAAACCCTCGGCGATGGCGTTGGAGGTGCAGCTCAGCTGAAGTGCACGCGGCTTTGCCCTGTGATGACAAAACATTTAATTATGACCAGCCCGATGTCTTCCACATTTGGAAACTGGATTCTTGACACACATAATATACCCCATGCTGACACGACTATTTGGCAAAAGCCGAGCCTGTGATCTCACATTAATTGCTACACAAATATACTTATTGTGGGCATGGGTTTTATATGGCTGAAGCCTCCATTTGCACATGTTCACAATAAAAACACTCTCCCCCTCCCCATAACGATTAACCTTTTTTTTTTAATTTTTTTTTTTTTTGGGGGGGGTTTTGTTGTTTTTTTTTTTTTTTTGAGACGCAGTTTTAATGGCATGAGAACTATCTGTCGGCTTCCATTACCCCTTTGTTCTCCTCGTCTCTTGCTTTATATGTATTTTTATAAGCCTTTTAAAAGCAAGTCTCCCCGTTCCTAATTCTTCTCTCTCTTTACTTTTGTTTTTATTGTAGGGCATCAATAGAAACAGAAAGATTTCGCTGGATTAAAGACACGGCTGTCACTTGAAAGCAAGTCCTCTGATAGAGATCTTATAAGATCTCTGGGTTTCTTCCGTCTAAGGCTTTTTGTGGGGAGACAGGAGGACGGCGACACATTTCCCCCTAAATCAGTGGCCCGAGGTGCAAGATATCCATCAGCTTGTGGGACTCACCCCACCCTTTATTCCACCCAGCCCAGCTGAACACGCACGAGCATCCACAGAGATTGTTCCCCAGTGACATCACGGGCCTCTGAGGTCAAAGCTTCTGTGATCTCCTGTGCAGGAATATGCAGCAAATGTCAGGGTGGTGTTCACAGGGTTTCCTGTCTGGTGTCTCATCGCAGAAAGACCTGGGATCTTTACCTGGTTTCCCCACTGAAGAGACCCCATAGAGGGAAACCAGGCTTTACCCTGGGGTCTTAAACCCTTTGCCAAGCAAAGCAGCACCAAAACACCAAAATTCACCCTCCTTCAGCTCCTCCACGGCACGTTGGTAGCTGGGTCATGAGCTATTAAATCTGGCTTTGGCCCTAACTTTCCCAGTGACCCTGAGCCTTTGACTGAGTCCCTGTGAGTCCTTCTAGATCCATGGGGAAAGCAACAGCCAAAGAAAGCCATCAACCCCCACGAGGCTGGGGAAAATCCTAACACGCAGCAGGCTTGCAGATCCAAAACTGAAAAAGCTATTTAAGGTTTGGAGCTATAATTCCCACCACCCTGCTCAGAGGAGGAAAGCTCCAACAGCCCCCGCGGAGCGCCAAAGGGGCTGCCAGCAGATGGAAGTCCCCACATTCCCTGCTTCCCCCAAAAAAGCTTTGCAGCACACCAATGGCTGCTTTTTTTTTTTCTTCTTTTTTTTTTTTGCTTTCTCAGTACAAAGAAACTGTTTATTTAGAAAGATCAAGGAACCAAAAACACGGGGAAATGGCTCTTCTCCTGGGAAGGCAGCAAAGCATGCCCAGCCTCGCCGGCGTGTTCCTGCAGCGCTGCCGTGAATGCAGCGAGCTGGACGCAGCCTCCCTCCCTGCAGATGCTTCCACGGTTACCCCAGTGCCTGTCCAAGAGCCACCAGCTCTTTCAAACAATGACCAACTTGTTCCCTGGGGTGTCATTTCCTTATGATTCATCCCGCTTTGCCAAGGGCTGGGATGCTAATACCAGAAGGATACACTCACGTGCTGGACTGAGCACTGCAGTGAGAGTTTCCATGACCATGAAGGGTTTTTTTTCCCCATTCCAAGTGTTTCCCAACCCTGTGTGGGTGCTGGAGCAGTTTATCCACAAGCTGGATCTACTTTTTGATGGAGAACTTGCTGTTACAAACTCCGGAATTTGCAGAAAGCCACCGTTGTAACGGCCTCTTGGAGTGGGAATTGCACAAAACAGCAGTTAGGAGGGGAAATAAATATAAAAAACCTTCATTCCAGTGGGGCAGAAGTGTCTCCCTTGAACAACAGGATGTCTTCTGTAAACACCAGGCTACCACAGCTGTCACAGATATGAAGTGCTGCATTAAAATACTTCATTTTATCATTGCTGAAGTGGAGTGAGAAAGCTGAAGGGATCGCCTCAGCTTTTCCTCTCCCCCTCACACTGCCAAAAACCCACCGAGAAGGGTGAAGCCTTGTTACTTTAATGGAAGTTCATTTTCCAAAGGGCAAGTATGCCTCTGAAAAAGGTTGCAGGCACTTCTCCCCCACGCACATCTATGGGGCTGCCAAGCTGTAATTTTAACAGCAAACCTTTTTATTTGCCTTTTTTTTTTTTTGTCTTAAATCCCAAGCACTTGGGATTTATGCAGTGCATGGGAAGCAGCTTTCATGACGGGAGCGAGTTTTCACACACGGTGCCTGTGTGTGGTTCAAGCTTCTCTCCGGGAAGGAGTGGTCCAGCCACTGGCACACGAGCAAGGAGAGCAAGATGAAGTATTTTTGGGTCCCCTGATTATTTGGTATCTAATCAGAGTCGACCGGCTGGGGTTGGCCACATCACACACATCCAGCCAGCCGCGCAGCTCCGAGAGCATCTGCAGCCTGGAACCTCACACTTCATCTGCAGCATCCATGGCCCACTGGTGAGGCTTTCCAACCATAAATTATCTTTCAGAAGTGACTTATCACAGAGACACATTCATCTCCATGAGCTGGACCAAGCCCAGCCCCACTGGCTGGAAGTTCAAGTGAGGGCACACACATTCATTATTTTATTTTTTCTTTTTTTTTTTTTTTTTTTACCACGCCTGTTCAGTGTGTTGAGTTCAGTNTTTTGACCATACAGTTTTGGGGTTGCAAAGCCAGACATTAAGCTGGCTGAAAGTCTAGTCCTGCGAAGCATTCTGAGTTGGCAAAGTTTTACTACTGATTTATGTGGCGCAACAGCTCAGGGCCTGGGATGCATCCATAACATTCGTTCCATCTGTCGTCAACGCAGATTCCGTTCTCCACCGCTCGTGTTGGCAGGGCTTGATCCGAGATCTGCTGCTCTCGCTGTGGGGGGGGGAGGAAAGAGGACGAGGAGAGATGAAGCTGAAGTCTTCCATTGGTGCCAATGGCTTCACAGGAGGCCTCGAGTTCTTCAGATGCCTCTAAGCATTGTTGCTGGAGTGATAATCTTTGGCAGCCCATTTAGGAGGGGAAGGGAGTGAGCGGTCACATGGATTTTCAATATGATTTCAGAACCAATGTTCACCAACAGTCTCATTTCAGGCCCATGCACGCCTGCACTAATAAAGGGTAAAGATCCAGAAAACCATCTAGTCCTCTTGGTCTCCTACTCTTGCTCCTTCCAGGCAGATCTCTTGGATCAATCCACACAGAACACTGACTCCTTTCAGAGCAGCTAAAACCCCGCTAATCTGCGAGTTATCTTCCAAGAGTATGAGCAATTCAGTCCAAGAAGCAAAGGGAGCATTTATCTTGGGCACAACAAAAGCCTCCAATCTGCCCTGGAGATCTCTGGCACGCCTGGGGCTCGCTGAGGCTGACAGGGCTGGAACTTCCATCCGAAGAGCAAGTGCTGAGCACCGCACTGGGATTCACACCAAGCTGAGAGGCCTCTTCTGTGGATAGATAGCTGAAGCATGAGCCAGGCTGCAAGCCAAGATGCTCTTCCCTCCTCTTCCCCCCTTCCCAAATTTGTGAGGAGCGGGGATAGTCCCCACCGTGCACAACCCGTGTTTCAAGGCTGTGCTCGGGGTGGGACAATCCTCCCCGCTGAAACGCTGATGGTGCGATTCACCTCTGAATATTACCTTCTGCTTCCTCGCCGTTCCAACGCCTCCGACATCTACAAAAAGCTGGAATTTCCTGCCAGCTCAGTGGTGCAATTTCAAATGCTTTTTGGTTTTCAACTGTGCTCTTTAATCTCCAGCCAGCTGGGCCCGTGCGTTAGCGTGAAGGCTGAAAGCTCCAGAGCTCTGGGCAGTCAGTTTTCTGAGGACCTCACCTGTGGGTGGAATGGCTTGCTGCAGCTCTGCAGTAAATTAAAAAGGAAGGCACATGCAAAAACCATGTGTCTGAGCTGCCATGTCACTGCTGCAGCACGGAGGGAAGCTGCAGGCCAGCTCCGGGGTCCGATTCCCTTCCAGAGAGGGAGAAATGCAGGTTTGGTTCCTTGTGCCAAGGAGGGAAAGGAGCAGTTCGGAAGAGAGAGCTGCAGGGGCTGGCAGGTGCGGCGCGGCACGGAGCCATGAAGGGCCTCCCCAGCCCCTCCACGGGGAAGGATGGAAATCCAATTAGCCTGCCTCACACGGGCATTGGAGGATACCTCAAAAGAGAACACACGCTTTCTCAAGAGTTGTCCCACGAGGCAAATGGATTTTATTCCCCTATTTCCCGTGAGAACTGGGAAAAAAGATTCCATGGGAGACTCTACTGTGCTGTTCTCAGCCTGTGCCATCATGGGAGGCTTGCAGAGATGAGGCCACTGTCCACAGCAGACGGAGCAGCCCCTAATTTATACAAAGACTTGGGTAAGATGTTTCACAGCTCCAGACTACGGGGACCAGACCATCAGCTGGTGCAAGGTAACTTCATTGTGGAGAAGTTAATAAATTGGTGCCACTTCATATCAACCAAGGATCTGCTCGAGGAGCAGAGACAACCACAACCAACTACGCACCCGATGGAGCCACAGCAGGAATAGCTGAGAATTAAGACTTAAGGGATAAGCCAAAAAAGTGCGTGGCAGAGAAAAGAGGGAGGCACGAAGAAGTCCTGTTCCCCTGCTCACTCTACCATTTAAGAAAAAAATCTGTTTATACAAGGACATCTGACAAGGGCTACAGCAAAATGGATGAGGAGCTGAATATGTAAAAGGCAAAACCATCACTGAAAATAAATTCAATTATTTGGTTTTGCTTAGAGAAGCAACAAAGTTTCTGACATGTTTGTTATTCAGTCTGTCATTAGAGCTGAAAGATGTCTCAATAATGTTGAAGTTACATTTTTAACATCTACTCTCCTCCAAGCAGTTTGCATATTTTCCACTACGTTAGCTGATCAAGCCATTAGTTACAGTTACTTAAAAATAAATGAGCTCTATATTTTCCTTCCTCCACACTCCCCATCGTGAAGCTCAACAGCAGGGGAGGGGGGACAGGCAAGGAAAAGATTTCATTTGCGATGAAACAACACGACAATGATGGGAAATGCTCAAGTTTGACTGTGGAAGGAGATTACAACTAGAGAAGAAAAAGCAGAAGCATCTCTTGTCAAGCAAGGAACTGATAAGGTCCTAAACAGCAGCAAAACACGCAAAATGAAAACCATATTTGCAAAAGAAACTGCAGTTGGGAGGTTAACAGCACCCAACTCAATCCAGCAAGAGCAGAGGCAGGGTCGAATTTTGTTGAGTGTGCTGATATGCATTTACTTGCCAAAAATGAGTTTTAACTAGAGCTATTCTTTCTGCTCTTTACCCTAATCATCCCTCCTCCCCATAAAAAAGTGCCGTCGTCAGTCAATTTTCATGAAAAGGTTCCTGTTTTTTACCCATTGCAGAAAAGCAGGTAATTTTAATTCTTCTATCCCCTCTTTCTCAAAATTCAGCCTTAAAAAAACCCCAGAGCAAAACCGACAGTTTATGTTCTGACCGTTGAAAAACAAATCTGCAAGCAATTTTGCTTTGTTAATTATGCTTAAAAAAAAAAAAAAAAGGCAGAAGATGAAGATATTTTCTGCCATGCAGAAAATAAAGGCAGAGTATTTTCCCAACTATCTGTGAACTGGAGAATAAAAGGACACTAGGGGTAGAGAAAAATCTGGGCATGCCAGGAAAAAAACCAAGTACATTGCACTAATAGGTCATTGGGCAATTCTAACTCAATCCAGACTTCATTGCTGGATACAGATTTATCCACTGTATTGACTACTGGGTCATAAGAATGGCCTTCACACCCAGCACAGAGCAAGTCTCCAACTGCTGCCCTCTCCATATGGTGATGTCCCACTGGAGTTCAGTCAGCTCTGGTGGGCTTCTTTCACCAGTAGCGTTATCAGAGAAATAAATAAAAAATTCCCTTGCTGCAATAGACAACCTTATTGTTGGCCTCCCGAAGTCCTCTCGTGCAATAACCTCCAGGTTTTGGCAAGTGAGGTTCTCAGCTCATTCTGTGCCACCAACCACCACAGAGCTCCAGCAGCTCACCTGTCCTGCCACAGCAGCAGGGCTTCCCCAGCTCACAGGCCACAAACTCCTCCATCAACAGATCACTTCCCCATTGGACTTGAACTGTTTATGGGAGGAAATCAGGATGAATGCAAAAGCCAAACATAGTTGCTAAAAAAAACCCCAACTCCGCAGACCAGTGGTGGCCCAGACTATGGCTTGGATGTCACTGATTTATGGGTCTCTCCCCAGTTTTGGAGCACATGCTGCTGCCACATGTCATTCGACAGCTGGGGCTTTCCAACTTCTTGTCTGACAGTGGAAGATGACACAACTTCCAATATGAGTTCTGGAGAACCAGCGCTATGCTGCAGAGCACTTTTAAAACATTCGAGGGTGCTTACAGGTATTTTAGAAAGGTCCTTACTTGTAGAGTGAGCTCTTGCCCTTTTTGAGAGTATTTCCCCCCATAGTCTGCTCTGCTCGAGTGCATTCTGCCTCTTTCCTTTGCTTCCCGAGCAAATTACACCCAGAGAGATGGGGAACACTCCCAACACTCACAGGTCAGACCCTTTCCTCCAGCTACAGCCCAGCACAAACTTAGTCACCGAGTTTCCAAGATGCTCAGGACACACTGTCCAACCCTGGGAAAAAGCAGGCGGTCCAAAATACCATGCTGGGTCTTGACCATTTGCCCCAGTTCCCAAGGGACAGTCTGGGGGTCAGCCTGGCTGAGGCAGCGCACACGAATCCCACGCATGCGTCCTTCACCTCAACCGCACCCTTGATGCTGGGGTGTGAGAATGCTCCATCCCCTCCAGCTACAGGGGAATTCCCAAGCAGATGGTTAAACTGGATTTCCAGCTTCTCTGGAGTAGCAGAATGGGGGTAACTCATCAGGGCGGAGGTACGGAGCCGGCTCACGTTGCCCAGTGCTTTGTGCTCTGGGCATGTCCCAGGTCTATCGGTCACCAGAGTTTCATTAACTCCAGATGAGGTCACCCCTTGGCATCCGCAGAGCACCCTGAGACCTTCACACTAGTCTGGTAATTATGCAGAAATACCATATAAATAATGAAACATGTTATGGAAATGCAGCACGCTTTGGCTGGGGGAGTCATAGGCACCTTCTAGGAACGGGAGATTTGAGCTTCCCTAAAATCCCTGGGGAAGTGAGTACCTCATTCTCTTGGACCTTCTGGAGGTGCCAGCTACATTAGTATCCCTCTGTCAGCTTTGGTGCCTCTGGAGTTCAAGGGCTCCTACGAGGCAGGAGCAGCAGGCAGCAAACTGAACGCTATGGGCTTAAAACAAAGGCCTGCCAGTCAATAAAGTTCAACAAAATAACGTCACTCATTTTTTGCTGTCAGTCACAGGCTGCTGCAGTGTTGACTCTGAAGGGTGGGAGAAGGCAAGAGGAACACAAAGTACGCGAACAGAGAGAATGAGACATCAAGGGGAGACTGCAGCAGCGGACACAGCCCAGCCCTTGCTGACAAGTGTGAAAGGAAGGTCAGGGATTTGGGAATATCCTGGAACAGCGGTGCCAGGCAAGGAAAGAAGATCTAGGGCCCTCCTGTTCCAGCCCTGGAAATCCTCTCCCTCATATGTAGGTGTCCAGCAGCTGCTCCTTCCCGTGGTGGGAGGAAGGGGAAGAGACAAAAAATAAATCAAAAGGTACTCAAAACAAACCCACACCATCAACAAGTCACTCTCTGCTTCAGCTCAGACCTTCCTGCTGGAGCACAGAAAGCCACTGGAGAAAGCCGTTCCTCCCCAGGCTGGAACCACTGGCACAGCTTGATTAACTCCGTGGAGCAAGACCCCAGGATAAAGAACCAGAAGATCTGTCCTGCTATTGATTATGCCACTGGCCAAGACACAATTTTCCCTTCTCTTCCCCCTTCCATCCCAAAATCCACAGCAGAAATTAGATTTATCCCTTTGAGTCTACCAGGGAGGAAGAGAAGGTGAAGTTCTCCTGCTGCTTTACCCTTCACTTCAGCAGCAGCTCCATTCCCATGGCTCTGTTCCTACACATCAAGGCAACAATCCCTGCTATCATTTCAGGAGTACCCATCAATGGAAATGGCCATGCTCTTCCAACTCTCCACTACTTTTTTGTACGGACATCTGGAAAAACTATGGAAACTCTTGAGCCCCCAGGGCTTTTTGCCTCTATTCTCAGCACTAAATCCTGGCTCAGAAAGCTTTTCTCACAATATTTTCCATGTTCAGTGTGTAGAAGGGTATTTAGTGGAGAGGGCAGTGATGACTACAAGAACCCTCTTGGTTGAAAGGTTGGGGGGCTTCCTGCCTCCCCCCCAGAATGGTCTGACCAGGCCCATTTAGCATAACACCAAAACAAAGCTTACAGCCCACGCTGAGTTAAGACATCTTCCAAGAGCAGTCCAACCCCCAAATCACTGGAGGGGTTGGCATTGTAAGGCGATTAAACACCCACATGCAGCTCTGAACCTCAGGACTACCACTTCTGTTTGGATTTCGTCCTGCTCTGAGCCCATGAACAAGGAGAGATGTTTGCAACCCATGAGCAGACCTCGGCCCAAGATCTTACTCTGGGGTCAGTGTGCTACACTGATTCATATCAGTGGAGCTTTACAGATTTATTCTAGCTGAGAATCTGGCCACTTGTGACTTAAATAGTTTTCTGAAATGTATCCAACAGGAAATCTTAAATCAATAACACTCTGCATTTTGAGAAGATTCCTCTCCCTTGGTTCCAAACCCAAGTAAAAGTTGTGCAACTTTTTCCATTTTAGGAATAGGAGGCTTTCTTCTCATATCTTCCTCTCCTCCCAAACAAATAATCAAGTACACAGGAGCCCAAAATGTCTTTCCCCTCTGCTCACTTTATTCAGCGAACCGAGGCTGAAGCCAGCATGTTTAAAAACTGGCCAGCTGTGTCCTGACCAGCTGACATTGGAGGCTGCAGCTGGGACAGCCAAACAGGCAAGATTCCAGCTGCAAAAAAATGAGGCAACACCTTCGGAGAAGGGATCGAACCGGAGGAAATGGCCATGATTCAACTCAAGAGTTTCCTGTTGCTTTTCCAGGGACAGCTGCCGGTGAAGGCTGGATTCTCAGCAGGAGTAAACTGGTTGTGCTGCTTGGACTTCCCCAGGTCTGCACCAGCTTACACCAACAGAGAACACGGCACAACGTGGTTCATGTTTGGGCTTTGCCCTGCTGCCTCCCTATTACCATCCTTCATCTAGAAATAGCTGCACTAGGAGAGACAGAAGGAATAACAACCAAAATTTGTCTGGTCCAGAAATGGTTTCCTGGAACTTAAGGTTTTTCTGTTTGTTTGGTTGTTTTTTTTTTTTCTTTTTCTGAAAGGAGATAAAGTTGTTCATTGTTTGTCTTGGCTGCCTATAAACTCATGCTGCTGAGAGCAGCCTTTGATCACAGGGCTATTGGGAGGCTGACCCCTGACAGCCAATCCACTCCCTGTTCTTCCAGTCTCACCAGCCCAGGCCTGACTTCCTTTTTCATAAAAAGCCATAAAAAAAAAAATTATACAAATATTATCTAACAGCCCTTGCAGCAGTTTAGGGATCCTGATCTAACTAGCTTACAGACAATTTCAATATCAGGTTATTCCCTTCCTCAAGGTGTTCTGTGATGGGAATGGGGAAGGAGGGAGTTTGAGATCTTGGATGTCCTGCCGTGAGTGGCAGCAGCTCCATCCAAACATGCATCAGGGTATATCTAAAATATACACTCTTTATAAGGAACAAACCATAGCCCTGTCAAACACTGCCAGAAGTCTGAGTTTATTTTGTGTCCTCTTCTCCCACCGAAGAGTTCCTGGATATTTGTGGAGGATTTGTGTGTTCCTGTGATCTGGCCAGAGCTCCCAGCTCTCGCTCGTTTCCCGCTTATCCAGAACATTTTTGCAGCATGTGTTGCCCAACCCCAGAGGCTACAGGCACAAAACACATTCTCTTCTGACACCTAGCAGGGAGTTCTTCTACGTAAGTCACTCTGTGTAATGTGACTCAGTGCTCCCCCGCTTCATGGAAGTGGCACGCTTAGTTCCTTCCAGCATACCCCAGCAAGGACGACCATACTCCCAAAGCACTGGATTCACAAAGCTTGTGTAAAAGATCTGAAGTGTGAGCATGATCAGGGCGATACTTCCCAGCAATTCCCGGCTCAAGCCCTGTCTTCCTCCCCAGCACAACGACATGAAAAACCAGTGCAGATGACCTGTGAGACACAGGGTAATAGGAAGGGATTTTTAAGAAATAAGAGGGAAACATCTCTTTAATATCTTTTTATCTATCAGCACGAACAAGTGAAATTTGAAAGCTGGGGCGGTAGAATTGCCACTAGCTGCGTTTATTAGCCACCTTCTTCATCAGGGGACTCAGATGACCTGATATACATCACATACGATCCAGAGGACTCAGATAATATCCTTACCATCTCCCACTTGTGATCTGGGAGTCCAACTTTGCTGTTCTTTGTTCTTGGAGTCCTACATCACACTTATTAGCTATTAACATCTCCAGTCCAAAATCACTCCCACCCACACATGCAGCAGCACAACTACATTGGCTTAAAACAGAAAAGCTCCACTGGTACAGAAATACATGACTGTTAAGCCACCCTTTAGACCAGAGTCAGGAATGAGACATGTTCTTCTTGTGCTGAGTTTTATCTGATACATTAGCTATGAAAATGATCAGGCAAGCCAAACGTTCAGACTAACGTCTTGCCCTCACGTCAGGCCACATAGCTGAAAGTCAAGTTCCAGTTAGCTGTGGTCTGAACAGATGCAACAGGCAAAAACCAGCTAATTATTCCTAATTTCCAAACAACAATACCAAGGCAGAGGAGGGAAATATGTGACCGGTCTGTAGTTTGTCAGAAAGCTTGTAGCAAGGCCAGGAGGGGAATTTGGTGCTTGAAAAAACTAGTTCAGCTCCAGCCACGGCATTTTCCCTTCCACTCCTGATCACCTCCAAACCTTGCAAATGTATACTTAGGTCTCCTATTTTCAGAGAATCACAGAAGGGTTTGGGTTGGGAGGGACCTTAAAGACCACCTTGTTCCAACCCCCTGCCATGGGCAGCGACACCTTCCACTAGCCCAGGTTGCTCCAAGCCCCGTCCAACCTGGCCTTGGACACTTCCAGGGATGGGGCAGCCACAGCTTCTCTGGGCAACCTGTGCCAGGGCCTCACCACCCTCACAGCCAGGAATGCCTTCCCAATATCCCATCTAACCCTGCCCTCTGGCAGTTTAAGGCCATTCCCCGTTGTCCTGTCCCTCCACCCCTTGTCCCAAGTCCCTCTCCAGCTCTCTTGGAAGCCCCTTTAGTCCCTGGAAGGGGCTCTCAGGTCTCCCTAGAGCCTTCTCCAGGCTGAACAACCCCAGCTCTCATTTCAGTTAAGATGACTGGAGAGCATGGGAGTGCACAGCTAAAATCCCAGGAGCCACATTCAGCTCTGAATCCCTCTGAGCACCCTGGCCATAGGAACACACCTGCTGGGACTTGTGTTTTCACAAACTCAGTTCCAGTGATCCCTGCCACGTTTTTCCCACACACACCAAAACTCTTCCCAGCTTTTCTAAGAAAACTGTAAAAGCCATGAAACCTGCAACAGATGACATCGGAGCTTAATACCAGTGCCCTAAAGTGGATGTGTGTCACATAATAGTGCCCAGAATGACAAAACACAAATGTAAATCAGCCCCTTCCCAGGTTTCCTTTCTCCCTCAAACCCAGTATTTTTGCTCCAACTAGTCTTGAGTATTTACCCAAACCCCACCATTTCAGAAGATCCAACAATGGGACAATCATTGTGCATGGTTAATTTGGATGTCACAGCCCCATCACCACTTTTTGGAAATCAAAATTAGGGCTTGTAATCCTGAATATCTTGCCTTTCTTTGAGGTTGGGTGTGCAATTCCCATAAATAGAGAGACACACCCAAAATCCAACAAAATAAAGACACATGAAGGGTCTGGCTGTGGGGACACTGTGTCTAAGATTCTCATAAACACATATTTTTCTTGTTAGACTCTTACCAGCATACGTAACAACATAGGAAAAAACCCTAAATACCATTCCCCAATGTTATTCCAGGGTGATGTTGCTATGACAAAGCACACTCGTGCCACTCCACTCCTTTGCCATGTCATTAGCAATGTCCCCTCCGATGACCACGAGGTCAGATGTATGACAAATAGAGCTCTGGCCCTCCAGTTCCCTTTGGAACTCAGAGCCAGAGGGGCCAGCAGGAAAACAGCTGCTTTTCCCTACTGGCTCTGCAGCTCCAGAGGGAGCTCGGGCTGCTGAGCAATCCAAAGGGATGGAGAGCTGGACCCTCAAAGGAGGGTGACATGAGGGTCACTGTGAGACCTCACAGCTCCAAGGACTGAAGGCCAGCTCCCAAAATAACGAGCTCCCAACAGAAGACAACTCACAACCCAGAAACTGCCCAAAACAGGCAAAAGGAAACCCAGAAATAAGTATTCCCTGAAATCACACTCTCCCCCAGAAATTCACACTCTGAAAATGGTGGTGCATCTGAATTGCTCATCCCCGAAGAGTCCAGGGCTTTGAGCTCCCTTCAAGAATTTTGGAAACTATAATTCTGTTCTGTCCACAGCAAGGATTGCTCACAAGGGCTCTGTTACTCAGATAATTCGGCACCAGTTGGCTCCTCCTTATCAAAAAGAAAGTGGCTGTGTTCAAAGCTGCTAGAAAAGTTAACTTGGCTCTAACTGTTACCAACTTCAATGATCAGGGCCATGGACCTCAGAGGGGCCAGGCTTGCAAAGGCTGAGGAGCCTCTGAGGTTCAGATGACACCACTGTGTTTAGTTCAGCAGTTCCTCTGAACTCAACAGCCAAAGGGGGGTTTAACTGTGGGCAGAAATTGTGCAAGTCAAAGAAATGCCCTTTGGTGGACCTGGAGTCCATCTTTGCCATCTGACAGTCGGGTTTAAGCATTTTTCTGCTACAAGGACTTAACATTATTGTTAAAAGACCTCCTTCATTCCTTCACTCCAACTATGGAGCACGGGTTCATTGCAGTTTTAATTATAAGGACCTTTTGGCTCCCTCTCAGGTTGAGAGGAGGCCCATCAAAAGGTATTTTTAGGATTCACATAATTTTTTGGGAGTTGTTTCGTGAAAACTTAGACCTGACTAATGCCATGAACTGTAGGTTCAACACCCCTGGGCTTCTGGGTAGGGGTTTGTTTCCAGCTGGTCACACACTGAAAAGGGAGCTGTATTATTTCCAGGCAGCTGAGAACTAACAAATCTCACTTCACTCAGCCAGGACAGCAGTGATCTGAGTCCAAAAGGAAATCACTGCTCTGTGCTCTGGTTTTCTCATCTGGAAAAAGAGGCACTGGTCTCAAAATCCTTAAGGAAATCCTGCCACAAGCAGATCAAGAAATAGATAGTACCAAATCAGCATTTTGTGATGCTACACAGTTATGACAAAACAGCAGCATGTCAATGCAATTTTAAAGTGATGGAAAATACACTGACAGAATCCTTTTAAAGTGTAACTGAGAAGAAAAGGATGAAAAGACCAGCCAGTTTCACATGAAGGGAAAACCAGGAATGCTCCCTCCTCCGTGCCCTCCCTTCTAAGCAAAACAAAACCACAAGTGAACTACAAGAGGGACCTGTTGTTTCAAATCTGAATGGAAAAATCAGACAACTCTCCCATGGCACTCAAGGAGCAGAGGTTAAGAATGAGGGGCACAGCAGAAAGGGGAGACGCAAGATAAGCTGCTTAGATTCACATCTGCCCATTTCCTCCCCTTCCCAAGAACTGGGTCATATTATAAACTTATGCAAATGTGTTTACTTTACATTTTATTTTGGTCTTAGCCATGCAGTTGTCAGCCTGTATCAACATGTCAGTCTGTTTGTGCAAACAATCATTCCTTCGTGGAAGGATTTCAGTAAAAACAGACAAAATGTTATGACATGCGAAAAGACTTCCTAAACACGACAATAAAAGAAAAGCCACTAGATGAGGATATGTTTTCCCTACCAATTACACAGCTTAAAACAAAAGAAATCACTCAGTGCTTTTTCTTTCCCCAAGGATGGAACAGTATCGGATCTCATTGTGTCACATGTTTTGCTGAAGTACCAACACCAGGGTGGGATTTGCAGGGTGGGTGTGAGGAAAGAGAAGCAGAGCCCACCAGCAGTGCCCACCTACACTCCAAGCTACCCAGTGCCAGTCTGTCCATATCTTCCCCATATAATAGTCACAAGTGCTGGAGAGAAATGGAAACAGCCCCTTCAGTCTCTTGCAGAAGATGTGAGGAACGGGTGAGAGAGGACATGGGAGGGATGAAGGAGGTTTGAGGGTGGGGAGGCAGCTGCAGAGAGCAGGGGACAGGGCTGGCCCAATACATCAATGTTCTGGTTGTCCTGGTGACAGCTCTTGGCCACTCTGCTTCCCCACTGATGTGGCAACATCTGGACCAGCTCTATTGTGTTCTCCTTTCACACTGTACCCAACTGTACCACACTCACTCCTCCGTGCCCTCCCAGCTGCACAGGCTGGTGAGGACGACAACGGCATCACAGCTTTGAGGAGAAGTTGTCTGGGGCCTCCAGGAAGATGCTCTTGGGTCACGGCATCAGAGATAAATCTCAGAGCTGAGCTCCAAAGCCTCACAGGGAGACAACATGGGTTATGCAGTGGCTGTGCTGTGCAACAGGCACTTGTGCAGCACCTTGTGCTGTGGGAACCTGTGAATCACTCTGGAGCTGAGATGTCCTCAGCCAGATCTATCATCCCCAAAGTCACTCATTTGTGACCTTTTGGCTCCCACCTCCCCCACAATCACGACTTCAAAAATCCTATTAAAAAACTTCTGGACTGGCTCCTTACACAGTTTACCCAGATGAGATGAAGTCTGAGGCCACGCAGGAAAGGAAATCTGTTCCTTTTGATTTTTCCTGCTTGGAAGTGTGGGTTTGGTTAGTCAGCAGCATCTGCTGGTATTTTCTTCCAGGAAAAAAGCAGCGGAGACTCCTTCCCTGCTCAAGTATTGATACTGAACAGGTCCTGAGCATTAGGAATCGCACAGTGTAACAAGGGACAGGAGCACAGGGATGCAGCTACAGCCACAACTCACCTCAGGCAAGCCAAAGCCCCCTTTTCTAGAGCTACTTTGCTATTCCCACAAATGATGCCTTACCCCTGCGAGGTTATGTGCACCGCGCTGCTGCAAGGCAAAATTACAAGTGATAATTCAGGAGAAACAGCCACTTCACTGCAAATTCCACAGAGCTTGGTGCAAACTCCAACATGCCTGGAGCTGCCAACCGTTGAGACCCGCGACCAGAGTCACCAAGGAACCACCCAGGCACTTGGCACAAGCCCCGCTCTCTTGCTGCAAGGTTCAGCTGTGAGTAAGGCGAGGAACGCACATCCATAGATGCCTTCAGCTAGGAAACACTGACTGAGGCCTCTCCATTGCCCTGGGAGCTCTCAAAATCTTCCAGCAAATAATTAAAAACATTCTGAGCACGAAAGCCCCCCTCCGTGCGAGATGGAAAACACGCTAACACTGCTCCCAGCTTACCTCCTCGCTGCGGAGCTTCCCCAGGCAGCTGGAAAAGCTGGGATTGACCCAGCCTGGTGAGGAACCACAGCCAGGTCCTCCCGGTGCCGCTCCAGCTCCCAGGCAGCCGTATCCTGCTGCAGCCCCAGCGCATTCCTGCTTCCCCTGGCACTGGAAAGCTCGTGCTCTGTTCCTCCAGAGCCTACAGAGGGCATTGTGGAGAATTCCCAAATAATTCCCGTTCCAGCTGGCGAGTGGGTTGGATGGGCAATTTGGGTGATCCGTGCTGTTGGCACTGCCGAGGCCTTTGGGGGCAATGCCCCTGGGCAAGGAGGCGCTGAGGGTGGGGGAAAGAGCCAAGCACTAATTCCACAGGGAAACAGACCCAAAGCATGAAGAGCCAGAGCTTTACCCCTGCCCTGCCAGGCAGCCCATGTCTTTGTTGTGAGGGATTTCAGTTGCTGTAATGAGAGCAGTGAGGGCTCATACACAGCTGCAATCTTGTTCTTGTCAGCAGGCTGAAGCTGCCGGGGGTCAGGAATCACTAATTAATTACTAAATGAAATGTAGCTTTTTGGGGCTCAGGTCCTGCTCTGCACACACAGCACATGGCATGGGAGATGGCTCATGCAGGCACAGGGCAGTGCTGGGCTGGCACCGGCACAAATGACCCAACACCTTCATTCTCCAGTGCTCAATCACCTGTAGTGACCTGTCCTGCAAGGTGGAGTGAGTGGCTGAGACTTCCAGAAAGCTCCCCTGAACACAAAAATTCCATTTTTTTAATTGGTGAAACACCTGTGACACTGTGGATGTGCTGAGCTCAGCTGGCAGCCTGTCTCGGATCTTGGAGCAGGGAAAGCACTTTTTCCAGCTTTTGCCTACTGTCCCTGAGCACCCCCAAGACCACAGGGGAGAAGGTAACTCCTGGGGGTGGCAGCCTTCGTACCTACCCACCTTCTGCTTACTTTCCTACTTGAAAACCAATCCCAGGACCCAAATATGCCCCCAGGACTGCCTACTCCGAGGTGGTAGGAAGGTCTGGACTCTGGCACTGGTAGAAATCAGCCACTGTTTGATGTAGAAATGTACCATTTCCCATTCCCTCCACAGATCTCCATGTCATTCACACTCAGGTCTGCCCAGTGCTGGCTCATCCCCAAGAGCACCTGCTCAAAAATAAGTTGAACTGTAAGCTGCTCATTTAATTCCCCATCTTATTATTTGAAACTTTTACAGCCTTTTGTGAGCAGATGAGGTGGGACCTTGACACAGTAGGAGAGAATTTAAAGAGCCAAGTGCACAGAGAGCTCTGCAAGCCACAGTCAAATCCACCCTGTGCATGGAGTCCAGGCTGGCACAGCGGAACCCAGGAATGGAGCAACAACTTTTAAAGATCAAACCTAGAATATGGCTCATACCCTTGAGTCCAAGAGCTGGCAGAAACCTAAAGCAGTCCAAAGTCTTGGCTTTTGTCCCTGCAGAGTCCCCACAGCCACTTTTAAGACCTGGCCCATCCTCAAAACTGGAACTGCTACTGGTAGTTGTGTTCCCAACACATTATTAGCAGGAGAGGGTCTTGGCTTTTGCCCAGGCTTACTGAGAACTCCTTATCAAAAGAATCTAAATTAGAAAACTAGGACAAGACTTCAAAGTTATTGATAAAAGAAAGCAGTGACCTAATGTCATCTGAGTCTTCAGGCTGTGCATTTCCACAGTAGGAATATTTCTTTTGTATATTTTGGAAGAAAATTTGTTCTTTTTCTAAACAAAGTTGCCCCAAAAAACCAGTAACACTTCACTTCTCAAAACAGTTTCATTTCTTCAGCATCATTTGAAATCTTCAGAGTTTCACATCAGACTGGAGTTACCATCCACTGAAGTGAATGAAAGTGTCCTCCCAGGGCAGCTGAAACAAGGAATTCTGGAAATACCATTACTTCCCAAGAGTAGTTTTAATCATTTTTTTTTCATCTTCCTGCCTTATTCCGTGAATGTGGGCTCTACTGTATCACAGAGGTGAAATTTGAACCAAGCCAACCTTGCTTTCATTAGCTTTAGGAGTCTCCTGTCCCTTTCCCTCACTGTCATCCACCTTCCCAGCCATTAAAAGCTTTGTCTGCTTCCTGAGAGAATGAAGATGTTTTGAAGCTTGACCTTCACTCATCAAATATAGGTTCTGGCAGACCTGTGAGGGCACAGGCAGAGCAAACTGCACAGCCTTTCCTCATGGAATGGCACAGAGAGCAGGCAGCAATCTCTGCGCTCCGTGAAAGAAGCCACTCAATCACCCCAACAGAGAACTTGCCCCAAAGCTTTGGGGAAAGCTGGAGCTGTGGTCACCGAGCCACCTGAGCATTGCTCTGGCTTCTGTGAGTAAAGAGGGCAGCAAAGAACTGGCAGTGCAGGATTTGACTGGGATAGGGAGGGCACTCCAACCCACAGGTTGCTCTGTACCACTGCACACCGGGTGTTCATTGCAGGTAGGATCTGCAGAAAGGGTAGTCACAGCTGCTGTTAACCTGCCTTCAGCTCTTTGAGCAAATGCACCCCAGGACTCTGCTGCCAGCTCTCCCACACCCAAGGTTTCATGACTCTAGAGGTACAGATACCTTGGATTCACACAGAAATAAGCTATCTCTTTCCTCTTTACGGGTCTTTTCACAAATCACCCAGTTCTAAGTGGCCACTGCAGCAGTTGGTCAGAGAGGAAGCTGAGACCAGACATTAGCAGTCACTGTGTCAGACTTGTTTCCTTGCGTGGAGATGAGAAGATTTTCTTCCCTCTGAGCTGCCTCAGGCTGTGTAATTCCCATCCCTTTGGAAAAGAGAACAGTCCCACATCTCTGAGCTACCACTGAAGCTGCTGCTTCACCTGAATTAAGCCAGGAACAACTCAAGTTAACAGATATAAGGGCACTGTGTCTTTTTTGATAAAAACACAACACATTCTCTCAGAATGCCCTTGCGAAGTGTTTTAAAAGCAGAGTGCACCACACAAGGTAACTCTTAAATTACTGAGTCTCAGGGGTGCTGGGAGAAGGATGCAGAGTTTCCTGTTGGTTTCTGATAGAAACTAAGCCTTGCCTTGCTCCTGGCTCTGTTCTTTTCTCTAAGCCTGCAGATTATTTAATATCCAAGGGGAAGGCCTCAACCTGGCTGAGAAACTGCAGGAATTCAGAGTGACCTGGAGGGAATTACAAGAATGCTGCTTGCTGATCAGATTAATGGGAGAAGTGGCAGGGCTCCCAAGGGTCTTCTTATTCAGCCTTTGCTGCCTACAATACTGTGCTTTGTCTCTGACTTTGCAATTTAATGATTCAGGTTACTGCACTGGAAGCATCACTGCCTTGGGAGTGAGGGCAGGAACACCTGGCAGAAGTGAGACTGAGGGTGGATACTCAAGTGCCAGCCCTAGCACATATTTTTGCTTCCCATTGCCCTTGATATGATCAAAACTCTGACGTGTCCTTTCCTAAAAGCATTTAAAATCTTTCATTCATCCTCCTCAAGGCCCAAGTTATGAGCTGTGCTACGAAGAAGGAAAATTTTGCCAACGTTTTTTATAAGTCTGGAAGACTTTTGAATAGCAGCTTGGGCAGGGCCCAGGGGTGTATTTTAGCGAGAGTGGGGATGCACAGCACTTGGGTATTTTCCCTCTGTCTTTAGTGCCAAAGCATCATCTGGAACCTCTATACCTGTGTGCCTCCCCAAAGGAGAAAGTGGTATTTATTGAGAACTACCTCCCAAAAGGCTTCACCAAAACCAAATACAGCAATTAGAGAGTCAGAGACAAGTCTGGCCAGTTATGTTGCTGCTGAATTAAGTTGGGTCAGTAGCCAGGAGGGTGGAAGAGCACTCACCAAACACTGAAACAGGGGACAGGCTGCCAACGTGGTTGTTGTTCATCTGCTAGAAACTATGGGAATGGCAGAGGTTGGTGTGACACAGGTCTCAGACTGAACAATGCCCTTTGTCACTCTCAGAAACCCCGAACTGCAGGTTTTTGCCTCCCAAGAATCCTTTTACACACTGAGGGCCATTAAAACATTTGATAGGACCAAATACAGGTGTCCAACGGTTCAACTTTAATGGTGATGTCCATCAGGCAGTTCCACTCTGCATCCACAGCTCAATGGCTCTTACTCATCTCTCCAATGAAATAATTAATTATTAAAAGTAATAGTAACTATGTACTATTAGTAACTACGTGGTTCTGCATATTTTCCTACTCACAAGCCAATCCCAGGATCCAAATATGCCCCAATTCAGGGAAACTCATCAAATTCTACCCTATGTCACCACTGTCCATGACTCACTGCTGCTCCGGAGCATCTCTCAAAGGCAGGGCATGTTAAGCCAAATCCATCTCTCAACCCCAAGAATGCTACTTCAGCAGGATAAATCTGACTCACTGAGCTGTTTGCTGAAGGCCAGGGGAATTTGGTGCACTTCCTCCTCATCTGCAGTTCTCTCTCATTCTACCCAACACATTTAGGTAGTAACTTCTGGTGCAGAGGCCTTTGATCTCTGAAATTTCTGCTCTGTTCCTGTGGTGACCTGTATAACCTGCGTGATCATGAATGAACCCCATTGTGCTCCTCCCATCACCTTCTTCCCCAAATTACTTCTGCCTGCTAATGCCAGAGAAGTGAGGCCATCTGCACAGCTTCCACCTACCTTGAGAGAAAGATTAACTGAAGAAATTTGCCTTCCATCCCCCAAAGTCCTGGAAAATGAAATAACTTAATGACTCGGAACAATCCCCCGAAAGAAGGGCAGGTAATTCTAGGGTTCATCACCAGGATGAGGAGGCTCTGATTTACCAGCCACCTCCTCACCCCTGCCTCTTCCAAATGAATAAAAAGAATATTTCCCCTGTTTCTGTTTTAATCCCTGCATCTGCATCGTTCCGGTTTCCACCATTAGTCTAATGAGCAAAGTCAGCCTTGCTCCATCCCTCTCTGCTCCCGAGGAGAGCTTTCAAGGGGGATAAACTGACACCGCAGCAGGGTGTAAATGGGTTTGAAATGCACAGAGAAGAGAACCTGGCTGAACACGGGGTGTTTGGTGTGCCAGCTGCCTCAGTGCTTCCCGGGCAGAGCAGCACAGCAGGGCTTCATCATTACCCACCGTGAAACTCAAGAGGGGGGAAAAGCAAAATCAAAGGAGAGGAGGGGGTGAAAAGAAGGCAAAAGGGTGCCTTCAGGGCTCCTTTCATGCAGCTTCGCTTCACCATCCACCAGTCAAGGCTCCTAAGCAGGAACAGAGACACCATTCAGGACAAATCTGGATGTTATCCCAGGGCACCAGGGACACCACTAAAGGGAAAGTTTTGACAGGTGAAATGACCTTAATATAATTAGCCCTGCCAGCCCCTCCTTCCTCTGCCTCTTTCACCTTGCCATGAAAACGGTAGTCTGTTAATGAGATCCTTTTTCCCCCTGTAAGGCAACACCGCCGGTTCTCGGATCTTTTGCTCGCACATTTCAAACGGGACAGACGTGATCTCCTCCATCTTCGCTCCCCCCTCTCACATCTCAAGATATTGCCATTGATTCTCCTGCTGCTGACTGGGGTGGAGTTTTTTTTTTTGTTAAAGAAAAGGCTGAAAGGAACCCTGGTAATAGAATGATTTGGCCTGCAAGTCAAATCCCCCTTGATGAACAGTCAGACACAAATGTCAATAACAATTAGATTGGCCAAGGGCTCCAGTCACTTAGGACCTCAGTTTTCCATCTACAGTGCTCCAAATGAAACCCTCAGTACTGCGATCTCCAAATCAAGTTTGGCATCAGGAATGAAAAGACATCAACAATAATAAAAGGCTGATGGCAGGAGAAGAGCAAAAGACAGACAATGGGGTTGTATGTGTGCGTGTGTGTGTGTGTGCAAACGCACATGCGCACACAGGGGGATGGAAATGAAAAAAGTGGGAGCTGATGTAAAAATCCATCAAGATATGAAATTAGTCCTGCCTAAAGAATGACCTAAACCGCCTCAGATTGTCCTCCCAGACAAGTTCTGCTCCTCTGGGCTTTAAAATTTCCACCTCCTGCTGTCCAACACATCAAGCACGGGAAGCGACCGAAGGGAAGAAAGCCCTTAAGTGCAGGCTGTATTTTTTCCTGTTCCTAAATTGTAAATATACAGTGGAGGCAAGAAATGCCCAATCTAATTAAGAGCAGTTGAGAAGTATGGAGACAAGGTCCTCCCAACGGGAATGCTGCAGGTTAAAGAGGTTAAAAAGAGGAATGTTCAGCCTAATGAGGCAAGTTTAACATTGTGAGCACACTTTCCACTGGTGAGGCGGGCTGGGAAGGAGGGGATTAAAGACAGAGATAAAGGAAGAGGTGGCTCCACAGCAAGAGCAGGTGTGTGCTTGGCTTCAGTGCTGACTACAGCGAGGGCAAGATGTTTTAAGGTTTGCAGCTCGAGGCAGCCCCTCAAAAGCCAGTCCTGAAGGGGTCCTGCATTGAAACCATTATCCTAAACTAAAAAGCAGCTTAGCTTAACTTCCTCCCCTTTTCCCTGCAAGTATGAGGCTCTGAGAGCCACGTGGCTGTGCCCCACCAGCCACCATGGACCCCTTGCTGCCTCTACTGGGGGTTCACCAAGCTGGGAAGTAACAGGTAACAGCCAGCCACACACTGCTAACTCTGCCAGCAGGGATATTGCTCCTAAAGGGGGGCAATACTGAAAATATTTTACTTCCTGTTCACTGCACACAAACTGGAGCGCACCAGAGCTGAGCCTGGACTAACTGGCACAACAGCCTTGCTGTCTCTCATGCAAAGCGTGTAAACCATCTCCTAAAACAGTTCTTACAGTGATGTGTATTTAGTCCTGCTGTTTGGGGCACAAAGTGAGCCCACACTTGCCTGGAGCACATGGCTAAGTGTTACAGCAGGACCTTCCACCTGCCCCTGGCACCAGGGAAGCAAAGGTCTTTAGCCATAAACAGGCACCAAACAAAACAGGAAAGTTGCAAGGTGCAGTCCTTAACCGAAGCAGCACCATTCCCTGATAAAGCACACAAAACATTTTCCAGCTGAAGGGATCATCTCTGCCCTTTTGGGTGGAGAACATAATCCACACACAGGCTCAGCACCATTAGCTGGCTGCAGGACATACACAGAGAGAGAAGGATGAATGAAGTACTTAAGTAAGAATAGCTTTTCCTTTTTGACTCGTCCTTCTACTGTGGCTGCAATGAGCTTCCCACCCAGGCACGGTGACCAGGAGAAAGTTGGATTTGCCCTGCTTGGATGTCCAGGTCTGCAGCTAATCCCTGTGTGGGGGATGTCATTCAAAGCCAGTGTAGGAAGAGGGCAAAAGGTTGAGCCCCACTAGAGAAATGCTTTAACTGCTTTGCTTGGATGGGCTTCACTATTAATTCTTCCAAAATAGTGCTAGCCTAAATTTCACCCAGTCAAAAGCAGAGAAAACACCATTTTAATTTACTTATTTATTGCTGGAGTGAAGACTTTCTCAACAGGCTCTTTGAGGGCCATCCAGTTTCTTTGCAAGGCAGTGGGAGCATCAGCCCTTTGCCTGTTTGTTGATTTTCAACTAAAGGGTTTTATTTGCAAAGGGTCAGGAAGAAGAGCAGAGAGCTGGTTGGGTTTTATTCAGCTTTTTTCAGTTGTACAGCATTAAATGTAAGAAAAACTATTAAAAAAGCTTTCTCCCCTCCCTGTTTTTTAGTGGCATTTCAGCTTTTCTGAGACACCAACCCTGAGGTTCTATTTCATACTCGTTCCCTGAGCTGATGGAAAGCCTTCATCCCCAAACCTCCTGTAGATCAAGACAAGCCCAGGAGTTATCCTGGCCACCACCTCCCTGCATGGGCTTGGCATCTTCAACCACACACTGAAGGGCAGGATGATCCCACCACTGAGGTGGATTGCAGCTTTCCTGCTTCCCTTTGCCATCCTGATCCATGACCCCACAACCCCTGCCATCAGCCCCTGTTCAGAGACTGGACATGGAAACAGCACCTCTAAGTACTTTTTTTTGGTGGAGGCTCAGCTCAGTGTTAGATATTCATTTGTCATGGACTTCAACTAGGACAATTTCCCTGAATCTCTGAGCCAGATGCCCTGCCTACTGGGACCCAGGGGCAGTGTACAGATCTCACCCTCACTCTCCCTAAGCTTGCAAGTCCTTTGGCATCTCATATGGTTTCTGCAGCAGATTAGAGATGAAACAGAAGTGCAGGAATCCCAGCAGAAGAAAGCTGTTTCCCTGGAGACCCAGGATGGAATTAAAGACACAACCAAACAAAGAAACCAGCAAACACGAACTCGGGCAGAGCAAGCTGTTCAGGAGTGGCTCGAGGGAGAAGACTGATCTCCCACCCCCACGATCCCACTGCTCCAGTGGCCCAGTCCCCATGCCAGGCAAGTGCTGGCCATGTGGGGATGGTGGTGGCCAGCCTGTGTCCCCAGCCCCGTGAGGGCCCCTGAGCAGGAGGCAGATGGCCTGCAGACTGCTTGATGACACGGCTCCTTCCCTGTTCCCTCAGTTGTGTGTCCCCGCTCACGTGGCAGGAGGGGAGGGAGAGCGCTGGTCCTCGCGTGCGCACGCTTTGGGATCACAGCAGCTGGGGACAGGAGAGCCACCAACACGCACATAAGGACTGTGCCTCCTCCCCTGGCACAGGGCTCCTTCCCAAGCCCCTCATCCCACCTCGGCTTGGCATCCCCGTTGGAAAGACAGCGCTTTCCCCCATGTCCTTCCTCAGGATAATGGCTGTGGCCCAAGAAAGTCAGCAGTGAATTCCTGGGAAGTGGCTGTTGCTGCAAAAATAAAGTATCCATTATTGCTAAAAAACTTTTCATCTTTGAGGGGAAAACACATACCACATGATTTCCAAAAAGGAGCTGGTCTGGTTTACAAATACAGTACATTAATAGCTTTGTAAACATTTATTCAGTATGACAGCTGAGTGCAACATGTGGCATTAATTAGAAGACTCAGCAATGTAGCATATTAAGAGCTAAGTTAAATCTGAATTAGCTGGGTTTGTTGAGACTAAACACCCGTGGGGGAAGTCCTCGGATCTAATACATTATGACTCACTTGACACGGGAGACCCACAGGCCCGATTCCCAATACACTGGGGGGCCCTTATTCATACTCCATCTCCACACAAGAGCTGCAAACTCTCAAGATACCATAGATCAGAGGGTGTTGATGTTGGGATGTTGCGACAGAATGGGGTGCGCGAGTCCCTGGCTCCCAGCTCCCCGACCCTTCCTGAGGAGCGAGCGAACGGAGGCAGCACGGGCTTGCCTCTCCTTCCCAGACACACACAAAAAGAGCACAGACAGGAAGAGAAAGGATTTTACATTCCCTTGAGGTTCGGGATCTTGCTCAACACTCCCACACAGCCACCTTCCCAGGCATGGGTGACACAGCTTCTGCCGCGTACGCCGCCGCGAGCTCTCGGTGCCGGGGCAGCCGCCCGGAGCGTCTGCGTCACCAGTGCCACGAGGAGCTGGCTGGAGGCACTGCATGGGCCACCGCTGTGCGAGCTCAGACCTGCACCCCAAGTTTCCTGCTCTGAAGTCAGCCAACGGCTTGTGTTTTGGCTCAGGGCATCCAGACACCTCCTGGCTCTGCTGCCTTGGCAGGGTTTCAGGACGGTGCATTTAGGAGCTGCCACGTAGATGGGAAACCCACAGTTCTGGTCCCTCCTCTAACCTGTCCTGTGGCTCAGGGCACCACTGACCTCCTGCCCCCTACTTGCTTTGAGAAATACTTGCTTTGTTATCCTTGTGAAGTTGTCACCAGGACTACGTTACAGCTGCAAAGCATCGTGAAATGCATGAGATGCCACGTGAGCACACCAGTGTTGGGGGGGTTTACCACAGCTGCCACAGGCTGAGCCAAGGCCAGCTCACAGCAGCCACACTGGCCAAACACCAGCCACTGGGCTACTTCTGCCTCTCAGACTCGTTCTCTTGTGTCATTTGCATTATGTCAAATCAGGGCAGCTCGCTGACAGCCAGGGGATTTACAGCAGAACAGAACTGTTTGAAATTCAGGAAGACCAGAAGCAGTTCTCCATCTCAGATCAAAGCAAGATCTAGTTGGAATAATGCAGGTAGGTTAAGAAGATGGACCAGCACAGCCCCAAGTGTTTGACCTGCCATGTCTCAGCTGATCTGTGGTAACAAATATACCAAACCCTGTTTGCATGGAACCCTGGTGTAAATGGTGTAAATATACAGTCTATTGTACAGCCATAGGTTTTTAGGACAAATGCATAACAAACTATCTGGACCTGTTGGAGTGAGTCCAGAAGAGGCCACGGAGATGCTCCGAGGGCTGAAGCCCCTCTGCTCTGGAGCCAGGCTGGGAGAGCTGGGGGGGTTCACCTGGAGGAGAGAAAGCTCCAGGGAGACCTGAGAGCCCCTTCCAGGGACTAAAGGGGCTTCCAAGAGAGCTGGAGAGGGACTGGGGACAAGGGATGGAGGGACAGGACACAGGGAACGGCTTTACAGAGAAAGAGGGCAGGGTTAGATGGGATATTGGGAAGGCATTCCTGGCTGTGAGGGTGGTGAGGCCCTGGCACAGGTTGCCCAGAGAAGCTGTGACTGCCCCATCCCTGGAAGTGTCCAAGGCCAGGTTGGACAGGGCTTGGAGCAACCTGGGCTAGTGGAAGGTGTCCCTGCCCATGGCAGGAGAGTGGAACTAGGTGGTCTTTAAATTCCCTTTCAAACCAAACCATTCCATGATTTTGTGATCTTGGTTTCTATTAAAGCTCCTGCAAGATGATGCTTTAAGACCCTGTAGCCCTCAGCAATACTCTTCCCTCTCCTGACAGGCTGGCAGAACAGACCATGAAGTCACCCCTCAGCCCTTCCAGCAGGCAGATGGAGTCTGGACATTGAACCTGAGCTGGGAATTGAAGCAACAGAGAGCAGTGGGGTCCCTACCCCCAACCCCATCTGCAAAGCAGGAGGGCAAGCGTGGGCTGGGGAATGAGTGGTTGTCACACATATTGAGCAATGCAGCTTATTCAACTCAGAGCAGCTCTGCTTTCACCTTACAGCATTAAAGCAAACTTTTCTTGCCCTGGAATCCTTATACATCATTAAGGCAAACTTTTCTTGCCCTGGGCTCCTTATGTTGGATGCCTAAAATTTTATGTGATTAGAATCACGTATGAGAGCACCTCCAGAGGTGTCGAGCCCCCACTAATTCAAGCCCTTGTTATTAGAGCTGGATAAACCCTCTCAAAAGCAATAACATTATTATCTGTGTCAGCTCCAGCTTCCCAGATACAGTATTGTTAATGCTAATTGCCAAGAGCAAATAAAATAAATCTCTGCATGGATCTGTCATCTTCATTATTCTGGAGCAGATACTACCACTCTTATCCAAGTTTCTTCCCCTTCATCCCTTCACACATAATTTTATCCACCATAGATCTGCCAAATGGAGAGTAAAACTACTAATGTGTCACATAGGCAGCTATTTCCATAATTTAAGCCTCTTTATTCTTATTAATGTTGCATCAAGGTATTGGCCTGTAACAGTTGTTTTTGAAACGGGTCGCCAATAAAACTGAAAAGCAGAGCACAAGAAAATAACAAATTGTCTCACTGTGTTTCTATTATAATCTTCCTCTGAAATAATAGAGAGGGCTGATCAAAAGTTGGATGTTTGTACCGCAAAAGTTTCTGAAATATCTACATTTCAAATAATTGGCTTGGTTTTAAATTGGCAGGAAAAGCCCAAACCCTCAGAGATGAAAACTAGTGAAAATAGTTTGTTGTGTTCCCCCCCCGCCAATCCTTCTTTTCAACAAGAACTGACATTCTAATTTCCACTTCAGCATTTCAGATGGAACTCAGCTCTTTCATCCCTTATACTATAAATAATGTGTACTATAATGGAAGGCAGAATTAAGTCAAGAGGAAGCTTTTCAACTTCTCCAAAAAGAAACATTTCGATATGTTCCAAATTTTTTCCAGTAAAATAAATTCTCACAGGAAAAAAAAAAACAACTCAACAGCTGTTATAGTAGCTATTAGTAGAACTAACAAACACCAATGATAATTCTTTTTCCTTGACTATTTCAAAACTATCTAGGTCCTGTACATGAACAAAGACTTCTCTAAAATAAAACAAAACACAACGGCCAACTCACAACTTCAACACACATCTCTGGATATTTGATATTTACTTAAAGGCCCCAACTCCAGGAAACAAGCAATTACAGGAGAGTCTTAGCCCTCATTAACACAAAAAATAAATTAAAAGAAGGAAGTTTCCTTGCTGTTGCAAGGAAAGTCTTGAAAGGGTGACCCAAGTACATCCCAAATGTCCAAAATCCAGAAGCGAAATAGATTTTTTACATATTAAATCTTATCAGTTTTGATACCTATCTCTTGTTTCTGAAGCATTTTATCTTAGCAGAAATGACTACTGAAGCTTAGTGTGACCCTTCAGACCATTTTCCTGCTCCCCCTCTTACCCTTTGCCAGCACTTCTACAGAAATTAAGCTCTAAAGTGCAGTTCCCTTTGGAAGAGATGTTTGGAAACGCAGTAATTTCCCCACATTTTTCTGAAACAAAGAAAATAAATTTAAGAGTATCAGGAGGATGAAGCTGATTTCATTGTACGGTCAAACCTGTCATCTCTCAGTTTGAAGAATAAAGTCTAATTCAACAGCTCAGACACAGTGCCAAGGAACACATCTCCCAGTGGCAACTACGTGACTAATAACGCTCTTGAGCACAAGTCTTCTCCATCAGGGTCTGGAAACAAGGGCTGCACATCCAACAGGACCACATGGGAGCACTGACTGCCCTCAGAGAGAACCACACAGCACTGCTGACTCACTCAAATACCCCAGCAGCTTCTAGGTATTCTCCTTTTATGTCAGTAAATCAGCTCGAGAGGAAAGTTCTCATCCTAATGAAGCTCTGAAATACAGCTGTCGAGTCTGGCCCTAAAAGCAGCCGTTTCCATTGACCGTAAAATACAGGCTAAAATGTAGATTTCCACACCTTTGAGCGGATGTACAACACATTCAGGGTGCGATCTCTGTGCTTGTGTACATGGAGAGGAAATCTGTACACCTACAACGTACAATACACGTTCAATACATTCACAATGTACAACACATGTACAACGCCCAAAGTCAGGAATGATGAATCTTGCAGTCCCTTGAGATGTGCATGTGTCCATTTCTCTGAAAAAGTCTGGAAACTGATATCCACCAGATGAAATTAAATATCTCAAAGTGACTACAAGTTTCGTATAAACTGACAAGTAGGAAAAGGAAAACACAGCACACGAGCACTGACATTTTCCCCCACTAACAATACTCAATATCCAAAGCCCAAGTAGGGCCACTGGAATACTCTGGAGGTGGAAATATGAGTCGAGAAACAAAGGAAAATTTAGAGTATACGGCTGAGCATACACAAATTATAACCTGCCATATTATCAGGTCATTCCAGATGCTGAGACTTCATAAAAGCAATAACCCCGTGAGGTTTCCAGCAACGCTTATGGCGAGATCCTCCCTTCACTGAGTGGTACTGAGGGCGGTATTTGCCGTGCCTGCTTCAGTTTTACTCCACCAGTCACAAAGAGCGTGTCATGCTTGGATGCTTTAGAGCCCTGCCAGTACGACCAGACCCTCATTCAAGTTTGTCATCTCTCACCAGAACCGTTGAGCCCCGAGTGTCCCCGCGGCGCGAGCGCTGCCGTGCCAGCACCGAGGGGACTTGGGCTGAGTTCACATGCGTGTGTGCCGCCCCACGCATTCAATGCATCCCTGCCCGGGGAGGGGAGCGAGTTCCGGGCGCAGAGCTGTTCCAACAACTCCTACATGTGGGAGTGAATGTTCTCCGCTTAAGTATCCCCATACGCCCACGGCCACTTCCCTTCCCGTTGAGGAAGGGACTTCAATGCAGCCTGTTGCAATGCCTTTGCCAACCACCAAGCCCATCACAGCACTGGGCCATCACCCTGGTCCGTGTGCAATCCAGTAACCTCGAAGGTTAATCAGCTTCCCAAACTTCCCAACCTCTTTCTGTCTGCCAGCGACACTAAGTACGAACCAACAACCAGTTCCTTCCTATAGAAGCAGAGCTGTCCATCATAAACAGCTCGCTCTCCTCTGCTCCGAGGGGTAATAGGTTCAATATTTTCTATTTTGATGGTCTTTAACACTGCAGTGTGAATCTTAAGATAGGAGCCAGAAAAACGTTACAATTGCAGAAGACTCGAAACCTAGAGAGTCAGGAGGTCTGGTTCTAATCTTCAATTTAACACCAGGGTGTAACTCCAGGCAAGCCTGGGTTTCTTTTTCATTCTTTGATTGTTTTCACTGTAAGCTCTTTGGGGCAGGAACTGTGTCCCATTGTGTTGTTACAGGGTGTAGAACAATGGGCCCCTGACCTCAGCTAAGGAATCAAGAGATTACGAGAATTATTTAGAGGAAATCTGTGGTTAAACAAGGAATTGGAATCAGACCTCAAGTCCCCGTCAAGTGCCAGTACCAGATGACTATCCTTTTTTACCCTTCGTTAAAAAAAGTCATAATCTACGTTTATTGTTGTCCAACATTCGCCATTTTTCACACGTCTCTTCGCCTGCCCGACATCTGAGAGCCTCCGCCTTCCCCTGGCTCTGCTGCCACGCTGGGGCAGAGCCTCTCACCCCGACAGCGCCGGCGCTGGCACTGCAGCCCGCTCTGCTTCTGATAAAAAGGGGTATCTGGGGAAGGAAGCACCAGAAGGAAATCAAAAGGAAACGCAAGGGCTCGCTGTGTTTGTGTGTGCGCATGGGATTCTTCAGCTGTACATCGGAAATTAGTTCCAGCCAGGGTGAGCTCTGTGTGGTCTCACTCGCCATCCAAGTCAAACTTGAGTTCACCCTGGCTGCCAAGCGGAGCTGTGGAGGAGAAAAAGGTTCAAGACAACGTGGAAAAGGAACAAAGAAGACCAAACAGTGAGCTGGTGGTGGTTTTTCCTCTGAGTTTTTTTTCTTTTTTTTCCCCACCTCTCCCTTTTTTGTTTGTGTTTTTTTTTTTTTTTTTTTTTTAAACAAACCACCTGGATTTTAAGATCTCCAGAATCCCATTAAAGGGCTTTTACTCCTTCATGAATTGGAGGCGTTTGATGAGAAGGGGTAGAGAGAAGTGTGTCTGCCTGTGGGAGGGGGAGAGGAGGGGGAAGAGGGGGAGATAATGGGGCATGGGAGCCCTTAATTTCTCCTGTCTCCCCTGCCGGTAATAGGGCTGGATGTAAACACTGCTCTGGTGAATGTTGCAGAGTGATTACAGGATAGCTGGGGAAGGAGGAAGCATTTTGAAACCACAAGTAGGGAAGCAGCTCTTTGATGGAGGGTTAGTAATTTCTTTTTTCTCCATGCCCTCTTCCCTCACCCAGCAGCCCCCCTTCCCCTCCGTCCTCCACCTTCTGTAAACACGGCGGCACAAATTAGACAGGGCCAATCTGTTAAACATTTGAAGGCAAAGTGGGCTCGGTGGTTGCTCTCACTCCGTAGGATACAAAAGAAGAGGCTGATAACACTGTAATGGGCCTTTCTGGCCTTGCCTGTGGAACAGCCACCCTGGGAGGTGCAGGAGGAGCCGGAGAGGAGGGAAGACACAAACTGCTGCGATGGAGAAACATCATGGAGCGGGATGAAAGTTCACAAAATGAAGACTGAGTGTCCTCAGCAGGCACTAAAAGTGCTGATGGCTGAGCAAACAGCAGCTTCAGGGCGTCCACCTACGTGGAGGGTCCAGAGATGACCTTCCCAGAGCAGGTTCATCCAAGCTAGAAGCTGCTTAAGGGGAACTTTACCATCCCCTAACACCCAGATGGCTTCTGTAGCCTGGTGTTCAGCTTCTGACCTGGGTAACTCAACTTTGCTCTGCTTTCGTTGTCCTCATAGGAAAACAGAGAGGCAGTTACTCCTCTGGAAAGAGCTGTTGTCCAGTGGTTGGGAAGAGCTGGGCATTACTGGCCAGGCTCTGCACGGACGTGCAGTTCTAGAATAAACCACCCATGGGGGAAATCCCTCAGCATAAATGAGCTGACCATCTGTCCTCAGACATGAGGTTTCTGTGTTCCTGAATGCTGGGGATGTTCTTAAAATTCCCATTCATACTCACAAGGAAGGGAAGAGAAAAAAGAATGGGAAACATTCTTTCACTCAAGAGCTTTAGAAGGTTTGCTGCAAAATTCTCCATCTCAGCCGTAATAGTCCTGCAAGGGCTATTCATTGCTGCTCTCTGAGCCACGCTCCTCCAGAGCAGAGCTGGTGTGCATGCCCAACTCAGTGTTTGCCTTCCACTGCACATCAGAGAGCAGTTTTTCCTCCCTGAGCCAAGTCCACTCCTGGCAAAGAGCAGTGATTTTACAACATCAGGGAGGAATTGAACCTTCGGGTTTCTACTAATCACTGCAGAGACTTTAGAGGATTTAAATACTACAAAATCCTACAGAATCCCATAGGTACTGGGTACCTCACTGCCCTAGCATCCACTGAAAAGTTCTTCATGGATCTCAGGTGGTTATTCAGCTCTTACATTCAGTTTTTGCCAGCGTATACTCTTTAGCTACAAAGTATCATGATGGTGTTTTAATTAAATCTCCTGCTTAATACATCCACTCCCCTGACACTTAATACTCTTTGCCCCAGGCTCCTGGTGTTTTCTTGCACGACAGCACCACCACAAAAGCCTCCATTTAAACAACTGTAAATGCTGAAGAGTACACATCCTGTCCTAAACACGAAAGGTTTACAAGCTGGAGTAAATACATCAGACTGCTCTGTTGCATGTACACAGCAATATCTATAAAAAGGTCTTTATATTGCTATTGTTTATCCATGTAAGTTTGCTTAACCATCATATATAAATACAAAGCAGTTCAAAAGCTATTTATATGCTGTCCCTGAGCAGTCTTTTGTTAGGTCTCAGTGCAAGAACTTCAGTGTTAACTATAGGAACTGACCATGTGATAACATGAAAACTGACATGGAACGTCCTTCAGATGAGGTGGAACAACCCTGCTTCTCCCAGATTCCCACCTATTACTCATCCTTCACGTTGTTTTCCCTCTCTAACACTCTCCCTAATATTCTTGGTCCATGTATCTGTGACAGTCAAAATTCCAGGCTCTAACCAGAGACTTTCAACTCTAGTGCAGTGAAACCCCTCTTCAGTGATCACCACAGCTACAGAATTTGTTGTTGCTTTTGTGTGTCCACCATCTCATGAATAAATTAGCTACCATAAAAAAAACTTAAGTTCTTAAATAACTTCTGAGAATCTGTTCCAGTTTTTAATCTCTACAAAGGTTTCTTACCAGCTGTAGGCTCAGCAATGACCTGAGACTAACTGAGGAACAAGCAGTTCTACACTGACAGTTCCCAACCTTCTTTCCTTTCCTTCCTGTCCTTTACCCTATTCCTCCCCTCCCTGGCTCAGATATTTTAATTTCTTTGGAAAGGAAAGAAATACAAGGGATGGGCAGCTAGGAAGCTACATCCTTTCCTCCCCATGCCTGTTTCTGGTATCTGAATAAACCTCTGGAAGATGAAGAAGGCTAATAAAAAGCTCTACATTTAGCTCATCTTCTCCCTACAAATTGACCATTTTTAAAGGAGAAATCTACCTCCATTAGATGTAACTGAAGGCAGATGAGTCCATAAGTTAGTAACAGGCAAAAAAGGTACCCAGAGACTTGCAGCAGCCTCAAGCAGGAGAGGCAATGCTGCCCAGTCACCTTGACTACAGCACATTCCTCTCTCTACTCATTTTCTCAGTCCACAGGATCCTGGGACCAAGACCCCGGTCCTGAAGGCTGCAGTCTGCAGCTGTCGTCTGAACCTTTCCCATCACCAACACCAGAAGCACCCCATCACAGGGATTCACCATGAGAGGATCCTCTTCTGGACAGCAAACCAGCTGAGTCACAGTTCTCTGCCACTAGACATTCTCCCATCAATCTCACAAGGGCTGGGACCAGTTTCAAGGAGTTCAACCCTTTAATGGAGATTAGGACCTTCTTTTTCCCACCTCTACACCTTGAAAATGGGATTTCCCTGCCATAGGAACTACTAATTCCATATGCAAGTCCTCCAGCCTGGGCAGGTAGAGCAAAGCTGGTGAGGTGCAAGGGAGCAGTGCTTTAGCAGTCAGCAAGTAAGACAGACAGGCAGGCAGAGGCAAATGAAATTGCCCAGAGAAGTGCTGGAATCACCATCCCTGGAAGTGTCTGAAGCCAGACTGGACAGGGCTTTGAGCAACCTGGGCTAGTGGAAGATGTCCCTGCCCATGGCAGGGGGTTGGAACGAGATGAGCTTTAAGTTCCCTTCCAACCCAAACCATTCTATGATTCTATGTTCAAAACCATGTGGATGTGGCACTTGGGGACATGGTTTAGTGGTGGACACAGTGGTACTGGGTTAACGGTTGGACTCAATGATCTTGGAGGCCTTTTCCAACCCTAATGATTCTACGAAGCAACACAAAGCAGGCTACAAAGGCAGGACAAAAACCAGCATCACATCAGAGCATAACAACTTGGGATTTGTTTGATAACATGTCCCTTCAAAGCCATAGCGTGGTGAGAGCCTGGTCCTTCACTGCTCCGAACACCAGAGCCCTGGACTGGAGAGAGATGCTCTCCCTCCACCTGAGGCTTCTCCACAGCAGCAGCTGCACAGAACGGGCACAGGAGCCAGCAGGAAGTGTCTGTGTGTCCTACCATAGGTGCCATATCCTTATCACCCTCCATCACACGACCTTTTCCTCTGTCCAAAGTTGGCACATGGCCTGGCGCTGTTTTGTTAATGAACAATCACGATTTAGCCATAAAACAGCAAACGGCGCCATGAGCTCATTAGACATTAACAGCACCCTGAAGTTCAAGCATCTTATCTCCTCCAGAACGTTGCAGGGAGCGCTTATCATTTGGGAAAAGCTGAGCTGTGGGCTCCTGGGAGGGTTCAAATGTCATCTGTGGAAGAGGAGGGTGGGAGGCAGAGTAACTGGAGATGATCAATCTCAAAAAGGCAATAACTGCAAACTTAAGATATGAAAGCACATTAGTTCCCACAAATGGCTGAGGATTAAACCCAAGCACAGTTATAGCCAGGAGTGTACAGTCAGCCAAGGTGCTATAAAGGCGTGATGTTATTACTTCCAAGGGATGCCATTAAAACTCTGTTTACAAACCTAATGTGCCAGGGAATGGGTCAAGGAAAGAATTATTAGCAACAAAGCTATTTGATCTCTTTTATGATCCAATGAGTCATATCACTTCATACTCCAGAAGGTGAATAATGCAAACCTCAAGCCTGTTGATTTATACATGTGTCCAGAATCCTGTGTTCTTTAACCCCAGATGCCCTCTTAAGTGTGATTCATCCTAAATCAAATGAAAGATCGGGTGCTATCATCCACAGTCTCTCCTCCCACTCCCTAATTGAAATGGTGATTGACATCCTGGTAGAATAAAATACCATTGCCCCGTGATGGATGGCCAGGGCAGAGGATGGGGTCAAGATACAGGACTTGCAGATATAACTCTATCCTCCTCCCCATATGGGACAGTCCCAGTTTCACCTAACACTCCCTCTGGAATGCTGGAGACGGAGTCACTGAATAATTTAGGCTGGAAGGCACCTCTGGAGGTCATCTGTCCATCTGGACGTACTTGAGTGGGGCAGAGCTGGGTGGATATAAGAGCCTTTCTTTTTGTGACACACTCATTGCTGCAGCTTCACCAAAGGCATGGAACCATGACCCAAACTGGTCCAGAAATGGCCTCAGAAAACTGCAGAGTCCAAATGTGCCAAATCCTGAGATGTGCCTCGGGGACATGCTGGTCTCAGCAAAATCCTGGCATAAACTATTAGGCTTCCAATGGAAGTCTGCTGCATTACCAATCAGCTCCTTCTCCCAGCTTCTAGACAGCCTGGTTTTTAGGCTCCCACATTCCAGCAGGCTTTAGAACTGTATGAAAGGTCTACTGGCTCTGCAACCAGAGTATCCTGGGTTCCCAGGGTAAGTCCAGAACAGTCCTTGCAGAGAACTTTTGAGCTTTTGGGAAAAATGTGGAGGGTGCAAAGTCCATGGTTGCTGTTAAAAAAGTAACTCAGAATTGGCTCAAGGCTGCAAAAAAGAGCAAGCTGATTACTTTGAATAATCTCATTTTTTTTACCAATATCATTATCAAAAAGCTAAAGATTCCTGAAACGTTAAATTGTAAAAATTTTCTTATTCATCACTTACCCCCAAGAAAATACCACAGAAAGTATCTGAAGGGAACCAAAAGCCTTATGTTTTCCGGTACTTACATATTTCCACCATTCCTTGCTTTCTAATAGTTTTTCAAATCCCTGCAGGTGTGTCCAACCCTGGAGGTTTGGAAGGCTTTCCAAGATGCATGGCATAACGTCCTGTGTACCCCTGTGCTGCCCAGTGGAGGAATCATTGCAGGTCATCCGTGATTTTCATGTCTGTCCCATACTATTGTGTTTGCTCTGTACGTTTCCTACAGTCCTTAGAGCCTGACGATGGGTGTGAAGCTGTTTCTGAGACACTGGGAATGCTTCCCTTTTTGGAGACATGAGTTCTTTGCATGAGAGACCAACAAAAACCCCCCAAACAGATCCGATATTCACCCTCTGGAGCCCACCCAAGATCCCGACCGTGGTCATGTTGTTCTTGTGATGGGTGAATGCAATGATTCTATGGCATTGTGAACATTACATTCTGCATTACAATACAAAGTTTTATTGTTGTTTTTTTCCACAGCTGAAGCCAGGAGGAAAGAGAAGCTGGGCTGAAGGAGCAAGGCCATGTTAAAACTTCAGCAGTTTATTAAGAAAGCTGAGCAAGCAACCCAACATCTCACCTCTGGCTTGCCAGGAATTTTCATTTCCTTTCTCAAACCTACATACAGTCCTTGAATTTTTATCTTTTGATAAGAAACTTTCTCCAGATGCAGAATGGAAGCAAAGATGTGGATGAGGAATGAGAGCTGTACTAAACACCATTTTAGAAGGTGCTAACACAGCAGGATTAAACAACCTGGGCCGACCAACAGATCAGTAACGATGCTCCACCCTCTGCATTAGACCCAGTTTTTCAGGATTGAGACACATCTGATCTTTTCACTTTGAAAATTTTCATCAGGATCCAAAGTATCCATCTCCCTGGGCTCGTCCCTGCAATGTTCCACCAAACACTGAAGTCAGTGTATTCCAATTCAGGTTTCAAACAAATTCATCTACACTTTAGGCACCAACTTGGAAAGTGGGCTGCTCTGCATAAACTTATTGCCTGCTCATATAACCATTTTAGCAAGCTGGTCAAGCATTGCTGACGACCTTCACAGCTGCAGTTGCTGCACTGTGAAATGCATCTCCAGCAGAAATTTAGGAAACACTGAATACAGGATCTCAAAAGAATTTTTGACAAAAACTAACTCACATAGACCACTTCCGGACAGGAATCCAACATTACAATTTGGACCAGACTTGGACAGCTGTTGGGAACAGCCAGTCTTGTTCTGCTGCTTATAGAGAAAAGTGTTCCCCAGAATCTTGAAAATGAGACTTATTAGTTCTTGCCTATCCTCAGACCTGGAAAATTAATGACAACTCTCTTTAGGATACTCTTTACAAGGAGGAAAGCCCTTGTAATGCAGAGTATAACCCAGGAATTTCCATGTTCAGTTAGAACCAAAAGCCATGTAGTTCCAGTTAGGAGTATTGGACCCCAGCCTGCTATCTCCCTTCTGCTTGGCAGGACCACACATAAGCGGGGTTTAAATATTTATTTTCCCTTCGCCATCTAACGTCAAACATAACAGCCACATGTAGTAGTTAACAACTGTGTTGTAAGATATGAGCAAAACCATTGCAAACTGGGGTTTAGATTTAACCTGCCTACAACACCATTGATCACTGCAAGTCACAAATTATGTCATTTCAGCAGTGAAGCTACTGCCAGCAGAAGGATTAGCAACATCAGTCGTAACGAGCCACTTCACTTTCAAATAACATTTTAGAAATTTACAGTGCCTGGAATTGCCATGATTAAATGGATAACAGAGTTAGATAGACCGGATATGGATCACTTCTAATTTTCCACTTATATCCAGTAACCCATCATAAACTATCCGAGGTCCTTTGGTCTTCATTTCCCTCACACCAGAATATTTAAACAAAAAAAGATGATCCGTCACTGAAGTTATAGTAGTGGAAAACCAACAAGAGATAAGAAGCTGGCCACAAATTCCCAGACTTAGATGTCCTGTTTCCAATTCTGGCTATGTTGGGGAGAATTAAGAGAAATGCCAATGAAGTGACACAAAAGTGAAAAATTAAACCAGACCTGTAGAACATGAATCTATGACTTTTTCTGATTATAGAGTCCATACTCGTGTATCCAGTTTCACAAAATCATTATTCCCTATTCCCACGAGTACAGACTGGTCACATATCCAAGGACGAAGACCTCAGACTGAGAGCACAGCTGGTTTAAAAGAGCTGAAACAGGGTAATTATCTTAAAAGAACAGAGATCTAAAGAGAAATATTGATTTTGATGACTTATTTTTCGTGGAAATGTCAGAATATTTGTTACATTTCTTCATTATTTACCACAGTAAAAGAGTTCAAGCAACTAATCCCCCCGACAAAGTGTCTTGGTAACGTTAAATCCCTTTTTTAAGTAGGCCTGTGGGACCCGGGAAGTTTGGCATTTTATTCCGGCTGGGAACAATCCCTTCCTCCCTCTCAAACTACAGAATTTCCGAGGGAGCAGAAATTCCTCTTTGGTACCTTCTGTACTACATATGGCTACAGGGAGGTCTTTTCCATGAGTTTCTAACGTTTCCTTTGCAGTTCGAGCTACTTAAGGGATTACAACACCATTGTCTCTTTCTCTTTCCTTTCTCAGTTCCACATCAAATCTGCAAACACAGAAACGTCTCCAGAATAGAAGTCGGTTGTTCTGCTGCCATACCCTTCCTTCTTCAGCTTCAGTTACACTAAAATTTGAAGTTTAGTTATGCTAAGTTTATTACTGGCAGGGTAGTTTGGGTCAGTTTGAGTCCAACACACCTACCCATAAGCTGTGACCTCCCCAAACTGGGCCAATCCACCTGGAAAAATGAATGCTTCTCTCTTTCTTTCCACATTAAAGTAATGACATAAAATAATCAGATGCTGGAATGTGTCTTGGCATGAACAACAAACACAGGCAGCTTTATTAGCTGTTTCTCTGGAAGAAAGCTCCAAAGGCCCTACACATATTTACTAGTGTGCACTGGGAATGACCTCAGCTCTTCCAGGCCAGGCCAGGGCAAAAGCTCCTTTAAACATCTTTATAACTCACTTTATATTTTACTTCATTACTAGCAGGGAAGGATGGAAAAACATCCCCATCGCCTGGGAAACTTGTGGAAAGGGGGATGATGGATTGCAAACTGGGACTTGGCATCGTGCTGCCTCCCAAACCTCCTGCCACCGCGCGTGGGTTTTGTTCAGCTGGTAGCGTTTAACAGGCTGTGCTATTTCAGAGACAGGGAACCACCTGGGATCTCTGCAAATGCCTCTGCAGAACTGGGGGGGTTATGTGGATGCTTCTCCACATCGGAACTGGCAGCTTTTGTGGGGAAAGCACTGATGTACTCTGGTTGTGGGATATGGGTACAGCCTCGGGTAAGGTGGTGAGCAGCAATTCAGGATGAGTATCTTGACACTCCAACAGAATACTATTGTCCAGATGCCTCCTGCAATCACTTGGTGGCCCGGCTCAGCTTCTTAGAAACCCTCACTGCACCTCAGAAGGGATCGTACAGGTGAGGTTACCTGGAGTTACTAAAGAGCAAGCACAGAAGCAGAGGGGTATCAGACTCGGAACTATCGCCATCTCCACTTTCCTTGTGCATCAAACTGCGTGCTGAGAAGCTAAAAGGGTCTATATAGACTCAGGGGCAAAATCTGGTTTGTTCTGTGGTGGGAAAAACCCTAATTTGCTTCCATCAGTCACAGAGTCTTCACAGTGTCTGACCAGGGAGAACTCCATTGTAAACTAGGACAAGATCACTGGAGGGAGGGATGCAGGAACATAAAAGGAGGAGAGAAAGATATTAAATTTGCATATGGTTCATGTGAGAGAGAAATAAAAAAAAAATGATCCAAAGACAAACAGAAGAGCTGGGTCACAGAAGACAGAAAGCAGAGCAATGTGTAGAGCGAGGCACAGATGAAAAAGAGGTGTAGAGCTGAGTCGGCTTTTCTTTGAGGAGCTGGGGTCAGCTGAACTCTGTGTCCATCGAAATCAATCACACGGAGCAGGGAGGGCAACTGCCAGCCAGGGCTGGAATCCTGCAAGAGCAGCCCTTGTTCAGAGGGGACAGTTGAGACAGGACCAGCTCCTACAGCAGCCATCAGAAACCTCTGGAAATCGCTGTGTGATCACTCTGTGTGTACAGGGAGTCTGATCAGGAGTCATGGCCCTCAACAGTAAGACACAAGAAGCTGTGCTGCTGCTCAAGCCATTCATCGAGCAAGCTCCCATCACCTGGGCCCCACCCTCTGGCTGACCTGGGATTCTTCTGTCAGTGCCACCAGTACAACTTGCCTACAGCTCTGAGACAGTTTTCTGCTGGCCATCACACTAACAGAAAGCTGTCTGCTGTCTGGAGATGCTTCCAAGCATTCTGTACCACTAGGTCTTGAAATATGTTCAAATACTTGGCAAAAGCAGTCAAATATTCCTGTTCACATTGCAGATTGACAAGACTCTGCCCTGGTGTCTCCAAGCTCAGCCCCCAGATCTAAGTCCAAGCCCCAGTCCAGTGTTCTGACCAAAAAAACCCAACATCACTCCAATCTTGTAAAAGATAATCTGCTCTTGTTAAAGCACGTGCTGGACCATGGATGGCAACTCTGGGGTCATGGAGTGAGGGCTCACTTAGCAAAGTAATTCACTGAGACATGAAGCCTGATGAGGGCTTCTGGCATTTCAAACGTGCACATAAACCTTGAAAGCAAAGCACTGTACAGCCTGAATCATGGAAGCTTCTCCCGAGGAAACATCACTGCCAGGGCCTGATGGACGAAAGGCTTACAACACAGTAACTCCACTCATTCAGTGGCATGATTCCCCATGAGATCAGTACAAACAGGAGTAATGACAAATCTCACAGTCTCTGGAGGGAGGTTTAGAAACCTTCTCCTTGAAGACTCCTCAGAAACGAAGCCTCAGAGTTCCAGTTTCTCCCCAGAATCTCAGTCTGCCACATACACGAGATTTAAAAACACTACTACTACTACTAATAAAAAAAATCCAACACTCGCATAAATAAAATATAAATGGCATCCTGTGTTCTCTCCCACACCCCATTCTTCCTCCCTCCTCTTTCCTCATTGTTTGTTCAACAGGATGTTGGCTTTGCTGTGAGGTACACCAAGCCATCTGTCAAAAACATGGAAACAGTTAACAACGCGCGCGCACACACACAGAGGCTGGAACGACATGTTACGGAGCCTATTTGGGGTCAGAATCATGGGCTGTGCTTTCGGGGGAGCAACCCAAGCCCCAGAGCTGCGGCTGCTCAAACCAAATTACAGCTTTTCCCTTTTGACAGGGGGGATGGCACTTTGCTTAAGCGGTAGCTCATCTGGGATGCACCAGAGCCGCCAGGACGGCGTCCTGGGAAAAGCGGGTTCTTCACAGGGAGATTTGGCACGGAAGGAGCAACTGAAGCAGTGTGGTGGTCTACTGGAACCCAGAGATAGTGGCCTTCTCGTACACATACAAAGGTACAAGGGAATGGCAGTGACACAGAAACATTTCTGGAAGTGTTTTTCCTGGAAATAAAGGAAAAGAATAAATTCTTAGAGACTTCTGAACTCCAGTGACCTGTTTAAAACTTCCCTTCTGAAGTCAGACCAGCTCTGCCTCCAGTATTGCTCTAGGCCAGCTGTTGGGTTGTTAGGGACTCCAAATAGAGCTTGAACTGATCCCAAGATGGGAAAGACAGATCTGCCCGATTTTGAAATGAGTGGTTTGAAGCCATATCTTGATTCACTAGACCCTCCAAAGAAGGGGGGAAGGGTAGAATATCTGATTCAGAAGTGAAATCACTCATTAGGTTGACTCGTTTGGCAGAACTTCCAGCAACTTAGTACATCTCAGTCCCAGGCTGGAATATCCTACCTAGGAAGGGACCGGTGGGTCACTCTGCAGTTTTTTAAGTCCTTGACCCTGCCGAGACCATCCAACAGAGCAACAGTTGCAGAAAGAGTTGTTCTTCTCTGTTTCCAGGGAAAAAAAAGTGACACCCCCACACCCACCCCGCCCATTTGCCCAGTGGTGGGAGAGAAGAGCCAGATGGCTGGACCTGAGCAGTGCATGTGACACTGGAGGAGGAGATCTGGGGGTGAAAGGTTCCATAAACCGATTACTGGGAAAACACACACAACTGGAAACAAATGCTAATAAAAATTGCAACATTCTGAGATCAAACGCCTTAAATCATCACATTTCTTTAATTTAGAAACGCAGGATAAAAAGAAACTAAAAAGACTCTGCAGCAGATTGAAGCCAATCCAGTATTTTCCAGGCATGTCCCTAATTAAGTTAGGGACAGGTCTTAGGAAACAGTTATAAATTAGCGCTGAACACAGATGAAGACTTGTTTTCGTAAGAGCACACCTAAAAAGTTGTTCTCTCTCTCAAAAATGCTGTCAACAAAAATCTTGCAGCATTAGAAAATATACTTTATCCCAGCGCTTAAGTTAAAGGTGTTCAAATCAGAATATTTCCATTTCCTTTCAGCAGTTTTCTATTGGCTTCAAACCTAGACATCACTGAGAATCACAGCAAATCACAGTTCGAGGGGTCAGCAGGACAACTTCCCATCAGTGAAGATGAATCAAAGATACCAGACCTAGTGCTGCTCTCCAGGTCAGGCTTTTGCCTCTATTACAGTCAAAACAGTGAGAAAAGAAGGAATTAGGCTTATACGTTTCATTCAGCCTCAGGAAACCTTTTGGAGGTGTTCTCTAAGCTGTGGAAGTGTCAATCTCCTTGGGCACCTCAGAGCCTCCTCTAGCCCAAGTTCCCAAATTTTAGGGGCTTCCCAGGGATGCCCAGACTCTGTTCATACCCTCAGTGCACGATGATCACAAATCAACCCGAGGCCTCGCTCTCAACACTGGCGCTAAATAGAATTAATTGAAACAAAGCTCAACAAACAAAAATACAACCCAAGAGCACAACAGCATGTGGGGATTTGGGGCTAATCAGAAGCAGCTCCCCTCTACTTCCAGCTCCCACTCAGTTTTCAACCACTGAAAATGAAAACCTTTCCATTTTTAAGAAGCTACAATATTCTGACAACAATTTGACTGAAGTCAAGTAGTTTGCTTTTGTTGAGCATTTCCCCCCAGAAATACTAGACTGCTCTTGACGGGTTTACAGAGCACTTCTGTATCTGAAGAAGAGAAAGGCCCAAGTAAAACTAGGCCCTAATGGCACCTCTGGTACCTGTCCAGGACATAGGGTTCAGTTATCTGGTCCAAACTCACGTTTCTATGTGTGGATTGACACCTAAAGCCCAACACAGGCTCCTGCAGAACCTTCCTGCCCTTGCAGCAAGACACTTGCAAGGCCTTTTAGGATCCTGGAAATACTTGATAATGCTGCAAGGACAGATTTACCCATAAAATGAGAGGCCAGGCAGAGCACATCCATCTGCACTGCAGAAACGCGCACATTCGGGTCGCGGGTGAGGAGCAGCGTGGCCCATTCCTCCGGTGTCTCCCAAGGAGCACACCAAGCTTAGCCTGGGCACGGCCTTCTGTCACCACAAGCCAACATGAAAGAAGGTCATTCTCCAGCTCGTGGAGGTCAGGTCTGAGCTGTGAATACGTTGTAGGTGCAGCTGGTATCCTGCTCATCACCTAAACCTACGTCTGAGTGTTCCAGCGATGGCATTGATGCAACAGGAAAGGTCACCACGAGTGTTGACATGACTGGAATGAAGGAGGGTTTGCATAACTGTGCCCAGGACGGGTCAGTTCTGGTAGCTGCCTGGCCTTATCTCTCCTCTGGCCTTTGTTTGCAGATGGAGATGATACCTGAAGACTTCCAAAGAATGGTTTGTCGAACCACTAAATAACTGTCTAATTCATGGATCCTTCCAGGCCCTTCCACATGCCCCAGGAGGATGGCAGAAGTTGCAGGACCCTCATTTGTCATTTTTGTCATTTGTTTTTTTCCTCCAATGGCTCTCCTGCCTCTATCTAATCAGGGGGACGTTTCCTGTCTTTGTTCTCCCCCATTCATCCTGCGGGAATGATTATTATCATCAAACAGCATTAAAATAGAAAGCCTGGAGCCAGCACCCAATTAGCATGGAGTTTAGGGAGTCCTGGAAAGGAGCAACGGAAGAGACCACAGACAGTCCCAAACGGCAAAAACGGGCATCAACTTCACGTCCCATTCAACCACAGCATTGTCCCACCTTCACAAATAAACCCAATAAATGTCACGTACACTTGGTACATCTCCAGGAGGCCTAGAGAATGAGGCAAGTGCCAGTCCCCTCACCAATTCAAACCCTGTTTTAAGCCTTGGATCCATATTAGATTAAAAAATAAACTTACTTTTGCCTGCTCAACCTCCCTGGATATATCCCATCCTTGTTAGAGTTGGAAGAAGTTGAGACTTGTACTTAGTTCACAGATACAAGTGAAGAACCAGTGACAAACTGGGAGATTCTTCCAGGCTGAATAAAAACCGCGAATAAGATATGACTAAAAAATTTGGCTCACCAGTCAATTTTTCCTCCAAAAGTCTTTCAGATACTTTCTCTCCTTCCTAAGAGAATAAAACCCAACACTGATGATTTTTTTGGGATTTTCTTGGTTTTTTTTAGAAAGACCCATCAACTTACTAAGAAACCTCACTTTGCCTTGATTTTCAACTGGAAATTAGATTCGGTAAGTTAAAGAAGTTGGCACTATCTTTAATAATGTTTTCAGCACTGAAAACATCTGAGATGAGTAATAAATATTTTTATACAAAGCAAGCCTTTTAACTCTTGAGAAATCAGAATTTTACCAATATTTCACCCAACAGTTTTCGTCTAAGTCATGTATGACAGTGCCAGGAAAGCTCAGCAGGAGCAGAGTTCCTGCCTTCCCATGGCCAGGTCACTCCATCACCCCACAGGCACAAAATTAGGAGCACAGCTGATGGGACGCAATGTCCTGCTGTCCCCTTTGCGTCAGCACAGCCTGACCAGCAGCAAACCTGAGACATAATCCAGGTCATGTACACAGGGACAGGCACCATGTGCCATCCCTCCTCTTCCTCCACAATATTGCTAATTTGACCCCACCTCCCCAGTTTCCTCTCCTGTTCAACAGGGAAGTTATTTCTTTATATGCTCTAAAAGAAGGGAATTTCTCACAAGGATGGCTGTGGTGTCCCAGCAGCAGGACAGAAGCAGCAGCTGGATGGAAGCAGCAGCAGGAAAACAGCTGGAAAGAAACAGCCCTGAGCTGGGATCCTGCTCTGACTTTCTGCCTGGTTTGGGTAGATTATGAATTCCTTCCTAAGAAATGATGTTTGTAAATCTAAAATCACTTTGTATCAAAGACTTCTGAGGGGAGGCTGCTATTTGAGAGTCCTGAAAACATGAAGTGTTGTTTATTGCTTAGCTTAGCTGACCCAAGCATTTGCCTCCAAGCATAAAATTCCAGTCCCTTACTGCAGAGATCCCAGGACCTGTGAATCACAACAGAAGTTTCAAAATAACCTTGGGAGAGGCTGGACTGAAGAAAAGCTGCTCCTAATGTCCCGTATGACACAGCCAGCTCAAGCTCTGAACCCCTCTGCATCACTGGCTATCAGCTCCAAATCCCAGATATCACTTCAGCTCATATTAGGGAGTAAATACCAAGTGTTGACCTCTAAGAAGTGGGGAAATTCAGACCTAATTGTTGGGCCTGTCGCTTTGTTGCTGGCTAGAAAACAATGGAGTCAGGTTTAAAAATGCAAATATATTAATAATTTGAAAGCTTGCTCTTGTGATTATGTTCAGCCTATTTGTTTTCCTTCTTCCAATCATTTTTTCCACTTTCTAATTGGAGGCTAATAAGAAACGCTCACATGCTTAATAAGTCCAAGCCTGCATAAGTGAATTTTTTTTTCCTTGCTCATCTTAATACACCCTAGCGCCAAACCCTGTGCTGGTGTAAATCATGTCCTTGATGGGAACTTTGCTCATTTATAGCCAAAGCGAATCCGGTCTCCAGTGTCTCCAGATAATGATCTTGTTGTGTTTAATACTGCATAAACACATAGGATGATGCGTTTTCCCTGTCTTAAAAAAGTTTGTTTAACTTTTTGTGTCTCATCTTCAGTCAGAATAGCAAACAACGGGAGGGAAGGGTGGAGAAAGAGTGAGATACCAGCAATGAGATCATGCAGCACAGAGTCCGGTAAACTCGAGGGTGAGAAGTTTTTTAAACACAAATCTATCTCTGCAAAATCAATGGGGGG